>CM040239.1:100412853-100806610 GCA_022545495.1 Chrysanthemum lavandulifolium | reverse complement strand
GAGCAAATTCATCGGACTGTTAGATTTGGTAATGATCATTTCGGTTGCTATTATGGGTTATGGAGATTATGTTGTTGGTGATAGTGTCATCTCGAGTGTATTATGTGGAAGGTTTAGGTCATAATCTGTTCTCTGTTGGTCAATTACGTGATTCCGATCTAGAAGTGGCCTTGAAAACATACCGCTTTGTTAGAGATCTTAATGGTAAGGAACTGCTGAAAGGAACTCGTGGCTCAAACCTTTACACTATCTCTATCGATGACATGATGAGAGCTTCACCAATATGCTTGTTATCAAAGGCTTCTAAACAAAGTCATGGTTATGGCATCGCTGTCTCAATCACTTGAACTTCGCACCATCAACGATCTTTCCGTAAAGGACTTAGTTGTAGGTTTACCTAGACTAAAGTATGAAAAGGATCATCTTTGTTCAAAGATGTCAATTGGGAAAAGCAAGAAGTATGCCCATAAACCCAAATCCACTAACTCGTCACGTAAGTTCTTCATATGATTCATATGGATTTATGTGGACCAATGAGGTGCGTAATATCTATGGAAGAAATATGTGTTAGTTGTGGTTGATGATTATTCTAGATTCACCGGTCAAGTTCTTAAGGACAAAGGATGAAACTCCGAGATCATCATCAAACTCATCAAACAATTGCGAGTTAGACTAAACAAACCGCTGTAATTATCGTAATGCATAATGGAACCGAGTTTGTCAACAAACAACTTAGTGAATTCTATGAAAGCGTTGGAATCGACCATCAAAGAAGTGTTCCACGAACCCCTCAATGTAATCTGTAGTTGAAAGACAAATCGCACTCTTGTTGAAGTCGCTAGAACAATGCTTGATCTACTCAACGGTTCCAATGTTTCTGCGGGTAAGCAATCGCCATCGCATGTTACACACAAAATCGTTCCACGATTCACACCATTCATGGAAAAACTCCATATGAACTTGTCCACAACAGAAAACCTAATCTATCTTTCCTTCACAGTATTTGGTGCCTTGTGCTATCCAACTAATGAAGGTCAAGACTTGGGCAAACTTAGGGCTAAAGTCGACATTGGAGTATTTGTAGGATATGCACCAAACAAAAAGGGATACCGAATCTACAACAAAAGAACCCAAATATCATGGAAACAATTCACGTTACGTTTGATGAGTGACGGTCAAATGGCTCTGGACACTCCACTCAGACCCGCACTTCATAACAAATCCTATTGGTTCATCCCTTGTTCCAAACTCCTCTCAAGAAACACCATATGTACCTCCATCAAGATGATGTAAAGAAATTGTTTGATCCAATGTTTGATGAACTCGATGAGTCTACTACTAATGAGGTAATCGATCCCTACAACGAGAGGATGCTCGATTCCAATGAATGAAGTCAATCCATCGGTTAATATCAGAAGTCAAGAAGCACCGTCCGATCCTTGATCTCATCAACAAATCATCATTCTTCAAATGTACATCATGGAAATGTTTCGCATCAATGATGAAGTTAATCCCTTTGCTACTCAAAGATGCTCCATTTGAAAACATATTTGCTACTCCCGAATCATCGCGAGAACCATCTTCTTCGGAGACATCGACTCGACTACCTCGGTTCCTCAACAAATGCCACATGAACACCTCGAAAAATGGACTCACGATCATCCATTAGACAACATCATTGGTAATCCCTCCCGTCTCAGATCAACCCGAAGCAACTCGCAACCGATGCCTTATGGTGCTTCTTCAACTCCGTATTATCTAAGATCGAACTAAAAGATGTTAAACTGCTATGAATGAAGATAGCTGGTTCAATGCTATGCAAGATGAAATTCATGAGTTTGATCGACTTGATGTATGGGAGTTAGTACCGCTCCAGATCGTGCTATGATTATAGCTCTAAAATGGATCGTCAAAGTAAAACTTGATGAGCATGGTGATGTGTTGAAGAACAAGGCTCGATTAGTTGCTAAAGGATATCGTCAAGAGGAGGGTATAGACTTTGAAGAATCTTTTGCTCCAGTTGCTCGAATCGAGGCTATCGTAATCTTTCTAGCTAATGCTGCTAGTAAGAACATGGTGGTTTATCGGATGGATGTGAAGACGGCATTTCTAAGCGGAGATCTTAAAGAAGTCGTCACGCCACCCAACTGAAGGATTTGTGAATCAAGAGCATCCTACACACGTTTATCGTTTGAAGAGGCTCTTCTGTTTAAAACAAGCTCCTAGGGCATGGTATGATACATCATCAAAGTTTCTTCTATCAACCGGATTCATCAAAGTGCATTGATCCTACATTATTCACCAGAAGTCGAGCAAACATTTGATTCATGTTCAAATTTATGTTGATGATATTATTTTGCCTCGACCGACCCAATAGAATGTGATCGTTTTCAAATGAAATGAGTTCAAAGTTTCAAATGTCAATGATGGGACAAATGTCATTTTTCTTGGGATTACAAATTTCACAAAGTCCGGAGGCATTTTCATAAATCAATCTAAATATGCAGCAGATTTTAAAGAAATTTGGATTTGATTCAAGTGACCTGCTGACACCCCCATGATTGACCGAACCAAACTAGATGAGGACCTCTCGGGGATCATGATTGACCAAACGAAATATAGGAGTATGATTGGATCCCGATGTATCTCAACGCTAGTAGACCGGACATTTTGTTCTCTCAGTGCATGTGTGCTAGATACCGTGCTAAGCCTACTAAAAAGCACCTTGAAGCGATTAAGCGGGTCTTCGGTATTCCAAGGAACCATCAATATGGGACTATGGTACCAAGGACACGGTATGTCACTAACGGCCTATGCGTATGCCGATCATGCAGTTGTCAAGATACACGTCAAGTACGTCGGGAGGTGCTCGGTTTTGGGTGATAAGCTTGTGAGTCGGTCTTCAAAGAAGCAAATGAGTACTTCTATTTCCTCTACAGAGTGAATACATAGCCATGTCATCTTGTTGTGCTCAAATCCTATGGATGAGATCTCAATTATCGACTATGGCTTTGAATTCAACAAAATCCTCCGATCTTGGATAATAAAAGTGCTATTGCTCTCTCATGCAACAACGTTCAACACTCAAGAGCAAAGCATATCGACATTCGACATCATTTCATCGTGAACAGTGGAAAAGGTGTGGTGGAACTATATTTTGTGAGGTCTCGAATATCGCTTAGCTGACATCTTCACCAAAGCTCTTCCAAGAGAACGTTTTGAGTTTATTCTTCCACGCCTTGGTTTGAAAAGTCTTCAACCGAAACTCTCAAACGTCTTCGTGAGGAAGACGAGGAGTAAAGGTCTATCTTCATCTATCTTCTTGTAAATAGTTATTCGAAAACAAAATAGAAAATTATAAAACTTTCAAAATCCATAAAAAATCAAAAATTCGAAAATCTTCAAAAAAAAAAATATTGTCTTTTTGTCATGTTTTCACTGCTCGATAATATCTACGGTTTTGTGTGTCATTCAAAGAATGACACGGACTTTAGATGTTGTTCAATTCTTTAAAAAAAAAAAAAAAAAAAAATATTTTTGGGAGAAAGAGAAATGGTTTATTGTCATTTTCGTGCAATAACCCGCTTTTAAAAGAAAGAACAGAGCCATGTTTTACCATGTTTTCAAATTCCTATGCTCGATTCTATAAACTCCTATCTTTGAAAAACAAATACTTTGCTAAATAACTTGATTCTATTTTTGATAATCATCGAACTTATATGTCAATCTCTATCTCTCAATCAACAACCTATGTCATTGATTGAGGGGAGAATGATTTCAATTAAATTAAAAGTTATTTGGCATTAAAACTGCTTTCAAAAGATATACATGCATGTTTTATAAATGGAGTTTAAAGTCTCAAAATCTGATCCATATCGCTTAAAACACTTTCACGATCAAGTCACAATTCTCCTAAAAGCTTTCAAAATCAATTTAAATCTATACGAGATCACAAATCTCAAATGATTTGATAATTGTGATCGGGGAGAATGTGTGATTTAAATTGATTTAAACCGATAATCGTGTAAATGGTTATAAAGAATGTACATCTTGTCCTTCTCACATGTGACAAACGATTTCAATTTTTCAATGCACATGTTGAGGGGAGCATCTATCTTAAACCTTTGATTTGAAACGTGATCATTCATCCTAATGTGCGGTTCCCTCTAGTATGTGCAAAACTCTTTTCAAACCTCGAGGCACATATTGAGGGAGCAAAACTCATGGAAACCTCATCCTTCCCGGTTGCTATACCCACTTGATCCGTTGAGGAAGTGATGTTGATATCTTTAGAAAATGGTAATCAAAAGAAGTAAATTCTTTCTCTTGCCTCCGTGTGCAAAACATTTTCTATACTTGATGCACATGTTGAGGGAGTTCTCGTTCTAAAATATCAAAACAATTCGTGTACAAAAAGCTTTGATAATATATCACAAGTATCCGAATTGATTCTCAAATGGTTTTCAATTGGATCCATTGGCGGATGAACAATACCAAATAGACCGACCAACTTTACTTCATGTACGGTGATATAAGGATGATAAGGTTAGGTATGTGTTCCCATGATCCGCCGTAATCGGAGGGATCTACCCAGAACAATCCACTAGTTAGTGTAGAAGTCCTTAGGTATGATGATAAAAGGAGAAATGTGAGTTATGGGAAAAGTGCGGACTAAGACCGAGCTAGTAATCGAATAAACCCAACAAGGTTCTAGCTATGAAGTCTCGGTAGCACCGAAGGGGTTGAAGAATTAAAAAGAATTGAATGAAAATAGGGTGAAAACAAATAGCCCTCCATTGATTCAACCTTAGGGCGTAAACCGGTTCACTTCATATGCTACCGATGGTAACATCGGTATTGAAGACAAGACGTCATGGACCCAATGACGACCGCACTTCAACTTTCCAAACCACTCAAGTTCCTCTTAAAAGGATTGTTTCATTCTCACGGGAACCGACATTATCTATCGACTTTCTCTTAGAGATGGTTGATATTGAAGAAGGAGACCTCTCCCTAGTCTCCGCTATAGGATCCAAATATGCACAAATTGAGTCTAGAGCCACGAGATCATCAATAAATCTCATTAGGACACTTTCAATGAAGACTCTCTGTTTCACACAATGTGGAAAGAGAGATTATATCTTGAGTCCCACGTGATTATCCTTGTGGTATTGCTGAACATCCGAGTGATGTGTTTACACATTCACAATGAAGATGGAAAGCCTTCGAGCCAACATCAAACAAGCTCTCGGTAGGTGGCATGTGAGATCTATCATATAGATCAACCATGTGACAACCGAATGAAACAATGGGCGATTCAATTTCTTGAATCAATCCTCGGTTCGTGTTGTGATTGACGGATACCTTTGAAAACCGGTCTTTGTGCTTATAAACTCTTTTCTTTAGCACATCGATCGTGTACTCATTTTTCAAACCAAAGGTATTTTTATGATTGATAATTGATTTTCAATAAAACCTTCGTTGTATTGCAAAACAATTTCTATTGAGCAATACACGATTGTTTTTCAAATCTCTTTTCATCAATCGATGGACTTAATATTCATTTGTTCACTCACTCCGTGTTGTCTTCTTTGAGATGTTCCGGTTTGAGAACACTAGAACAACATGCGAAACCCCGTCAAGGAGATTCTTAGGAATCCTACCGATCACAGTGCGAGACTTGTATCGATCAACGGGGAACCGTGGGCGTGTACCTCAATTCATCGAAGTGATCAAAGACACTTTCGCGATTTGTTGCTAATCGTTGTATGCGTGTACGCCCGACGCTTGCGGTGATCGTAATGAAGCGGTCAATCCATAGCCGCATGCTCACTTAACACATTTAACTCAAAAGAAATCATGATTAGTGCATCAATGACTCGATATTTTCACACCAAGCTTCGCTACGCCGCCAATATCGTGATTCAACAAATGCTTCGCAACTCGATGAGAAGAATTCATGATCCGAATGTGAGCATGTCGGTCCCAAAGTCACAAAACCACAATGGATGTCTCGAGATTTTTGATAGTCGATGATCTCCAAAGATGGCTCAAACTTATCATCACGTGGTTCAAGAAAGACCTCCACTTGGAATAACCAAACATGCATTGTGAAGAATCAATGACTACGAGCTTAGGAGCAAAGGACTACATCAAGAATGCAAGATCAATTGTTAAATGTCATATCTAGTTGTATTCAATGTAATTTTGGTATATTATTGAGGTGACCTCCTTGGGGAGATTGTTAGGAATTAGAAATTCCAGGTATTAAAGAGTCGGTCACCTCAAGTATATGTAATCGTTAGAAAGCTCGTAGTCGTAGTTCTTTAAGTTAAGTAGTAATTTAGTTAAGTAACACCGTGGAGGACAGACGGTCTTTACCCAGCTGTATGCACGATCCACACCCAAAGTGTGGCGAGTTATGTAAGACTATAAATACTCTACCTTCCAAGGTAGAGAGTTGGAGCTCATAATAATATCTTTCACTTTCTCTCACTAAGTTCCCTAAACCTCTAACTTTCTCTCTAGAATTCCATCTTATTCGCCACCTTGTGTTATGGTTTGATGTGTATGTGAAAAGTTATATCTTACAGTTATCGGTGTTGAGTCAACTGATGTTAAAAATTGTGATAGGGATTGACAAGGCATTCTCCATGTCAAAGTGATGTGAGTATAATGGGATGGGTATTTGAAGGCATCTATGTGACAACCGCTGTGAAATGAAAGTGAATAACTCGAAAAATGTACGTATAAATCGCATGCAAAGTGAACACACACTTATGATGAAATGATGAGATGCTATGATAATGTAGTTATAGTCTAGGGTCAATGATGCAACCTAGTTCTCTATAACCGTAGCTCGTACCAATCATCACACCCCAATTTACCTGCTTTTGCGTGGAATGGAATTCTGGGGAATTGATCATCATAGCACCACATCACAGTTATATTGAACGACCTAAAGTGTCGCTTTAAAACACATCGTTGGATATTTCATAAAACAATCGTAGTACAACATCGGTCCCAAAAGGTTTACAAGGTTTGCGAAATACAAATATGTTACAAATCCAAACGATGTTTTGAAATAAAGTGCCATAATGTACATAATGTAAGTCGACGCCGCGACTCAAAATGTAGGTCCCTAAACCATGTCATGATGAATGCCTCGCCACACGAAAATACATTGCTAAAACGGTCAACAATAATGTTGGTGAGAAATCATAGGTTTATGTAAATGTTTTATACGACGACACAAGTATAGATCGTGCATGACAATCATGTCACGTAAAATGTTTCTGCATGACAATCTAGTCACGTAAAAATAATGTTACAATTGCTCTAAGCCCATGACCCCGAAACTAGACTGCTCAATAATGTATGCCCCGCAGTGTTTGCGGACAACTCCGTAATGTGATCAAATGAAATGCATCCGTTTGCGGTTGGGATTCACCAACCGGATGGAGGCGTCACCCTCGATAGATCTATCCACTCATCCTCGCTTCAAAGATTAACGGTTCATGTTCAAGTAATGGGGACTTTCAAATTGGCAAATGCGGTAACTTAAGCAATGTAATTGAATTTAACATACTTGGTATCGTACAAAAATGTAGTGCAATGTATTCTCCCCCGTAGGTTTGAAAATAATCGAAAGCATGTAAAACGGGGCTATGAAAACTCACTTGGATAAACTGGAATAACGGCAAAAGTGAGTACACTGAGGTTTAATGTGATGCGTCAACTGGGACCTATTACGAATGTTATGATATGTCATGAGTTGCAATGTAATGTTATGCATGCACTTAATATGTTATTTATACCATTTACGAGTTTTGAAAATATTACTCGTCGTCGAAAAATACTCTTTTGACGTCTTGACCCTTCAAAAATGACTTTACATGTTTTTACGTCAAAATGTCATCCTACAATGGTTTTATAATGATTTTTGGTGAAATTACTACTTTTCGTCGCAAAACAATGTCGTCGGAAAAATCATGAAATTAACAAAAATGGCTCCGGAAAAGTAGTCGTAAAATGGTGTACGTCGATCGTTAGAGAACGAACTCGACGGTTTTGGAAAGTTTGTATCGATATCTAGAAGTTTCAGTTCGAAGTTTTCATTCAAAAGGTCTCGATCATAAAGATATCAAGGGCTAAAGATGGTGGTTTTGCTAATTGTGTGCGTAAAATGAGTTTCGCCAAGTTTGAACATCCGTAAATAGTTTACTATAACTCCGCTTTACAAACAACTTTTTGTTTTAAAAATATGGCCGATGAACTTGATTTTACTAGAAGACATTTCGTTCTAAAAGTTTCACATCATGGTTAAAAACTGCCAAGAAACATGGTCGTTATGCCTAATGTAACACTTGTAACGTAAAATAATATAGTTTTTCGTAAAATAATAGTTACGGCAACTTTATAAAACGCATATCTTTGTCGCTTTAAATCCGCTTTCACGATAATACGTCCTTAGCTTCGTATCGAAGTAAACTAATATATTTTTGACTAGTCGAAATAATTTGTGAAGCTTAAGGCTGCTTTTTGACCCGAACAAACCGAAAACCGCATGCTGAAATTTGAAAACATTTTATTTCGTCGTCAAACTTTAAAATCCATAACTTCTTCGTTATAAGTCCGTTTTATCCGCTCAAAAAGCCACGGATTCGTTTTAAAGTATATTTTCTAAATATCAAGGCCAAAGTTTCGCATCAACAGTAGGCTTTTCCGAAATTGAAATAAGGACAGAACATAAATATATAGTTATCGAAAATAGTTTTCTCGGACAAAACCTATTCTAATCCCTTCAAATCAACTCCAAAGCTAATCTAATCCTACCATACACCTTCTTAGGGTGTCATGGGTTCTAATCACCATCAAGACCAAAGATTACCATGGGAATATTTATAGGATGACCATAATTATATATATAACTCAATAAATCATGTAAATGGTATAAATCACATATCATGCATATAAGCTCCAAAATGAAAAGAACATATGAAAATGAAAAGGAAACTTGAAAATGGAAGAAATATGCTTACTAGTGATTATGATGAGGTGAAAGTAACAAGGATTAAACTTAAATATCCTTGGTTTTTATTTCAAAACCATATAAAGGATATAACTAGATTGTAAATGGCTTGATCTTGCAAAATTTTGATCCTTTTGAACCTTGATGTATGGCGGTTTTGAGAAGCCAAAGAAAAGAGAAGCTTTTGTTTAACACTTTGAGAATTGAGGATGAATGTGAGAAAGTAATAATAGAGATAGACATATATGTAAGTAACATTTAATTCAATCAATGGCAACCATGCCATATTAATTGACAACCCTCTTAGGGGCGGTTCTTAGGGATTTGGTTTCCCATTATATATATATATATATATATATTTTTTTTTTTTTTTTTTTTTTACTTGAAAGTATATGTATTATTTGTGTAATTTTAAGAAATGTGTAAGTAAAGTGTAGAATATAGTAACTTTTTGGTACAAGTAAGTTTTTAATAGCTCAAAATAGATTGTAATGAGATAATAAAAATTGTAAAAATACTTTCCTTGTGAAATTTGGGTGATAATATAATTATCGTATAATTTTTAAGAAAACGACGTAATAATTAAACTTTAACGATTAATATACCAAATAAATTTGAAACACTAGGAAAACTAAAAATATAGTTTTTATAAACTAAATGTAAGTTTAAAAATACATCGGGATCATTTTTGAAAGTAACGGATTAAATATTCAAAATAATAACTCACGCGATAAAGTTTATTAAACATAAAAATTACGCGTTGAAGGTGAAATGAAATGTCGTGAATGAACTAATGAGATGCACATGATGTCAATGAAATGTAGACTAATCATAGTCCATATGAAATGTACGTGATGTTATGATCATGAATTCGCCTCTAAACCTTTAAGGTTACGCGAATTTGAAACAAGTAAACCAAGTTTACTGATGAGTCTCTAAATACTCATCATTTTTATACCATTTAAACTGCAAAATCATCTGAAAACACTCAGAAACACATCAAAATGATCAAAATATCACAAATCGGTGTTGTATGTGTTTTAAATGCAAAATATCAAAATCGATGAAAACATATCAAATTTGCAAAATTGCGCTTTAGTCCCCAAGTTTCTAAAATTGTCAAAAATAGTCCCAGTGCATAATTTCAAAGAAAAGTCACCAAAGGTCCTTTTAAATCATAACTTGTCAAAATTAGTCCTTTGGTGAAAAATATCAAAAGTTTGAGAAAATTACAGTTTACCTTCAAATTTCGTAAAATGGCAAAATGGTCCTTCAACTATTTGAGATTTGCAAGTTTGACCCTTGGAATTTTGGAGATTGTCAAAACTTGCCCTTGAGTTACCTTTTCGAATTTACACATTGGACCTCGCAGCTTTGAATTTTACACAATTGGTCCCTAAGCCATACATTGGATCTAAATCTAATCCTAAGCCCATAATAAGCCCAACACCAAACAAATCCCACCTCGTTAACCCAATTTACCCAAATCCGTACCCACAACCCAACCAAACCCTTTTACCTACTTGTTTTAAAACCAAACCCGCCTAAAACTAATAATAATTAAAACCCCTCACGGGTTCTCCTTCCACCTCACCTACACCTGCAACTCCTACCATCCTCATCATCACACCCACCCCTCCTACCCTCCAAACACCCCATGACAAATGAATTAAATGCTCCTCCCTGTTGCAAGTTATCAGAACCAACTGACAAAAAGACTTTTCCCGCCAAAAAATCTCATCTATGGCTAAAATCATCCAATGGCTGAGATTTCAAGTGGGATTTGCAGAGAAGTCTAGTGGGAGCAATATTGATGTATAAAAAGGAAAAAAGAGGAGGAGAGAGGCGAGTCTTTAGTTAGTTTTAGTTTTAATTTAAGTTTTCCGCTTTAGTCTAATCCTCATGTATTAGAGAAACTTTGGTCATTTTATTTCATTATGTTTAGATTTCATGAGTTACTTAGTAGTTGTAATTTCGGTTTAGTTTTGTATCTTTACTTTCTTTAATGAAATTCTACCTTTCAACTTTAATGCAATTTGTTATTTAAATCGAGGTTAAAGTTTGTTTCGCTTTTTTTATCATCATGTTGGTAAGAGCTCGATAAGCTCTAAAGTTTGTATGAGTTTTACGTGATGATTAGTACTTATTTCCAAGTTTCTCAAAAAGTCAACAAGTCAAACAGGCAAAAATGAGAGTCAAGGTTGAGAGTCAATTTAGTTTTAAGGAAATCCCGGTTTTAATCTGATTTAATGATGTATTTCATGTCAATTGGAGAAATTCAAGCCGACTGTTTAGATGTTGTCAAACTTTTAAAGTCGTTTGCATATGAGATCATGTAAAAGGGTGTTTGCCCTAGTTTCTTAAAATTCTATAAGATTACTTTGTAACTGTTTGACCTTCAAAGTCAAAATTCTTTTGAGTCTTTGAGTTTCTTTACTAGCTTGCATGTTGATTGAATAAGTTGTATAAGTATTAAGTTAAAACGGATTCAAAAGGAAAGGTGTCAAGTTCACTTCAACTTAAGAACAAGCACAGTCACGATCTCAAGTCTTAGTTATAGCTTATTAGGCATTCACAGTTGAACACTTTGGTTTTCCTAGGTCTTGTTATACCTAAACTCAGCTTATGTTTAGCTTGCTTGCATCCTAGTTTCTTATGGCTCAAGATAATTCAAATTGAAAACCGCTTTTGCGTCATTGGTCCGTATGTTTTAGTAGTAAAATGGTCAACACCAATGATAATGACTCATTTCAAGTCATATACAGCTCCTCTTGGCCCTCAAATTAGTTTTTCTAAATCTCCACCGCATTGACTTTATTTTTGAAGCTTGATTTTGGTTTGAAGGCTTGGGTTTCACTTGTAAATAAGCTCGAAGAGCCCCACAGTGCTGTTTCGCCCACACAAAGCAAAGCCCTGCACCCATTTTTGCAGTTTATTTATAAGCTGTAAACAGCTTATTACGGCCATCTATTGGGGGCAAAAGCTTGCCCCCCAGCTTGTCTGCAAGTTTCCATAAGCTATGGCGCTCACTCCCACTTTAGCTTATTCAGTACTAGCTCCAAAGTTAGTCTCATTAGGCTGTTTGGGGAACTGCATCAGCATAACCACATCAGCAAACCTTACTTTTTTTTTGTGTGCTCATCAGTTACCTAAAGGGGTGTTTGGTTGAGTCTGTCCCCACAGCAGCTGCTTGGACCTTTGTGAGTGCTCATTAGTTTTTATTTTGCTTTCTGTTATTGCTCATGCTAGTACCCTTTAGCTCTCTTAGGTATTTTAGGATAGTAGCCATTTAGTTCAACTTTTATTTAATCCTCAAGTCCACTAGAACCAAACAAGTCCTTACTGATTTTACAAGTCGCTCACAAGCTTTAAGATTTTGTAAGTGTAGTTCTGCTTAAATAGCTTATCTCTAGTTGGTATAGGGTAGGTTTAGGATTAGGTAGCTTATTGTAGCTTTTGATTGGTCAAATTCACAACCGCTTAAAGGTCAAAATAGTGAAACAAGAGGACTTTGGCAAAACTGTCGTGACTTTTCATAAGCTCATTATTGGTCTGAATCAATTGAAAATTTGGACATTTAAACTTCAACTGGTGAAAAATTTAAGATTGATTTTTAATAAATTTTGGAAATCACTGAGGCTGCTTAGAAGCTTGACTTTTAGGCTTATTTGGTCCTGTCGCACACTCAAGATACATCGAGTGTTTCTCGTGTCTTGCGGGTCTTGAATAAGCTTCAATATAGCTTGTCCTTATCTGAAACTTAGTCTAATTGGTATTTAGTTGGTGGTCTTCAGTTTCCAACATCTGGTTTTGAATTTCTAGCTTATAGTCTAGCTTATGTTTAGGCTGAAAGTAGGGGTTTAGCACTTGATCAAATCATAGCCAAATCAGTGTAGCTTGCATAGTAGTGGATAGGAGTAATTGGAATTAGCATCTTTTAGGTGATTTTAGCATAGGTTAGCTTCTGTGATAATTTGGTTCAGTTTAGAGCTTATAAGCTTATTAATTAGAGCTTATTAAGGGACAGTTGCACTACAGCTTCTTTATCTCACACATAAGCCCTGGTTTTTATATTTTTCTTAGATTCTCCATTATATTTTAGAGTTTTCCTGAAATTTTCAGATTTTTCCAAGCTTGTTTGCTATTTTTCTTAATTTAAACTAGTTTTTAAGTACTTTTAAATAGCATTTAATACAAATAATTAAGAAAAGCTTCAAAAAAATAATTTTTCAATTTTCTTAAGTTGAGATAAATATAAAAAGAGAAAAAAATATTTTTCTAGATTTTTCTTAGTTAAATTTGTATTTTTAAATATTTTAATTAGTTTTTAATAGTTTAAAATCATAAAAATAGAAAATAATCGAAAAATACAAAATAGTTTTGAAAATTCTCTTTTGATATTTTAGACTTTTCCATTTCATAATTTTATTTTTCTAGCTTTATTTCCTATTTTCTTGTATTTTAGTTAACTATTTAATAGTTAAAATTAGTTTTTAATTAATAATAATTAATATAATAGTTATAAAAATAATTTTCTTTTTCTATTAATTTTCTTTTATCATTAGGATTATAAAAATGTATTTTTCATGTTTTTAGGCTTAATATTGTGTAAGTTTCACTTTTTGTTTTGTACGTTTACGTAATTTTAATTTAAACGTAAGTTTTTAGTTTTAAGTTTTAAACGTTCATCATTTTAATTATAGTGATAGCGTTTATTTAATAGATTTTATCTTTTTAACTTTCTTTAATTTGCATTTAAGCCGTTGTAATTCGTTGGCTTTTCCCGTAGTTATAATCATTCCAAATCTCCTTTTCCGTTCAAATCTCTCGATCACTATACGTGAGGTAATCCATTGCATAGCTCGCTGGGACATAACGACCCGGGGAGACGCTATACTCCTCGGATCTTCATTGATTTCGTGTTTAAGTCGCTTTTAAGTTTTCTTACGCCATGCGTGAGAGAACTTGACTGGCCAAGCGATCAAATTTTAGGCCACGGGAGTAGTGTGGTGATTATCTTTCGCCTAGCATTAGTAATTTGGACATTCACTCTTTGTTCATACCACCATCTGTATGTGTCTATATTTTCTTTATCAAAAACCCCAAAAAGATTTTCATTCTTTGTTTTAGCAAAATGTTTTTCAAAAATCCAAAAATATCCATCTTTTATCCTCTAATCTGTTTAATTCTACATTTCTTTATCCTCAAACCTGTTTAATTCTCCATTCCTTATCCTCTATAACCGTTTAATTCTTCATTTCTTATCCCTCTTATCCGTTTAATTCTCTATGTCATGGTATTTGACATGTTCCTGGTGTGGAGGTCCATTTAACGGTGGAAATTGTCGGCGATGTACCAATGCGGGTTTCGAGACAAGTTTGTCGGTAATCCCATCCCATTTCAAATGAAACACCGATTTTCCTACCTACCTCCACAACCCCAATACGAATCCTACTCATGCGAGTATTGTGGAATGATTCTCATTACGGTTTTGATTGTCCACCACGGGTTCCGCTTGTCTATGAGCCGAACCGTGTTACAATCGTGACTTTGGTGAAAGTTATTTTCCCAATTATCTCATTGTGAGAATTGTGGGGTCCTCATGCGACTTTTGAATGTCAACCGATGAATCAAAATTTTCAAAATTCCACCTCTCCGGTTTGACAATTTCCAACCCCACAAGATTCCATCACCATCGACTTCCGAGCCTTCACATCATTTCAATGATTACGAGGAGTGTAATCTTCCTCAAAGTTCAAGAAATCGATTCGAAAGAAACCGCAAATGAAAAGAATGGTGTGTAAGCTTCACAGATGAATATAAGAATCGAGCATGATGACGATGATGATGAGGATAGTATTCAAATGAGGAATACTATGAAGAACGACGAGAGAGTGTTACTCAATTGAATGATCTTATTTCTCAACTCCCTCAATCTATTGCTATCACACCTATCTTACCTTTATTGCTTCCAAAGACTCTCTCATAATGGGGGACGAGCCTTCAGCACTATTCCGAAATGGAATCGCCTAGTGTTGAGAGCCTTGTTCCAACCCCAAGTGAGTCCGAGGTTATCTCCGGTGATATGTGATGAGCCTCTCGATGATAATTCTTCTCCTCTTGACATTCCATATGATTATGTCGAGATGTTCTCCGATTCGATAACGATTGTACTTGCTTGACAATTCTTTATCCTATGGAGACATCGATTATGTCGAGGAGCTACCTTCCGAGCTAGTTAGCTTAGAGGATGCGAGATTCGATGATCCGAAATGGAGGACGAGATGCTTCGTGAAAATTATTCAATATAAATCTCCTCGCTTCTAAGATCGAATCATTCGTGCTAAGTCGCTTCATCTCCTATCCCGTTGTGGATAGTGACTTACATTGGACAAGCCCGAGCTTGAGGCTTTTTCCAATGATTCTCTTCATGAAGAGTTCTCCGGTGAACTCTCTCATGACATATCTCCTCCGGAATATGATCATTTCTATTTTGATCTTGAGGATGATATTGGCTCGGAGGAAGGTGTACTCTATCATAAGAGTTTGCTTATTGATGATACTACCTTCACCCTTCCTCCCGATATGTCTACATTAGAGGATGAAGAATGGATCTTGATTGTTATCAACATCTTTCTTCCATTCCTCACTTATGATGTGACTTCCTCTCTTCTTCACTCCTTCGGGAGTGAGGACACTATCTTTGACCCCGGCATTTTCATTTATCATTTGTGAGCCGGTTCTATGTATATCTCATCGGTGTGGAACTTTCACGTACTTCAATGTTTATCCAAACATCTTGAATGAAAGTCCGATGGAGATTGTTTCTTCCACTGTGCTTCCCCATGAACCAATGAATTCGGGGTCGAGTCAAGCTAGAGACTCGAAATCAAAAACAAGAGCACCCACCATATGGGTTTTCACCCATATTTCGACTTCACCCCTTTCTACCACCTAAGTGTGGGGTGATGCCCATGTTATATATATATATATAGTTTCAAAAAAAAAAAAAAAAAAAAAAAAAAAAATCCTTTCTAAATAATGGTAGTAGTATTTCCTTTTACGTTTTTTGTTTCGCATAATGCACGGTACTTTGAATATTGAGGGCAATATTCATTTCTAAGTGGGGGAATTTCGCGAATTTTATCATATAATTATATCAATTCCCGCTTTTGGCCAAAATTTTTTTGAGTAAGTGTTTTACACTTTCTCATTTGGTTATCGATCCGCCATGTCTCAGAAGACAAAAGGATTGGCTAATCCAGAGCAAACGGCTCTTGGTAAAGATTTCTCAAATCCGTTGACGACTTGCAATTTGCCCAAAATTGTATGGTATTCATTTCACCATATCCTAAAAAGTGAAGAGTTGGCTAGCCCGCAAGTTTATGGCTTGTGGTAAAGGCGATGGAAAATCCATAATTGGTAATCGACTCACCAAAGATAATATTGATAATTTATCTAAGAGTTGGCTAGTCCGTAAGGTGCTTCTCGTAAAGACAAATCAAACCGTTGAAAGTCGGTGGTTTGCTCAAAATCACATGGTTATCTGTACCATGGTTCTTACTTGAACCGAAACATTTGGCTACTCCGTAGTAATGGCTTTTGGTAAAGAGATTAAAATCCATTATGTTTTCTCAAATCATTGCTAGGGACTAGCAATATCTCGATATGGGATTGATGAGTCTCTAAATACTCATCATTTTATACCATTTAAACCGCAAAATCATCTGAAACACTCGAAACACATCAAAATGATCAAAATATCACAAATCGTTGTTGTATGTGTTTTAAATGCAAAAATATCAAAATCGATGAAAAACATATCAAATTTGCAAAATTGCGCTTTAGTCCCCAAGTTTCTAAAATTGTCAAAAATAGTCCACGGTGCATAATTTCAAAGAAAAGTCACCAAAGGTCCTTTTAAATCATAACTTGTCAAAATTAGTCCTTTGGTGAAAAATATCAAAAGTTTGAGAAAATTACGCTTCAGTCCTTCAAATTTCGTAAAATGGCAAAATGGTCCTTCAACTATTTGAGATTTGCAAGTTTGACCCTTGGAATTTTGGAGATTGTCAAAACTTGCCCTTGAGTTACCTTTTTCAGAATTTACACATTGGACCCCTGCGGCTTTGAATTTTACACAATTGGTCCCTAAGCCATACATTGGATCTAAATCTAATCCTAAGCCCATAATAAGCCCAACACCAAACAACTCCCACCTCGTTAACCCAATTTACCCAAATCCGTACCCACAACCCAACCAAACCCTTTTACCCACTTCGTTTTAAAAACCAAACCCGCTTAAAACTAATAATAATTAAACCCCTCACTGGTTCTCCTTCCACCTCACCTACACCGCAACTCCTACCATCCTCATCATCACACCCACCCTCCTACCTCCAAACACCCCATGACAAATGAATTAAATGCTCCTCCTGTTGCAAGTTATCGTAACCAATCGACAAAAGACTTTTCCGCCAAAAATCTCATCTATGGCTAAAATCATCCAATGGTCGAGATTTCAAGTGGATTTGCGTAGAAGTCTAGTGGGAGCAATATTGATGTATAAAAGGAAAAAGAGGAGGAGAGAGGCGTAGTCTTTAGTTAGTTTTAGTTTTAATTTAAGTTTTCAGCTTTTAGTCTAATCCTCATGTATTAGAGAAACTTTGGTCATTTTTATTTCAGTCATGTTTAGATTTCAGTAGTTACTTAGTAGTTGTAATTTCATTTAGTTTTGTATCTTTACTTTCTTTAATGAAATTCTACCTTTCAACTTTAATGAAATTTGTTATTTAAATCGAGGTTAAAGTTTGTTTCTGCTTTTTTTATCATCATTGGTAAGAGCTCGATAAGCTCTAAAGTTTGTATGAGTTTTCTCGTGATGATTAGTACTTATTTCCAAGTTTCTCAAAAGTCAATGTAAGTCAAACAGGGCAAAAATGAGAGTCAAGGTTGAGAGTCAATTTAGTTTTAAGGAAACTCGGTTTTAACTGATTTAATGATGTATTTCATGTCAATTGGAGAAATTCAAGCCGTTTTTTAGATGTTGTCAAACTTTTAAAGTCGCTTGCATATGAGATCATGTAAAAGGTGTTTCGCCCTAGTTTCTTAAAATTCTATAAGATTACTTTGTAACTGTTTGACCTTCAAAGTCAAAATTCTTTTGAGTCTTTGAGTTTCTTTACTAGCTTGCATGTTGATTGAATAAGTTGTATAAGTATTAAGTTAAACGGATTCAAAAGGAAAGGTGTCAAGTTCACTCAACTTAAGAACAATGTCAGCCGATCTCAAGTCTTAGTTATAGCTTATTAGGCATTCACAGTTGAACACTTTGGTTTTTCCTAGGTCTTGTTATACCTAAACTCAGCTTATGTTTAGCTTGCTTGCATCCTAGTTTCTTATGGCTCAAGATAATTCAAATTGAAACCGCTTTTGCGGTCATTGGTCTCATTATGTTTTAGTAGTAAATGGTCAACACCACCGATAATGCACTCATTTCAAGTCATTACAAGCCCCTCTTGGCCCTCAAATTAGTTTTTCTAAATCTCCACTGCATTGACTTTATTTTTTGAAGCTTGATTTTGGTTTGAAGGCTTGGGTTTCAGCTTGTAAATAAGCTCGAAGAGCCCGTTGTGCTCGTTTACGCCCACAAAGAACAAAGCACCTCGCACCCATTTTTGCAGTTTATTTATAAGCTGTAAACAGCTTATTAAGGCCATCTATTGGGGGCAAAAGCTTGCCCCCAAGCTTGTCTGCAAGTTTCCATAAGCTATGGCGCTCACTCCCACTTTAGCTTATTCAGTACTAGCTCCAAAGTTAGTCTCATTAGGTCGTTTGGGAACCGTGATCAAGATAACCACATCAAAGAAACCTTACTTTTTTTTTGTGCTCATCGCCACCTAAAGGGGTGTTTGGTTGAGTCTCGTCCCCACAGCAGCTGCTTGGACCTTTGTGAGTGCTCATTAGTTTTTATTTTGCTTTCTGTTATTGCTCATGCTAGTACCCTTTAGCTCTCTTAGGTATTTTAGGATAGTAGCCATTTAGTTCAGCTTATTTAATCCCTTGGCAGTCCACTAGAACCAAACAAGTCCTTACGCTGATTTTACAAGCTGTTCACAAGCTTTAAGATTTTGTAAGTGTAGTTCCTGTTTAAATAGCTTATCTCTAGTTGGTATAGGGTAGGTTTAGGATTAGGTAGCTTATTGTAGCTTTTGATTGGTCAAATTCACAAATCTGCCTAAAGGTCAAAATAGTGAAACAAGAGGACTTTGGCAAAACTGTCGTGACTTTTCATAAGCTCATTATTGGTCTGAATCAATTGAAAATTTGGACATTTAAACTTCAACTGGTGAAAAATTTAAGATTGATTTTTAATAAATTTTTGGAAATCAGCTTGAGCTGTTTAGAAGCTTGACTTTTAGGCTTATTTGGTCCTGTTCGCACACTCAGTATACATTGAGTGTTTCTCAGGTCTTTGCAGGTCTTGAATAAGCTTCAATATAGCTTGTCCTTATCTGAAACTTAGTCTAATTGGTATTTAGTTGGTGGTCTTCAGTTTCCAACATCTGGTTTTGAATTTCTAGCTTATAGTCTAGCTTATGTTTAGCCGAAAGTAGGGTTTAGCACTTGATCAAATCATAGCCAAATCAAGTGTAGCTTGCATAGTAGTGGATAGGAGTAATTGGAATTAGCATCTTTAGGTGATTTTAGCATAGGTTAGCTTCGTGATAATTTGGTTCAGCTTTAGAGCTTATAAGCTTATTAATTGTGAGCTTATTAAGGGACGCTTGCACCATGCCTTCTTTATCTCACACATAAGCCCTGGTTTTATATTTTCTTAGATTCTCCATTATATTTTAGAGTTTTCCTGAAATTTTCAGATTTTTCCAAGCTTGTTTGCTATTTTTCTTAATTTAAACTAGTTTTTAAGTACTTTAAATAGCATTTAATACAAATAATTAAGAAAAGCTTCAAAAAATAATTTTTCAATTTTCTTAAGTTGAGATAAATATAAAAGAGAAAAAATATTTTTCTAGATTTTTCTTAGTTAAATTTGTATTTTAAATATTTTAATTAGTTTTAATAGTTTAAAATCATAAAAATAGAAAATAATCGAAAAATACAAAAATAGTTTTGAAAATTCTCTTTTGATATTTTAGACTTTTCCATTTCATAATTTTATTTTTCTAGCTTTATTTCCTATTTTCTTGTATTTTAGTTAACTATTTAATAGTTAAAATTAGTTTTAATTAATAATAATTAATATAATAGTTATAAAAATAATTTTCTTTTTCTATTAATTTTCTTTTATCATTAGGATTATAAAATGTATTTTTCATGTTTTAGGCTTAATATTGTGTAAGTTTCACTTTTTGTTTTGTACGCTTACGTAATTTTAATTTAAACGTAAGTTTTTAGTTTTAAGTTTTAAACGCTCATCATTTTAATTATAGTGATAGCGCTTATTTAATAGATTTTATCTTTTAACTTTCTTTAATTTGCATTTAAGCCGTTGTAATTCGCTGGCTTTTCCCGTAGTTATAATCATTCCAAATCTCCTTTTCCGCTCAAATCTCTCGATCACTATACGCGAGGTAATCCATTGCATAGCTCACGGGACATAACGACCCGGGAGACGCTATACCCTCGGATCTTCATTGATTTCGTGTTTAAGCTGCTTTAAGTTTTCTTACGCTTGCGTGAGAGAACTTGACGGCTTACAAGATCAAATTTTAGGCGCCACGGGAGTCGGTGATTATCTTCGTCTAGCAGATTAGTAATTTGGACATTCACTCTTTGTTCATACCACCATCCGTATGTGTCTATATTTTCTTTATCAAAAACCCAAAAGATTTTCATTCTTTGTTTTAGCAAAATGTTTTCAAAAATCCAAAAATATCCATCTTTTATCCTCTAACTGCTTAATTCTACATTTCTTTATCCTCAAACCTGCTTAATTCTCCATTCCTTATCCTCTATAACCGCTTAATTCTTCATTTCTTATCCTCTTATCCGCTTAATTCTCTATGTCATGGTATTTGACATGTTCCTCGTGTGGAGGTCCATTTAACGGTGGAAATTGCTCGGCGATGTACCAATGCGGGTTTCGAGACAAGTTTGTCAGAATCCCGATCCCATTTCAAATGAAACACCCGATTTTTCCTACCTACCTCCACAACCCCAATACGAATCCTACTCATGCGAGTATTGTGGGAATGATTCTCATTACGGTTTTGATTGTTCACCACGGGTTCCGCTTTGTCTACGAGCCTAACCGTGTTACAATCGTGACTTTGGTGAAAGTTATTTTCCCAATTATCTCATAGAGAATTGTGGGGGTCCTCATGCGACTTTTGAATGTCAACCGATGAATCAAAATTTTCAAAATTCCAATTCTCCGGTTTTGACAATTTCCAACCCCACAAGATTCCATCACCATCGACTTCGAGCCTTCACATCATTTCAATGATTACGAGGAGTGTAATCTTCCTCAAAGTTCTCAAGAAATACGCATTCGAAGAAACCGCAAATGAAAAGAATGGTGTGTAAGCTTCAACAGATGAATATAAGAATCGAGATATGATGACGATGATGATGAGGATAGTATTCAAATGAGGAATACTATGAGAACGACGAGAGAGTGTTACTCAATTGAATGATCTTATTTCTCAACTCCTCAATCTATTGCTATCACACCTATCTTACCTTTTATTGCTTCCAAAGACTCTCTCATAATGGGGACGAGCCTTCTAGCACTATTCCGTAAATGGAATCGTCTAGTGTTGAGAGCCTTGTTCCAACCCCAGTGAGTCCGAGGTTATCTCCTGATATGTGTGATGAGCCTCTTGATGATAATTCTTCTCCTCTTGACATTCCATATGATTATGTCGAGATGTTCTCCGATTCGATAACGATTGTACTTCGCTTGACAATTCTTTATCCTATGGAGACATCGATTATGTCGAGGAGCTACCTTCGAGCTAGTTAGCTTAGAGGATGCGAGAGATTCGATGATCCGAAATGGAGGACGAGATGCTTCGTGAAAAATTATTCAATATAAATCTCCTCGCTTCTAAGATCGAATCATTCGTGCTAAGTCGCCATCTCCTATCCCCTGTTGTGGATAGTGACTCTACATTGGACAAGCCCGAGCTTGAGGCTTTTTCCAATGATTCTCTTCATGAAGAGTTCTCCGGTGAACTCTCTCATGACATATCTCCTCCGAATATGATCATTTCTATTTTGATCTTGAGGATGATATTGGCTCGAGGAAGGTGTACTCTATCATAAGAGTTTGCTTATTGATGATACTACCTTCACCCTTCCTCCCGATATGTTCACATTAGAGGATGAAGAATGGATCTTGATTGTTATCAACATCTTTCTTCCATTCCTCACTTATGATGTGACTTCTCTCTCTTCACTCCTTCTGGAGCGAGGACACTATCTTTGACCCCGCATTTTCATTTATCATTTGTGAGCGGTTCTATGTATATCTCATCGGTGTGGAACTTTCACGCACTTCAATGTTTATCCAAACATCTTGAATGAAAGTCCGATGGAGATTGTTTCTTCCATCGTGCTTCCCCATGAACCAATGAATTGGGTCGAGTCAAGCTAGAGACTCGAAATCAAAAACAAGAGACTCCACCATATGGGTTTTCACCCATATTTCGACTTCTTACCCTTTCTACCACCTAAGTGGGGGTGATGCCCACATGTTATATATATATAAGTTTCAAAAAAAAAAAAAAAAAAAAAAAAAAAAATCCTTTCTAAATAATGGCCGTAGTATTTCCCTTTACGTTTTTTGTTTAACATAACTGCAGTATTTTGAATATTGAGGGCAATATTCATTTCTGCTGGGGAATTTCTCAATTTTATCATATAATTATATCAATTCCCGCTTTTGGCCAAAATTTTTTTGGAGTAAGTGTTTTACACTTTCTCATTTGGTTATCATCCGCCATGTCTCAGAAGACAAAAGGATTGGCTAATCCAGAGCAAACGGCTCTTGGTAAAGATTTCTCAAACCATGACGGCTTGCAATTTGCCCAAAATTGTATGGTATTCACCACCATATCCTAAAAAGTGAAGAGTCACAGCCCGCAAGTTTATGGCTTGTGGTAAAGGCGATGGAAAATCCATAATTGGTAATCGACTCACCAAAGATAATATTGATAATTTATCTAAGAGTTGGCTAGTCCGTAGGTACGGCTCGGTAAAGACAAATCAAACCGTGAAAGTCGGTGGTTTGCTCAAAATCACATGGTTATCTGTACCATGGTTCTTACTTGAACCGAAACATTGGCTACTCCGTAAGTAATGGCTTTTGGTAAAGAGATTAAAATCCATTATGTTTTCTCAAATCATTGCTAGGGACTAGCAATATCTCGCATGGGATTGATGAGTCTCTAAATACTCATCATTTTATACCATTTAAACCGCAAAATCATCTCGAAAACACTCGAAACACATCAAAATGATCAAAATATCACAAATCGTTGTTGTATGTGTTTTAAATGCAAAATATCAAAATCGATGAAAACATATCAAATTTGCAAAATTGCGCTTTAGTCCCCAAGTTTCTAAAATTGTCAAAATAGTCCCCGTGCATAATTTCAAAGAAAAGTCACCAAAGGTCCTTTTAAATCATAACTTGTCAAAATTAGTCCTTTGGTGAAAAATATCAAAAGTTTGAGAAAATTACAGCTTTCATTCTTCAAATTTCGTAAAATGGCAAAATGGTCCTTCAACTATTTGAGATTTGCAAGTTTGACCTTGAATTTTGGAGATTGTCAAAACTTGCCCTTGAGTTACCTTTTCGAATTTACACATTGGACCTCGCAGCTTTGAATTTTACACATTGGTCCCTAAGCCATACATTGGATCTAAATCTAATCCTAAGCCCATAATAAGCCCAACACCAAACAACTCCCACCTCATAACCCAATTTACCCAACCGCTACCCACAACCCAACCAAACCCTTTTACCCACGGTTTAAAAACCAAACCCGCTTAAAACTAATAATAATTAAACCCTCACGGGTTCTCCTTCCACCTCACCTACACCGCAACTCCTACCATCCTCATCATCACACCCACCCTCCTACCCTCCAAACACCCCATGACAAATGAATTAAATGCTCCTCCTCAAAGTTATCGAACCAATCGACAAAAGACTTTTCCCGCCAAAAATCTCATCTATGGCTAAAATCATCCAATGGCCGAGATTTCAGCTGGATTTGCGAGAAGTCTAGTGGGAGCAATATTGATGTATAAAAGGAAAAAAGGAGGAGAGAGGTGAGTCTTTAGTTAGTTTTAGTTTTAATTTAAGTTTTCCGCTTTAGTCTAATCCTCATGTATTAGAGAAACTTTGGTCATTTTTATTTCGCCATGTTTAGATTTCAGAGTTACTTAGTAGTTGTAATTTCGCTTAGTTTTGTATCTTTACTTTCTTTAATGAAATTCTACCTTCAACTTTAATGCAATTTGTTATTTAAACTGAGGTTAAAGTTTGTTTCGCTTTTTTATCATCGCTGGTAAGAGCTCGATAAGCTCTAAAGTTTGTATGAGTTTTCTCGTGATGATTAGTACTTATTTCAAGTTTCTCAAAAAGTCAACGTAAGTCAAACAGTGGCAAAAATGAGAGTCAAGGTTGAGAGTCAATTTAGTTTTAAGGAAACCTCGGTTTTAATCTGATTTAATGATGTATTTCATGTCAATTGGAGAAATTCAAGCCGCATCGTTTTAGATGTTGTCAAACTTTTAAAGTCGTTTGCATATGAGATCATGTAAAAGGGTGTTTGGCCCTAGTTTCTAAAATTCTATAAGATTACTTTGTAACTGTTTGACCTTCAAAGTCAAAATTCTTTTGAGTCTTTGAGTTTCTTTACTAGCTTGCATGTTGATTGAATAAGTTGTATAAGTATTAAGTTAAAACGGATTCAAAAAGGAAAGGTGTCAAGTTCACTTCAATCTTAAGAACAAAGAAGCAGTCAGCGATCTCAAGTCTTAGTTATAGCTTATTAGGCATTCACAGTTGAACACTTTGGTTTTTCCTAGGTCTTGTTATACCTAAACTCAGCTTATGTTTAGCTTGCTTGCATCCTAGTTTCTTATGGCTCAGTATAATTCAAATTGAAAACCGCTTTTGCGCTCATTGGTCTGTTATGTTTTAGTAGTAAAATGGTCAACACCACCGATAATGTGACTCATTTCAAGCTGTTACAAGCTCCCTCTTGGCCCTCAAATTAGTTTTTCTAAATCTCCACTGCATTGACTTTATTTTTGAAGCTTGATTTTGGTTTGAAGGCTTGGGTCACTTGTAAATAAGCTCGAAGAGCCCTCACAGTTCTGTTTCGCCCACAAAGAACAAAGCACCCTCGACCCATTTTTGCAGTTTATTTATAAGTCAGTAAATGTTTTATTAAGGTTATCTATTGGGGCAAAAGTCTTTCACTGTCTCTAAGTTTCCATAAGCTATGGCGCCACTCCCACTTTAGCTTATTCAAGATTAGCTCCAAAGTTAGTCTCATTAGGTCGTTTGGGGAACTGCATCAAGATAACCACATCAAGAACCTTACTTTTTTTTTTCATGCTCACCGCCACCTAAAGGGGTGTTTGTTGAGTCTCGTCCTCACAGCAAATGCTTGGACCTTTGTGAGTGCTCATTAGTTTTATTTTGCTTTCTCATATTGCTCATGCTAGTACCCTTTAGCTCTTTTAGGTATTTTAGGATAGCCATTTAGTTCAATTTTATTTAATCCTCGGCGAGTCCACTAGAACCAAACAAGTCCTTACCGATTTTACAAGTCGCTCACAAGCTTTAAGATTTTGTAAGTGTAGTTCCTGCTTAAATAGCTTATCTCTAGTTGGTATAGGGTAGGTTTAGGATTAGGTAGCTTATTGTAGCTTTTGATTGGTCAATTCACAATCGCTTAAAGGTCAAAATAGTGAAACAAGAGGACTTTCGCAAACCTGCGTGACTTTTCATAAGCTCATTATTGGTCCGAATCAATTGAAAATTTGGACATTTAAACTTCAACGGTGAAAAATTTAAGACCGATTTTAATAAATTTTTGGAAATCACTGAAATGCTTAGAAGCTTGACTTTTAGGCTTATTTGGTCCTGCTCGCACACTCAAGATACATCGAAAGTGTTTCGTGTCTTGCAGTCTTGAATAAGCTTCAATATAGCTTGTCCTTATCTGAAACTTAGTCTAATTGGTATTTAGTTGGTGGTCTTCGCCCAACATCCGGTTTTGAATTTCTAGCTTATAGTCTAGCTTATGTTTAGCCGAAAGTGGGTTTAAAGACTTGATCAAATCATAGCCAAATCAGTGTAGCTTGCATAGTAGTGGATAGGAGTAATTGGAATTAGCATCTTTTAGGTGATTTTAGCATAGGTTAGCTTCTGTGATAATTTGGTTCAGTTTAGAGCTTATAAGCTTATTAATTAGAGCTTATTAAGGGACAGTTGCACTACAGCTTCTTTATCTCACACATAAGCCCTGGTTTTTATATTTTTCTTAGATTCTCCATTATATTTTAGAGTTTTCCTGAAATTTTCAGATTTTTCCAAGCTTGTTTGCTATTTTTCTTAATTTAAACTAGTTTTTAAGTACTTTTAAATAGCATTTAATACAAATAATTAAGAAAAGCTTCAAAAAAATAATTTTTCAATTTTCTTAAGTTGAGATAAATATAAAAGAGAAAAATATTTTCTAGATTTTCTTAGTTAAATTTGTATTTTTAAATATTTTAATTAGTTTTAATAGTTTAAAAATCATAAAAATAGAATAATCGAAACAAAAATAGTTTGAAAATTCTCCTTTGATATTTTAGACTTTTTCCACTATAATTTTATTTTTCCAGCTTTATTTCTTTCTCTTATTTTAGTTAACCATTTAATGTTAAAATTAGTTTTAATCAATACAATACTATTATAATCACTTCCTTCATTACCTCATTCATCAGATTGCAAAACACATTTCTCAGGCAGGCTGCAGCCACCTTTTGTACCTTAAGCTTACGCCCACCTTACTTTAAACGCAGTTTGCCTGTTTTAACGCTCATTTTACCAGAGATGCCCATCAGATTTATCTTTAACTTTCCAGAATTTTGCAGCTGTAAGCCCCTGCAGTAATCACCACGCCAACCGACACACGCCGAGCATCCATCGAGCCACGCACCGAGCTAGCCTCGAGGCTTCAGCCTGATTTTCGCTTGCGCGCCACGCCGCGACTTGATCCTCCGCCGCCATCAAACCTTTGAATTCGATGCGCCAAGAAACCGCTAAGTTCTCTCACCAAGCGCAAGAAAACTTAAAACAGCTTAAACACTAAATCAATGAAGATCCGAGAGTATAGCGCCCCCGGTCGTTATGTCCCAAATGAGCTATGCAATGGATTACCTCAATGATAGCGATCGGCAGATTTGAACTGAAAAGGAGATTTGAATGATTATAATCACGAAAAGCCAACTAATTACAACGGCTTAAATGCAAATTAAAGAAAGTTAAAAGATAAAATCTATTAAATAAACGCTATCACTATAATTAAAATGATGAACGCTTAAAACTTAAAACTAAAAACTTACGCTTAAATTAAAATTACGTAAACGACAAAACAAAAAGTGAAACTTACACAATATTAAGCCTAAAACATGAAAATACATTTTATAATCCTAATGATAAAAGAAAATTAATAGAAAAGAAAATTATTTTTATAACTATTATATTAATTATTATTAATTAAAACTAATTTTAACTATTAAATAGTTAACTAAAATACAAGAAAATAGGAAATAAAGCTAGAAAATAAAATTATGAAATGGAAAAGTCTAAAATATCAAAAGAGAATTTTCAAAACTATTTTTGTATTTTTCCGATTATTTTCTATTTTTATGATTTTAAACATAAATGTTGAAAGTGTAAGGCATGCATCAGGTCGAGAAATGACCTCAAGTACGGGTTGTCACAATCCAAGACCACCGAATCATCAACACAATAATATATCGATCCTACAATTTTAAACCCATGCTTCATGCTCCTCGATGCGCTGCATAGGCGCGCTTTGGGGTCAAAGGAACTTACTTTTCATTGCAAGGTTTTCAACACTCTAGGTAGTTAACCTAATCGTGGTAGTGTAGTATCGGGTAAGCCTCGGAATTGATATCATTCTCTAGGAAATAAGAATGCTAGTAAGTAGTGTACTACGCAAGGTTGAGGTTGAGGAAGATTCTTTTTATCATTTTATATTTTTTTAGAAAGCTAAGGATAAAATCTCTGGTTTAGATTGGGTGGTGGTATTTCACCGCATTACTTCTACTATCTAATTATCTAAACTATGGGTAGTCTATGTCTTTTTGATGTGTGCTCGTATGATGATTAAAATGTGCTTACCTAGATACTATTACTCCCTAGTTATCTTTTATTGGTGGTTGAATTGTCACGCCCTTATTCTTAAACGTGTTTTGTTTTCTAAGCGTCGTAGGGTGTGCCTTTTTCTAACTCTTTAAGACTACCTTAAGGTTATTGCCTACGAAATCTCTAGATTAATCATAAACTAACTTTAAGGTTATCTTTGGATGTTTAGACTACTAAATACGCTAAGTGATTAATAAGCTAAAGTTCTCAAAGATTACCCAAGCATTTATACACAACGATAGCTTAATTACACCCTAAGCCAATTACAATTAAGATAAGAGACAACCAATCAATAATTAATAACTAGGTTTCATAGATCTAAGCAAACACACAAGAAATTTAGCTTTACATATTAAACACGCATACACACACATTCAATAGAAGACATAATGAAATCATTGAAGTAAAACAATTATCTTGATGTAAAATAGGGTTTGGGAACCCTAAGATATCGTCCTAGTCTGACTACAAACGCTTAGGGTTTTTACTCCACAAGTCTACCTCCTTAAATTTCAAAATTCGATTTCTATATAATTTTACACTTGCGACGCATCGCTTTATAGGTGAGACGCCGATCGCCATCATTGTGGTTTTTGTCTTCGCCAAGTAATCGCTGGGACGGCGCCACGTTAGTCAGGACGACGCCGCTTTAGCGGTGGACGCCGTCTCGATTCTCGATCTAGGCCGCCCGAGATGAAAAGTTTTCGTGACGCCCTTCCTTCAAAGCCCCGACGTCAAGTGTATTTTAGCAAAAGTCTACCGAGTCACCGAGATTTTAATTGTGATAGAGGGACGACGCCTTTGAATGGGATGCCGTCGTTCAATTCTAGCAATTGAGTGTCTTCGATCTTAACTTAGCCATTTTCTTCATGTATTCACCCTTTTCGTCCAAATATGCATCATTCCAGATTTTGCTTCCAAGAGACCTAAAAGTGAAAAGGAACGAATTAGCAAGAACGGATATAAAGTGGGCAATTAAGGCTTAAATGACCCCTTAAAAGTGTACGCTTTATATCCTTATCAAATATCCCTACACTTGGTATTTGCTTGTCCTACAAATGTGCTTTTGGCCAATCAATTTATAAGTTGGGGCATGAAGCATTGGTTTAACATAATTCACAACAAGTAAAAGCACCAAGAATAGTCATAACAAGCACGTGAATTATATACTAGCACCTCACAAGGGGTGTTTGGATTCTCTCATCTCGGGTGTATATGAAATATAGTAAATGGAAATGGAAGATAAACACTCATTACCCGGTCATAGTACATAGATTACCATATGCTTGAGACTAGATCAAACCTCCACCGCCTTGGCGTAAGCACCTAGGAACAACTATCTAAGAGGTCTTAAAAGGGTTGTAATGTTAGCTTGCAGTAGGGAAACAAAGGGTTTGGTCGATAGGCCATTTAGTGTGAACTAAGACCGAAATTAATATAAGCAAAACACACATATAATTTTCAACGTTTATATTCTTATTAGAAATGAATCAAAGAATACATTACCCAAGTACTTGCGGAATAGTACTTGGGATTGAAATGACAAAGTTTTGGTTACTCCTCTAAGCTCGGCTAAGTCCGAGCACAACTCTTAGAGTTCACTAAGCTATCTTAGGAACTAAGTTGTATTTTGGAGGAGTGAAAAGTTTGCTTGCGTGTGTGTGTTTTACAATTCACAAGCTTAAACTTTTCACCACTCACTTATGCTATTTATACAAGTGTGGATATTTTACTTTAACCTAGAAGACAAAAACATAGATCACAGCAAACACGAATATTGATATATTCGGTTACTGTTCACCTTTCTATTTATAGTAGGCGGCGAACCTTCTTTCTTGACAGAGAATCGCCGCTTACTATAAATGGGAAGATATGGCTTTTGTAGATAGGGACATAATTATATCTGGGTAAACATCTGGGGACTTAGTTTTATCTGGGTAAACTTTTCCCGCGTAGTCCTGCTCATTCTTCAGTCTTCAAAGCCTTCAGTCTCTTCCTTCAGTTTGTCTTCAGTGCTAACAGTTGGAGAGGAGTCTTAAGGGATTCAGTGAGTTATTGTCATCACTCACTGAATCCACCATCTTCTTCTTGACTTAGTCTTCACTCTTTAAGTTCCTCCATCGAGTGGAGAGGCTTCTTCTTTGCCTCGCATCGAGTATCTCGAAGATGGCTCACCGAGAGACTATGCACTCAATGACTGTTAATGTTAAACGGATTAAACACTTAGGTTATTTTCTATTCAAATCCTAGATTAAGGGTTTGGGTATTTATCGAACCAATGCTCCCCTATTTGGATATACAAATAGCCTAAGTGTTTGATCGATGTAAGTGAGCAAATGGCTTCTTCTTACAATCGAATGTACTAATGATTACAATATGGAACACCGAGTATTTTAACAAAAGCATACATCTTTATTAATCATCTTACATGGTTCCTATCACTAGTACAAAGAAAAGATAACATGATGTCACCCGATGGATTCCCGTGGCTTCAAGCTTCACTTTCTTGGTGATGAGTGTTTCTCTCGATGGTCTCTTATCTTAGCATTCGTGTCTTGACAAACCCGATGTTTGCCGGGGATTGATCCGAGAGGCCACCGAATGTAGCTCAAAGATTGCGCCCACACCGCTCGATCAATATCACTCCATCTTTGAAATGTTTGGTTCCCATAGACATCAATGTGGAATAGCCCTCTTCGTGCTTTTCAATCACTAAACAGCTCACAAATTTCACCCCTCAGCACTCTGTTGCATTCTAAGCCGTGCACTTTGATCTCGTGTTGGAGCTCAACTCTTTCCTTTTGCCGGTGGATGCTTGTGGTTGAGATCCTTGAGGTGCGCCAAGGAAGGTGAATTCCAGTTGGTGGTGCATCTCTCACCTTTCATATCTTTTGTCGAGCATCTTCATCGCCTCCTTGACCACCTTATTTTGCTTCTTTCCAATAATTGGACCAAGTTCATCGAGTTCGATGATCCCAAAGTCGGTGAATTTTAGGGATCATGAACCTCGAATGTCTCTTATCATCCCCCAGAGACATTCATTGCCATTGGTTTGGAATTGGGATGATTTTAACATCGATGATTCTTTCGAGCTTCCTTCGCTTGTCATTGTCCAGTTGTAATGATCAATCCTTTCTTGCCCGAGCTCTTGGCTTTCTTTTCTTTGCTTCATCGCTTTCTCATTGCAACCATCCGAAAACTGAAACAACCTTGAACTTTGTCCCGCTCGACCTTTTGAAGCTTGCTTGCATCTAATCCCATGTTCTCAGCTTCTTCGGCGACAACCTTAGCCAGTGCTTCTCTGTTCCTTTTCTCTTCCTCATCTAGTTTCAGTCTTCTTTCTTCTTTAGCAAGATGTTTACTTAGTTGTTGTGGTGTGAGCAGGTATTCAGTGTCACCGATTTTATAGGGAATCTTCTCAGGCTCAGCAGTTGTCATTATGCCTTTGCCTTTGTCCTGGCCTGAGGAAGATGATGCAACCAAGGGAGGTGTTGTTGTCATGATAGGTGGTGTGATTACTGTCAGTGTTGTTGTTGTTGTTGTTGATGTTGGTGGTGGGACTGAAGAGATGGGTATTGCTGATACTAGTGGAGATGATGATGGAGCAACTGAGACTGGTGGTGTTTGCTCCCCCTCAGTGTGAAGAGGAGTATCTTCAGCAATATTCTCCCCCTCAACTGTTGCCGGAGCTTCAGTGAGGGCAAGAGTTGGAGTTGGTGCTGAGGAGGACGGAGCTGCTTGACCCTTGAAGGCCTGATAGATTTCGGTCATCATGGCTTTAATCTCTGAAGTATCTTCTTGAATATTAGTGACCTTTGCATCCAAGTTAGTCTGAGAGATCTCTAATGTAGTCATTCGGGAACCAAGATTCCAGGCCATAGAAGACGAGGCCTGAGCCATAGCAGCTGCCTGAGTGTTCAATGAGTCCACTGTGGTCTGGAGGGATTGCACTGAAGATTGGAGACCCTGAACATTGGCAGATTGAAGCATTTCTATCAGTGCAGTGAGTCGAGATGAATCTTTGACATACACCTCAGTGGCCTCCAGCACTTTGGCATTGAGTGCTGGGTCTTCTTTAACAGCATCCCTGATTTCATCAATCTTTGTACCTACGCCCTGAAGGTGCCTTAGGAATGTAGCCAAGTTGTCATCCAGTTCATGAAGTTTGTTATACATCAGATCCCTATGCTCATAAACATTTTCATCAAATCCTTCTACCTCAACCTTTAGATCGGCATAACTTGCAGCAGCCTCAGTGTGTTGTTCCCACAGTTCTTTAGTGATCCCAGAGTATAATTTTCTTGATGCTCTGGTGATCCACTGAGCAAGCTTCCTTTCAGTAAGTGGGAGAACATTATCAAAGAATTTAAATTCATCAGAGCTGGAGGATGAAGATTCTGAGTTATTTTCTTCAGGTTGAAATGGTGACTCAGTATCCTCCTTTGGATCAGGCTGAGGCTCTTGTTCAGATTGAACCTCAGCGTCCACTTCTTCCCAGTGATAAGATTTCATCTTCGCCAAAGAAGCTCATCTTCTAAGAATAATATACCGCTGACATCAAGAATGGTTAGCAAGGGTTGGTGATGGGTTCCATATCGGGTGGTATTAATCCTCCGAGTCTTTGTCCCCGTTGACCCCTCGCACAATCGATGGGTGTTTCCTAGTGTCTTCTCCGGAGTTAGGATTGGTTTTGGGTTCCATATCGGCGGGTTGTTCCTTTCCTCCGAGTCTTTGTCCCCGAGACCCCGAGACACTATGGGTTTTTCCCAGTGCCTTTAGCGGAGTCATGAGTGTTATTTCCTATCGATGGATTGTATATTTTCCTCTCGAGTCTTTGGGATTGATCTGTGCCCTCGGACAAAGGCTTTGATTTGCTAATGTCATCCTTGGGCGTTGTGGAAGGAGCTCCCCTACCGGTGGGTTGTTTGTTTCCTCCGGATCTTGGGAGTAGTAGTTGTGACCAAGGGCACCGATCGTGATGTATCGGTGTCCTTTGTTGTCACGGGGTAGATGTTGCCCGGTCATCTGGGGTGTCTTTTGGTCTCGTGCCTTTTGTGCCTTTTAGGTCGTGTTCTCAAGCCTCGTGGCCCCGAGACTTGGGTTTAGTCTTAGTCCCACCGAGACTTCCCTTTCTTTTTTAGGAGCGGGGTTTGAGACACTTATCCACTCGATTGTTTACAAGAATCATATGGGCCGTCAATTCTATTTCGTGGACTTGGGATGGGTCTTTTGAAAGTTTGATTTACTCAGATACCGTAAAGCACCAAATTTTTCTTCCCGAGGGTAATTGCAACCCAAGAACACTTGTAAAGCACAAGAGACAAATCTAGGATATGAAACGATATTTGGCCCTAGATTTGCTCAGTAGCTTGGTTACGAGATCACCAGAAATGATCTCCCAATGTCGACATTTACCCCATTCATCAAACAATAAGCCATCATCAACTGAATGAAATTGACTTGTTCAGTTGATGAGTGGTTCCCGCTGAGGACCTGAATCACAAAAGTGAATAAGATCCTCCAAGCCACGGGGAATGAATTTTTGGTGACTGGGGTTCTGTCCAAAAAATTTGGCTCTAAAGCAATTTGTTTTAACCCATCCTTCACTGTTATGGGTTCAGGATGAGCGACATAAACTCCCTTATTATAGTCTAACCCTGAAGAAGTGGAAAACGTTTTGTAATCCAGGGTGACTGATTGTTGCCCATCAAAAAGGGTGAACTTAATGAGATACTCCCTTAGTGGTCGTAAGTCAGTCTCATTAGTAGCAGGTGTCGGGTCATAGGCCACGGCTGTTGCCCAAAACTCCATGAGGAGATTTTGGTAAACAATGGAGGGACACTGAACAAAGGCCTTTTTCAGTGGGCAGTTGAAAAGAAATTTCATAATGTCTTTGTAGGCTGGGACAGTTTCGGGGTATTCAAAATTGGCTATGACATTGTTTGTTTTAAATTCAACATTGGTAAGATCCCTACCATCGAGAAGCAAACCGGAGAGATTGTGTTCTAGCCATTTCCATTAAAAGGATTTTAGGGTTTGAAAAAATATTTTGACTAGAACAATCAAAGATTTAAAATCTCTCAAGTTTGTGATGAAAACTTTGTAAATGTTTACAATGAAGGTTTTTCCGAAAGAGGTTCAAGAACACAATGATTTCTCGGTTTGAAAGAAATTTTGAAAGAGTTTTGTTTGCGTAAATCAATTGTGTGTGTTTTAATGTTAATGAGAGGGTTTTATAGAGTGGTGAGAGGGTGGTTTTGCATAAATGTGGATATGTAAAGACGCTTTTGAAAACGTTTGAAATTCCACATTTAATGCCACCCACCACTACCCGCAAGAAAATCCGCTTCTCGAGGATACAATGCAATGCACGGTAAAAGTGCACTTTTGCAGTAATAAAATATCCACAGGATATTTTATGTGTGAGGAGGCATTTAATGCCAAGTGGGATGAGGTAAGTGATGAGACCCCTGACAGTAAGACATATATTCGTATATTAAATTGGTGGGATTAACAACCTAGGACATTTAAGTAACTAATACTTGAAGCATTTAGTTACTCATTCAATGCTTGTTGTCAGGGACCCTGAGTGAGTCTTACTCATTCAGTGAGGGGTTGATTTAGGATGTTCAGGGAGAAGAACCATTTCAGAGAACTTACTGAGATTGGTTTTCAACTGCCTGACTTTCAATGTCAAGCATTCCCAACTCAGCTTTCAGTCTCCTGAAGGTAGGTTCATCCAAGGGTTTGGTGAAGATATTAGCAAGTTGATATTCAGTAGGGATGAAATGAAGTTCTATGTCTCCTTTCATTATGTGATCCCGATGAAGTGATATCCGATATCAATGTGTTTGGTTCTTTGGTGGAGGACAGGGTTGTTGGAGATTGCAATAGCACTAGTGTTATCACGTAAGATGGGTACCATTTTGTAATGGATGTCATAGTCACCGAGTTGACTTTTCATCCATAAGACATTGGCACAAAGATCCTCGCCGCAACTACATACTCATCTTCACCAAGACATAGCCACCGATTGTTGCTTCTTAGCACTCCAACACACCGCTTTCCTCCAAGAAATTGATAGGACCCGAGGTACTCTTCTGTCCATGTTACAACCAAGATAATCGTAGTCGAATACCCTTTGAGGTCAAATCCGAGCACTTTGGATAGTAAAGTCCAAGGCTTGGAGTTCCCTTTAGGTACCGAGAATTCTCTTGGCTGCAGTGAGATGGGATTCTTTAGGATTAGATCGATATCTTGCTATTAGGCATCGAGAATTGGATGTCCGGTCTAGAAGCGCTTAGATACATCGGTGAGCCTACAATCCTCCGAAATGAGTTTGATTGATCGATTTACGGTGAGATCAGTCCAAGGTTGTTTGGAGGGACCATTGGAGTCTTCATCGAGGCCCGATCGATATCTCATATTTCTTCAAGAGATTTCTGGTGTATTTCTCTTGACTGATGGATATGCCTTTATCAGTTTTCCTGATTTGAAGTCCAAGGAAGTATGTGAGTTCACCCATCATGCTCATTTCAAACTTCTTTGTCATCAGTTTTTCAAACTGTTTGCAAAGTTTGTAGTTTGTTGAGCCAAAGATGATGTCATCAACATATACCTGGACTAGGATTATATCTTCTTTTGTTCTATAGACAAACAGTGTGTTGTCTATCTTTCCTCTGACAAACTTGCTTTGTATCAGGAAGGCTGAGAGAATTTCACACCATGCCCTAGGAGCTTGTTTAAGTCCATAAAGGGCCTTGTCAAGCTTGCACATAGTCGTGAATTCACTACTCTCAAAGCCGGTGGTTATTGAACATACACATCTTCCTTGAGGTCACCATTTACTTAATGCACTTTTAACATCCATTTGGTAGACCACAAGTTCATGTATGTTGCATATGCAAGGAAGATCCCGATGGCTTCCATTCTTGCAACATGAGCAAATGTCTCTTCATAGTCAATGCCTTCTTGTTGATCGTAACCTTTGGCTACAAGTCCGCTTTATTCTTAATGACATGTGCCATTTTCATCGCTTTGTTTAAAACCCACTTCATTCCTATGACAATGACATCCCGAGGACATTTGATTAAGGTCATGACCTTGTTTTATCAAATCACAGTTCTTCTTGCATAGCTGAACCCGGCTTGGGTGTTTTAGAGCTTCATGACACTTTTAGGTTCTATGTCCGATAGAAAATCGGCATATAGACATTCATTGGTGAAGTCAGTTAGGTTAGCGACCATGCTTCTTGTAAGCATGCCTTCAGCTGGGTTCACCAATGATGTTTACAAGCTCAATGTCCCGAGATTTTGTCCATTTACTTTGTGGTCTAGGATCCGAGCTTGAAGATGTCACTAGAAGATCGTGAGTGAGTTCGATCTCGTGAGTAACAAAATCATTTAGAGCATCCGTTGAGATGTCATGTTCAGTAGGGTTTCTTGAATCACGTGATCCCGAACATTTGGTTCAAGATACCTATCCCAAGAGGGACCGATAGGTTATCAATGAATTCACCGATGGTTGGTTGGGGTAGGTTGTGAGGTAAGACATAATATGAGATGTCGACATCGACTTGATATGAGGAATTGATTTCGGTGTTGTACTCTTCAGAGGATATCTTGATGAGTCATCAATTCCTATTTCCTCCACCGAGGTGTTACCGAACTTGATGCTTTCGAACTTTCATCAAATGTGACATGAAAGGTTTCCTCAACTTGTTGTCTCCTTGTGTTAAAAACCACAAGGCTTTGGAGATCGGTGAGTAACCTAAGAAATATCCATCATCGCCTTTTGCATCAAACTTGCCTAGATGATCCTTGTGGTTATGAATAAACACAGACACCCAAACACATGAAAGTAGGCGATGTCGAAGTCTACCTTGAAGGTCTCATATGGGTTTTATTATGTCTTTTGACAATGATTGACCTGTTTTGTGTATATGTGCGCTTTGATCGCTTGATCCGAAAATGCTTTGAGAGAGTGAGCCATTTAACATGGTTCTTGCAACCTCAATAAGAGTTATGTTTTTCCTTTTAGCAACCCCATTTTGTTCGGGGTGTAAGGAGATGAGAAATTTTGAGAAATTCCTTTTCATCACGTAACCTCTCAAGCTCTTGATTTCGAATTCATGCCATTGTCGGTTCTAATTTGTTTGACAATAATGTCATTCGATTTTCAATCTTTCGATGAATGACATTATGGTATCACCGCTCGACTCTTTTGGAAAGAAAGTATACCCAAGTGTATCTTGAGAACTCATCAACAATGACAAGTGTATACTTCTCATGCCGGATTGATCCGGGACCGACAGTCCAAAGAGATCCATATGCGAGAGGTGAAGGCGACTTTGATGGAGAAATTTTGTTTGGTTTTGAATGATGCTCTGTGGTGTTTACCTTTTTCACAGGCAGAGCATGGTTTGTCTTTAGCAAAAACCAGTGATGGTAAGCCAAGGACCTTGTTTTGTTTTGCCAAATTGTTGAGGTTTTTGAAGTTTAGGTGTGAAAGTCTCTTGTGCCACAGCCAATTGATAGTTTCAGTGGCTTTAGCAAAGAGACAAGTTCCATCTTGGGTGAGTGTTGTCATGTCTAATACATAAACATCATCTCTCCTAGGAGCTATCAACACAACTTCCTTGTTGGCATTAAAGATGGTGCCTTGTTTGTCATTGAATTGCACAATGTACTTGGCATCACACAGTTGACTGACACTTGATGAGATTGTATTTCAGACCATTGACATAGGCTATTCTAGAGAAAACTATTCCATTGCGCCATCGAACCATAACCTTCAGTGGGACATGATGAGTTATCACCAAATACTACCTTGGGTCTTGGTTCCTCTACATACTTGTGCGATATTCCTTCACACCACCATGCTTCTTGAGCATCCACTATCTAGATGCCGATAGGTTCCTCATGTGTCTCTACACAAGTAGTAAGCTGAATTAGTTTCTCTTAGTGACCCACGTACCAGTGGGCTTGGGTCTTAAGGTCTGTTTGAATTTGGCAATTGATTCATGGTCAGTGGTTGAGTGCATTGTGCTACCACAGGTTTTGCATTTAGAGACTGAGGATGATTCAGTGGCTCTTGGTTGTTTTGCTCCTCTTCTTGCATGAATGACATTGTCATGTTGGGATGTCTCATGATCTGGATTTCCGCAAATTTCACAGCATGTGTTCATGAGACAATCATCCTGATGATGATCATTGAACCCACAATAAGGACAGAGAGGAAAGGGTTTTGCTCTACTCTTGAGAGCAGCTTTGGAAGATGAAGCATACTGATGACCAACTTTGGTAAAGTTTGCTTCACTGACAGAGTTTACATATTGTAAGTGGTCTCATAGCTTACGTGATCATCCTTTTGCGCATCATACAAAAAGGATTCTATAGCGGTTGTCGCTGGTATGACCGGTGTAATGACACAACTCACACCTCTCGCTTGGATTTGCCGGAGGATTTTGACTTTGATGAGTCGGATGAGGCCGACTTGGTTTCCTTGATTGACTCAGAGCTTTTTCGATGGTTTCCATCTTATCGCCCGCCTTCCTCACAAGCTTAGTCGATTCTTTGAATTTGGTCGCCTTCAGGGGACAGAGGATGTTGAAGTCTCGAGAGAAGACTCTTGTTTGATTTGTTTTGTTGGTCTTTTCGTGATGGTTCTACCAAGTCCGGACCTTTCTTTTGGTGAGTTAGGATTGAATTGTAGAGAGTAAGCTCGAGCTTGGAGCAAGACCTCAAGAGGTTTCAGGTGGTGGCGGTGTTTGAGATTCCGCCTCGGACTCGTAGATGAGTTCAAGACCATCGGGCACATCGTGAGTCCAAGCATGCTCTTTAGAGCTTGACTTTCGTGCTCTAGAATCCTTCCGTAATCGAAGTTTGGAAGCTTACTATCGGGATTAACCCGCTCAATCCAATCACCGGGCTTGAGAGTGGTCAATATATTGGTAATCATGCCACCGACACAAATGGTTTTGGACTCTTGTCTTTGTTGTGAGAGTCGTGAGATGATCTTCACCTATGACTCTCTTTTTGCTACTGGGGCTCCCACAACATCAAAGACCACAGGATTCTTAGCATCCATCTATCTAGAATATCTTGTACCTTTTAAGTTCATCCCGAAGATTCGATTTCTTTTAACTAGTTCGGTGTTTTGAATTTGTAAAGTGATGACCTCAAGCTTAGCTTGTTTTAAAATAAGCAATTCATCCCTACACTTGTTCAATTCAAAACATAACTTGTTGTACTTAGAAAAAGATTCGATCTTTGCTCTTCTACAAACTTAAGGTCTACATTTAGATAATTCATATAAGATCGCCAATCGAGTCATCATCCATAGAAAGTAGAATGTTTACCTTCTTCATTATGATGTTGACCCATTCTCCATTCTAGCATGATTCTTTCCAACGCCTAGCTTGTCTTCCTCTCGAGAGGGCCATCGCTACCGACATGTACCATTTCATCATCTCGATGAGACCGGCTCTTCATCCCACGAATGTTTCAAAGAACAAGACCTTTGTTTTACCCCGCATGATTGAACACTTTTTGGTTCTCGAGGACTGCCTCAAGCAATGCAAGCTTAGCTTTGATTTTCCTATATTTGGCTTCAAAATCATTGTTTTGTTCTAGTCGATTTATTTTGAAAGTTTTGATGAGACCGATAGATTTTAGGTTGAAATTTGCTTAAGCTCGAGGACCGATTTGACCATGATGGTCTATAAGAGGGTTCAGAAATTGTTTTAGAAAAATAGTCCTTTGCAAAATGACCTTGTTTGTGACACTTAAAGCATTTAGTGTCCTCATTTGCTTTAGCAGTTGAAAAACCTTTGTTTCTTTTAATGAATCTTCGAGAGTTTACAAGGAGTGCCCTTTCCTGAAATTCAGTGTTCAGGTCATTTAGGTACTCCTCACTTGACCTCTCATCAGGCTCATCATCCGAATTTTCTTGAAAATCTTGAACCACATTGTTAGAAAAGAAGGCAGTTGATATAGGTGAGGTGATGGTCAGGGACTTCTTGACTTCCTGAGACTTCTTTAAGTCGTGGTATCGTCTGCTGATGAGGTTTTCCTCATAGACAAATTTCCATAAATTTCGTGAAGTTCAAGATTTTGAATGTGATTTGCATTTCTAAGTCCCCGAGAGAAGTTCAACCACTTCTCGTGGAGACAATTGACAAAACCAACATTTATCTCATGTTTGGACAACTTAACACCATCATTAGCCGCCCATTTAAAAGAGTTTTGTATCGGGTGTAAGTTTGTGAGAGAGTTTCGAGTCCCTAGCCCTCAAGGTATTATACTCAAGTTTCGTGTCCATTATCATGTTTTCCTTGGTATCGATGGGCCTTCATGGCTATGAACTAGGTCATCCCAGTTTGTTTAGTCAGACATACAACTTATAATCGACTCCATTATATCATCGAAGACATGATATGATGATACTTTTGAGTCTTTGGTCCCGGTTGACCACTCTCCTTTCATCCTCGAGTCCACCGAGCTTTAGGTTTGGGCAAACCTTCAGTCTTTGGGATAAATGGACCTTCATTTATACACTTGATATAATAAGGTTCCATCCCAATCAAATAGCAAAGCATTTGCTTTTTCCATTTGTTGAATTTACCAACTTCAAGTCTAGGGCAACAAATTGAATAAGCTCCACCCTTTTATCGACTAGTTGGGGTACATCAATTTCACCATTTTGGATTCTAATTTAAAACTTTTAGAGCGACCTAAAAACGAGTTTTATAATTAGCCTTGCTCGATACCACTTGTTGTTCCCTGCTCACTATATTATAAACAATTTAAGTAAAGAAAGCAAACTAATAGTGAACTAAGACCTAAATTAACATAAGCAAACACACATATAATTTTCAACGTTTATATTCTTATTAGAAATGAATCAAAGAATACATTACCCAAGTACTCATGAATAGTACTTGGGATTGAAATGACAAAGTTTTGGTTACTCCTCTCAAGCTCGTGCTAAGTCCGAGCACAACTCTTAGAGTTCACTAAGCTATCTTAGAACTAAGTTATATTTTGGAGGAGTGAAAAGTTTGCTTGCATGTGTGTGTTTTACAATTCACAAGCTTAAACTTTTCACTCACTCACTTATGCTATTTATACAAGTGTGGATATTTTACTTTAACCTAGAAGACAAAACATAGATCACAAAGAAACACGAATATTGATATATTCGGTTATCGTTTCACCTTTCTATTTATAGTAGGCGCTAACCTTCTTTCTTGATAGAGAATCGCCGCTACTATAAATGGGAAGATATGGCTTTGTAGATAGGGACATAGTTATATCCGGATAAACATCTGGGGACTTAGTTTTATCCGGGTAAACTTTTCCGCGTAGTCTTGCTCATTCTTCGCCTTCAAAGCCTTCGCCTCTTCCTTCGTTTGTCTTCATGCTAATTGAGAGGAGTCTTATGGGATTCAAAGGAGTTATTGTCATCACCACCGAATCCACCATCTTCTTCTTGACTTAGTCTTCACTCTTTAAGTTTCGCCATCGAGGGGAGAGCTTCTTCTTTGCCTCATACCGAGTATCTCGAAGATGGCTCACCGAGAGACTATCCACCAAAGGACTGTTAATGTTAAACGGATTAAACACTTAGGTTATTTTCTATTCAAATCCTAGATTAAGGGGTTTGGGTATTTACCGAACCCAACAAGATCTCTATATACAGATCGAAAAATATTGGTGGAACTTCCAAGAGTAGAAGTCAAACAAGTACAAGACTTTATCGTTAGAAGAGAATATCAGATGACACAAAAGATAAAGATGGATCACATGAAGGACCACATGTCACCATCATCACATGCCTTTGCTCCTTGTACTACTCTTTGTTCTTGTACTATTCTTTTCCTATATAATGTCTCAGAATCAGAATAGACAGATGATTCCAAAACAAATACATAATACTTAGTATTAGTTGTTAGATCATCCTCCTCATTGAAACAAGCATAGCTTGGATCAATGAGAGTTTATTTGTCATTCAATGGGGATAATATACCGAGATTATCCCGTAAAAGTCGAGGATGTTATCATGTAGTCTAGTTGGTATCTGAGAAATCTGTAAGTATTGTTCTTCATTATTAATGAATGTGTTCTTTATTTTTATCAAGATCGCTTCATTTATTCGGACCAGAAGTGGTATCGAGCAGCTGGATTATTCTCATGATCCGCATCCGCTCATAGATCGGCCGATAATATTCTTCTTTGTCAAAAGATCAGTAAACTGGTCAAAATCACATCGAATAGCAATTTTTGAGGGGAGTAAGACATCAATATTTGACAAAATGGCAAAACCCACCCAATAACCCACCGATTAAAATAATCACCAAAACAACCCTTTACCCACCAAACAAAACTATATCTTCACTCATATCCGCACATATCCCAACACACACACAAAACCCAGATCTAGATCTATTTCACATAAAAAATCCTGCATCCTGATGCATAAAAGAATGGATCTATCTCTATCATCATCAAAAAAAAACACCACAAATTATCTTATCCCTACTCAACCACTAAAATCTTATCCCTTGAACAAAATCACACACTCACACGAAAACAAATATCAAAACCCATCTAAAAACTCTCAAAAATCCGACTTTCACAAACCCGCATCTAAACCGACATATACAAAACACAACAAAAACACACACCATCACTTCCATCAAAATCACAAAACTGCCTTCGTAAACCCACATCGAGAACCGCAAAACAAATCCTCCATCCAAACCCTACTCACCCCATCTAAACGATTTCAAAAACCCAAGTACGGGTCGATGAATAGATTCCATTGGGTTAAAATTAAAAGGTAATCATTAGAAATACGAAAAGTGGTCATCACGAAACGGAGGTAGGTTCGAATTGAATTGTGGTTTATAATTGATAATAACAGAGTTGTTATTAACGAGCTTAGCTCGAGCGTTTATGTTGCTCGATTATAAGAATTTTTATTAGCATCCGTAAATTTGTTATGATGTGAAAGTATATTCGGATTTGTGATCGTGATTATAAAAGTGTTGATGTCAGTGCGGCCGATAAGAAATGTTGTCGAAATTGTTGGTTATCGTGAGTGATAATGGTGGTAATAATCGTGGTATGTCATTGATGTTGACAAATTGTAGAAGGGATATCGAAAGGTCAAAAGTGTTTGTAAGAATCAAAGTCCAAGATCAGTACCTCGTGAGTTGTGTACTGGGTCATGGATAATCAAAAGAGGTCGATGAGATGTCGTTGTTCTTAGAAGAACACTAATGTGGTATGGCTGTGGAGTATCAGTGGTCTTCGTGATCGAGCCCGAAAAGTATCTCGAGTCACAGTGGAGTAAGAGAGTTAATCGGCCGTCACAAGTCGTGGGAGCGTGGTAAAGGAGCCCCTAAACCCACTTCCTAAACCTCGCATCAACATAAAGTACTCTACTCACCGAACTGTGCCCATGAAATGTCATCGAAAAATTGTGTGTGCTAAGTTGAAATGTACCAGGAGTATAGGTATTTGAATTCGTACTTAGCCCGAATAAGAAGCTTGAATGTGAACTCCCCGAGAAATCGCTGGAAAGAGTAGAAACCCGAGACCCCACCATGGTCTCACCGAACACCCAAGTCCTCAGAACCCGAGCCACCGAGCTCTTGGTGACCAAACCCGAGCCATCGAAAATTTGTGAAACTGTGCAATGAACTCGGCCTCGAGGAGCACTGAAACCGAGTCTCTAAACTCATGGTGACCGAATCGAGTCCTTGAAACCAATGTGCATACTCAGTCACTAAATTGCAAAGTGATCACTCTAAACCCGAACCAATGCGACCGAATGTTGTTCATGTCCCCCGAAACCCGACTCCCTATACATGAAGAGTTTTTCGAGACCGAGCTAGAAATAAACTCGTGGAGTCCTCGAATGTATGACTCTCAAACCCAAGAGTCGAAAATCGCGCAGGTTTTATAGGAGAGTGTAATGACAACAGCTGTGGACATCGATGTATCAAATTGAACCAGTCCTTAATTAGCTTTTTGTATGAATGTTGTATCACAGGCCAAAACATGTATCAACATGTAATAAGTCAAAAGGAAGAGGGACACCGATGTATCAAAAATGAACCAGTCCTCTTAGCATCAAAGTTGAACCCATGGTCACCGAACCCCGCCATCGAACAACATGAACCCCTCGATCGAACCCTCGCCTTACACCTTTACCTATCACCCAAGGCTATTTGTATATTCAAATGGGGAGACCGCTGGGTCCAATAAATCGACCCAATCACCCCGAACAAGATTTGAAAATAAATAGCCTAACTCAATCGATAAAGAAATCGCTGATTGTTGTTCAAGATTTTACTTATCGACTTGGGTGTCACAAGCAAAATATATGAGCTACAAACAACACCAGGATAATCGAGATTTTGAAAATGTCCAGCTGATCCTCAAGACCCATCTCTACATAAAGATCGAAATATATTGGTGGAACTTCCAAGAAGAAGTCAAACAAGACAAGACTTTATCAGTACAGAGAATATCAGTTTATGATAAAGTATAAAGATGGATCATAATGAAGGACCACACGTCACCATCATCACATGTCTTTGTTCGTATACTACTTTTGTTCCTTCGTACTATTCTTTTCCTATATAACGTCTCTGTAATTGTAATAGATGTGACAGATTCCAAAACAAACACAATAACATCGATTCACTTGACAATGATTTTATCACGCAAGTCAACCACTTGTGAATGGTCAACCGTAATAAACGCCAATACAAATTAAAAACCAAATGCAATTATATCCGTGAGAGTACAAGAGTCTGTGTCGTTAAGTCCCAACGAGCCGTATTTATTCAATCTAAACGTAGTGATCGAGGATATTGAATGGGAAAATGGTTGAGTAGGTGATTAATCTAAGGATTTATAAAATAAAATAACTTAAATATACTATTTTTATTGAAACGTAAACTTAAAATTACCTAAAAACGCGATTTAAAATGAAAACAATACACGGTAAAAATTACGCCAAGAGACAAAACGTAAAATTTATAAAATAAAAGTCCCACGAGTGTAAAAAACAATTTTCTTACGTAATATATGATAAAAGAAAATTTTAGAAAAAGAATTATATTTTTAGACTTTTATATTTTTTATTATGAATTAAAACTATTTTAAGCTAATTAATTAATTAAAATACTAAAACATTTAGAAAAATTACTAAATTTTGCAGAAAATACTTAAACTAAATCTAATCCTAGGAAAATACAAAGACCTAAAAGTCAGAAGAATAAGGCATGATAAGCAAACAATTTTATTTAGCTTAAAAATTGAAAACGATATAAGATATTAATTAGTGCAAGATATGATACCAAAGACCCAAGGGCACAATGGTTCCAAGTACACTCTTACTACTTCACAAGGCGGGAGGTCCTGTGTTCGAGCCTCGCTTCCACACTTTTTGCTAAACATTATATTTTTGAAATTTTCTTTTGCAACCTATTAAGCTACTTAAAATAAGCACTTTTCTAACTATGACTATTTCTAAAAACCAATAATAAGCTGATAAACTTAATATCTTAACCATTGCTTGAAATGGATTTAAGTTAAAGATTTTAGCCAAGGGTTTATAAGCTAAAAGATAAGCAATGTGTAACCCAAAATAAGCTAGACACGTATAATAAGCTAAGACAACATTTAAATAAGTATTATCACTAAGAAATAAGCACTAATCAAGTCCAAATAAGCACTAAGTTAATCGATTAAATGATGATGCTTTTTTGAAAAAGGTCTTAAAAGAAAGTCGAAAATAAGCACTTTAAAAGTCGATTAAAAGTGAACTATTATTTTTCTAATTTAATTGCTAATTATATTTTAATATCTTAAGTTGAAAGCATAAAACTCAATATTCAACCCTATATAAAATTATCAATTTTATTCAAAACCTTATAGAAAATTTTACTTTTGAAATAATGAACTATATTGACTTTTTGTGAGATTTTAATTGATCCTATGGACCGAATGAGTTATGTTAAGCTATAATAAGACCCGATTTTAGCTAGATAAACAACTTTAAGCTAGTATGTATGATTATGCATTCTAAATTTCCCAATGCTTAACCTGGTAGAATGATTTTAACAATGGTTTTGACTTTTTATGGAACAAGGCTACTTTTTATGGTTCGACCGAACTAGTATATCCTATTGTGACTTATAACAACAATAAACATCAACACATTTGGTCTCTATCACCTTAATTCAAAGAAGTCCAAACACTACATTGGAAAAGAAAATTTTAACTTACAAGTGATCCAAATATTTCAGTAGCTTATCACGTAACCCATTCTACCACTATTTCAAACCAAATCCAACCCAAAACCATCTCTCGCATCAATCCTTGAACTTCATTTCCATAAATTTTTATTTTACAACTAATTTATTGGTATTTAGTAATTTTTGAATTGTTGAATAAACTCTGGTTTTGTTGTTTATAAAGCTTTTGGTTATATAATGAAATTATATAGCTTATGAGTTCATTAATAACACTAATAATAACAATGAGCTTATATGAGAATTTGCTTAAAAATAGCATCAATTGAATTTATCTTAGAACATGAAATTTATAACCGAAAACGTTTATAATATAATTAGATTAACTTAATTCAAAGCTTGAAAGATTAAACATACACCGAATTTAAAACATTATTAAGTCGACATACATAAAATAAAACCACACTATATACATATCTTCCTTGCTTCGCTTCTTCTTTATAATGATTCAAATTAATTCCTTGTCGACCTTCGACATATCCCACTTCATTCCAGCCTATCCAATTCATCGTAATCACCCACATGTCATTTTGGCTGAAAAGTCATTTTAGCGGGAAACAGATTTAATGAGTTCCGTGTGTTTCATGAGGGGGTGGTCAGGGTGAAGGGTAAATACCGGACAGGTGATGAGGAAAGGGTGATAGGAGCAGTGGCGTAGATTGAGCGGTAGCAGAAAGGAAAGTGTCAATGAGTAACAAAGGTGGTCATGGTGTTTTTAATAATTTTAATATCAGTCGGTTATATATTGGATTACCGGGTTTAGTGTTTTGATTTATTGGATCTAAGCTAATGGTAACAAAGGTCTTATTTCAGTAATAACTAAGACAAGGACTAGACTTGTAACTTTAGCAAAGTTTGATAACGCTACAGCGTCGTTCGGGGTCAAAGGAACTTCCTTTTCTTGAGCAAGTTTTATAACACCCTAGGCGGTGAACCTAATCGTTGTAGTGTAGTAATTAGGGTAAGCCACGGGTATTGATATCGTTCTCTAGGGAATAGTGTCGTTAGGTGAATTGTATGTCGATTTAAGTCTAAAGGTGAGGATGATTATTTTGTATTTTTATATTTTATGGAATGGAAAGGTACGAATCTCGGGGTTTGGAGGTGAGGGTGGAATTAGTTGCTAGTCAACTATTCCAAAAGATACTAACTAACTAAGGGATCTACCGATGGCGTGAAGCGTATCTACTTATGATGTATTACTCCTTGCTAGCTATCCAATTCTACCCTCTTGAATTGTCACGTCCTATTGATGGTTGAATTGTCACGTCCTTATTCCTAGTTGCGTTGTGTGTCTAAGGTTGTAGGGTGTCGTTTCTCCCTAACTCTTTGAAGTCACCTTTAAGTGTAGTAAACAAAATCCACTTATTCATTCATAAACTAACTTTAAGGTTATCTTTGATTTAGTAAGCGAAATCCACCAAGTCATTCATAAACTATCAAAGATTTATCAAGTGTTAAACACAACGATAGCCTAGTCGCACTTCTAAGCCAATTACAATTAAGATAAGAGACAACCAATCAAACAAGAGGCAGTGGGATGCAAGAATTATAAACTAAACCAATTAGATTCATTGAAGTTGTCACACCCTAATGATGAAGATAGACACAAGCATCACTAAGAAATCAATAAGATCTAATTAATTATATACAAGTTTCACACAATCATAAGCAAACACAAGGTGAATTAGCCAAGCATAATTAATGAAGAGCAAGCAACAATTATGATAATTGAAGACATACCATAGGATTGGATTAACAAACAAACCAACACACAATGTTTATAGAGTGTTTGGAACCCTTTAAGTTCTTTGGAAAAACACCTACCTAAACCACGGAATCGGACTTAGGGTTTAGGGCTTACAAAAGTGAAGTTATAATGTTATATTTATAGGCGATTTTACGTCGGCAAAGAGTGACGACGTCACACTTATAGAGTAATGACGTCACGACCATTTCAACAAATTGTAGATTTTCTCGTTCGGTCGCGTGGGCTTTTGAACCACCTAAATCCGAGTTCGTATGCAAAAGTTATGGCCAAAACAATATCAACTACTTGGCGCATGTTGTGATAGTCTTGATCGACTTGTGACGTCATTAGGGTTTCGTCTTGGCCAAGTTAACCTTGCGGCGTCGTCACCTTATCTCGGCGTCGTCTTGCTGCGCCGTCTTGGGCGCATCTAGGCCGTCACGAGTAGCGACGGCCTACTCCTTTAGAACTGGCGTCGTCCGCGAAAACATGCAATTTAAACTCGACCGTCGCAAAATTCCTTCCGGCGTCGTCGCGAGATATCGATGGCGCGTCGCCTTATGTTTCAGCGACTTTGAGTGTCTCGATTCGACTTTGGCCATTTTCTTCGTATATTCGCCTTTTCGTCCAAATAAGCATCATTCCAGCATTTTGCCTTCAAGAGACCTAAAAGTGAAAAGGCGATATTAAGCAATAACGGATACAAAAGTGATCGAATAAGGGCTTAAATGACCCCTCAAAGGTACCTTTTAAAACCTTATCAAATATCCCTACACTTGGTATTTGCTTGTCCTCAAGCAAATGTGCTTTCCAATTAATTTATAAGTTAGGGGTCATGAAGCATTCATTCAAAGCGGTCCACAACACATATAAGCCCATAAAAGTCATAACAAGCACGGAATTACATACTAGCACCTCACATGGGGTGTTTGGATACTCACATCTCTCTCGGTGTATATATGAAATATAACAAATCGGAAATGGAAGATAAACACTCATTAACGGTCCTAGTACATAGATTACCATAGGCTTGAGAATAGATCAAACCTCCGTCGCTTTGGCGTAAGCACCTAGGAAAGACTATCAAAGAGGTCTTTTAAAGGGTTGTAATGTTAGGCTTACGGTAGGAAATGAAGGGTTTGGTGGGATAGGCTATTTAGTGGTGGATAGTCAAAAATCTCTATGTTGCAAGTATCTGAAGAATGGCGTTGCTAAGCCAAGACTCGACACTCTAAACTCTAGATAACGAAATAAACAAACATAAATTTAAAAGATAGATGTAGGATGGTAGCCCGTATGGTTTTTTTTTTTTTTTTTTTTTTTTTTCTTTTCTATATATTTTTTTTTTTTTTTTTTTTTTTTTTTTTTTTTTTTTCATACACTTTTACTCTACCATCCTCTACGGTACATCAAAATGATAGGGATTTATAGACACATCCCTACACTTGAGTTTTATTACTCTAACACTAATTTGACCCGAATTGAAAAGATCAAAACACTTGGAGTACATTATTATGCAAACAAAGGGAATTTGAGTTTAACGTTCTCTTCCTATATTTCATAAACTTTAACTTTTCCCATGAATCCCAATCATCCCAAAGCGTATACAAAGGATATGACTCGACTTAGCAACTCATGCAAGCAACGGATAATTGAACTAAGGGTTTTGGGTGATAACATAAATTGCACTAAAAGTGAGTGCAATAAAGGTAGGCTAAAGCGATTTGGGTGTATATTTGGGGTGGGGTGTAAACAATGCTCTTCATTGATATTCGGAAAAACCGAAACATCACGAGAACCGCGAAAAGGATAGGCTACGAGGGGTTAACTAGGGGTATCGTGTACTAAAGATGAGTACAACGCAAAGGGTGTGGGGAATTACTCAACCGATGTGGAAGAAGTAATTATATTACGGTATCAAACAAGGGTTTATCCTAATGCCTCTTATCATTTAGTTATTCCTAACTACACAAGTGTAGTCTCACTAGCGATCTCGGAATGCATCACAAAACAAGTTCTAGAATCTAATATACTACGGTTCACACTCTAAGCATTAAAGATGAATGCTTTAATTCCTACTAATCTAAGGCGATCCTCGCATTTTGGGTGGAATTTGGGTGGTAAAGGGTTTTGTGCTAGTCATGCAACTTCCTATCCATGAGGCGCTTTTGTTAAGACTAATGGCCCACTCCTATATGTCATGAAAAATTTTAAATTTGGTGCCAAAATTACCCTAACCGACATTTTCTCATGGTTTATTACACAATCACAATTGGACAAAGCAAATAGTCAAGGATAAGCATAGTTTCAAAGTTCCGTTTTATTTTCCCTCCTACACTTAAAGCGAACATTGTCCCCAATGTTCCCGAAAATATCAAAGTTATGATAATTGGAAGGTAATTAAAAGCGAAAAAACTAGTACTCCCGATTAGCTCGGTAGGATCCGTGTGTGAAGTAGTGGTTAAATCCTTTCCAAGAAGAATTTATGCGTGAAAAGCTCCTCAATCTTATGTAACTTCTTCTTGATAAATTAAACACACACTTGAAGAAAACAAACAACCCAGCGCATCAAACCGAACAAGAAAAATCACAACAAGATGTAATTCGGACTTAAATAAGATATAATGCTTGTGGAATGGATGTTTGCGATTTTCTAGAAAATTAAGACACAGAAAATTCCAAAAATTTATAAGTAACGAGAAAAGAGAAAAAGTAATCAGTTGTTTACGCTCCTTCACGGCGTCGGTTGCAATCTGACGCCGTCGGTTATCCCGACAAAAAGCGTTGCGATTTTACGAAAAAATTCGGAAAATTTACATCTTTAGAATCGGAAAAATTTCTACAAAAACATCCATTATGACTCGATACAAGCATTTGACTCGAACAAACAAACATATATATCTTTTATTTAATTGTTATTCTCATGTTTACGTTTCTTTTGAAAGCGTGTGTAATCCTCCTACACTTATCCCTTATGTAAAATACCTTTATATGCAATTAAGGCGAGGTTAAAAACAAAATAAAGCATTTTACAAATTCAAACATGAGAATAAACAATCAATAAAAGATATCGACACTAAAATAAAAATAAAAACAAATACACATGGGTTGCCTCCCGAGAAGCGCTTGTTTTTGTTCGAGTCACGAGCGACTCTACCCTTATTTAACGAGATAAAGGGAAGTTTTCCTACACTTAAGTTTAAGTGCGGGTGATAGTAGCGATACACACCCTTAGGGTGGAAATATGCCACGTGAGGTGAAGGGGTGTGTGAATGGCTTCCTTCATCCTAAAACTACCGGACTAAATTGGTTGATGGGTGGGTCGGTTCCTCGTTTATTTAAGGATGGAAGTAAAGATTGAGGTTCGGTTCATCAACACTATGAAATTCCTAGAACTAAGAGTAAGCGAGACTACAAGTATTCAAACCTATATTCTCCGATTGCGTTTGGTTCAAATGTTCTACCTCCATTGGGATTCCTAAAGTCTCTTCTACTACTTCCGGGTAAGTCACGTGCGGTGTGTATGCCTTAAATGATGGTGGAACTTGTGGGATACCTTGTGGGTCTAGACTTTTCACCTCATCCTCAATCACATCTACATCATCTATATGCTCGTCATGTATTATTTCCTTAGGTCGTGATGAAACCAATTTTAGTAATTGATCCAACTTATGGTTTAATGTTTGGTTGTTTACCATAATGTTTTCACAAATTTGGTCGGTTCTCTAAGGGCCTCACTAAAATAGTTTCTAAACACGGAGGTTGTTCACGAAAGTCTATCCTAGGTGAAGGTTCAAGCGAAGCATAGGTTTCACTAGATGAGGTATTTTGTGGGCTTGATGGAATGGTGAAACCCTCAAAGGTTTATGGACTTGGTTACTTTCTTCCCACCATCTTGAATAATCCGCTTTAGTAATATCATAATTTCTTATGAAAAAACCTAATCGCGGATATAGTGGATTCGCGTTCTCCATAATGGTGAGCGGAAGAGTCAATGGACAAGTTTTACGAACAAAGGCACAAAGAAGGAGATAGACTACAAGGAAGCTAATAAAAGAAAAAAAATCTCACTTGATAGGAATCTTGTGAGTAGACCTAAGCGAGATAGAAATCAAGCCTAAACAATAACTATTCCCGGCGTGGCGCCTAAAACTTGATAACGCTACAGCGTCGTTCGGGGTCAAAGGAACTTCCTTTTCTTGAGCAAGTTTTATAACACCCTAGGCGATGAACCTAATCGTTGTAGTGTAGTAATTAGGGTAAGCCACGGGTATTGATATCGTTCTCTAGGGGAATAGTGTCGTTAAATTGAATTGTATATCGATTTAAGTCTAAAGGTGAGGATGATTATTTTGTATTTTTATATTTTATGGAATGGAAAGGTGCGAATCTCGGGGTTTGGAGGTGAGGGTGGAATTAGTTGCTAGTCAACTATTCCAAAAGATACTAACTAACTAAGGGATCTACCGATGCGTGAAGCGTATCTACTTATGATGTATTACTCCTTGCTAGCTATCCAATTCTACCTCTTGAATTGTCACGTCCTATTGATGGTTGAATTGTCACGTCCTTATTCCTAGTTGCGTTGTGTGTCTAAGGTTGTAGGGTATCGTTTCTCCCTAACTCTTTGAAGTCACCTTTAAGTGTAGTAAACAAAATCCACTAATTCATTCATAAACTAACTTTAAGGTTATCTTTGATTTAGTAAGCGAAATCCACCAAGTCATTCATAAACTATCAAAGATTTATCAAGTGTTAAACACAACGATAGCCTAGTCGCACTTCTAAGCCAATTACAATTAAGATAAGAGACAACCAATCAAACAAGAGGCGATGGGATGCAAGAATTATAAACTAAACCAATTAGATTCATTGAAGTTGTCACACCCTAATGATGAAGATAGACACAAGCATCACTAAGAAATCAATAAGATCTAATTAATTATATACAAGTTTCACACAATCATAAGCAAACACAAGGTGAATTAGCCAAGCATAATTAATGAAGAGCAAGCAACAATTATGATAATTGAAGACATACCATAGGATTGGATTAACAAACAAACCAACACACAATGTTTATAGAGTGTTTGGAACCCTTTAAGTTCTTTGGAAAAACACCTACCTAAACCACGGAATCGGACTTAGGGTTTAGGGCTTACAAAAAGTGAAGTTATAATGTTATATTTATAGGCGATTTTACGTCGGCAAGAGTGACGACGTCACACTTATAGAGTGACGTCCGACCATTTCGACAAATTGTAGATTTTCTCGTTCCGTCGCGTGGGCTTTTGAACCACCTAAATCCGAGTTCGTATGCAAAGTTATGGCCAAAACAATATCAACTACTTGGCGCATGTTAGTGACTTGATCGACTTGTGACATCATTAGGGTTTCGTCTTGGCCAAGTAAACCTTGACGGCGTCACCTTATATTGTGTGCCCTTCCTCTCGGCGTCGTCTTGGCGCATCTAGGCCGTCTGAGTAGCGACGGCCTACTCCTTTAGAACTGCGTCGTCCGCGAAAACATGCAATTTTGCCCGACCCGTCGCAAAATTCCTTCCGGCGGCGTCGCGGATATCTGATGGCGCGTCGCCTTATGTTTAATGACTTTGAGTGTCTCGATTCGACTTTGGCCATTTTCTTCGTATATTCGCGCTTTTCGTCCAAATAAGCATCATTCCAGCATTTTGCCTTCAAGAGACCTAAAAGTGAAAAGGCGATATTAAGCAATAACGGATACAAAAGTGATCGAATAAGGGCTTAAATGACCCCTCAAAAGGTACCTTTTAAAACCTTATCAAGTCCTTAAGTTCGACCTCGGAAATTCTTGATTTTCTCAACGGTTTGAATTTCCTCTTTATGAAGTTCTTGAGGAAGAGGTGATGATGGATCATCATTGAGCAACTTCTCGAGGAGAAGAATGTCTCCCTCGATGTCAATTGGAGCGTGATCAATTTCCGGTGAAACCGAATCACTAGACAAGTATGCTTCAATTTCTTCCAAAATGAAATCACTTCCCTCAAATGGAGTGAAAGAAGGTAATTCCCCCACACTTATGTCTTCACAAGATAAAAAATAGTCCTCATCAGAATCAGAGAACATCTCAATATGATCATTTTGGAAGACAAGAGGAGGAGGGATATCACACATGATCAAGAATTCCTGTGACTCTCTCGGGATTGGGACAAGGTTCTCAACACTAGACTTTATGAATTCGTCCGATTCCTTTTCGTGAGCAGTGTCAAGAAGCTCATCCCCATGTTTAGAGAGTGAGTGGGAGCTTGGTGTGATAGCGATGGGCGAGGAGTTGAGAAATGATATCTTTCAAAGGAATAACACTCTTCTCGTCATCCTCATAATATTCCCTCATTTGAATAGTATCCTCATCATCATCGTCATCATATCGGATTCTTATATTCATCTCTGAAGCTTACATACCATTCTTTTCATTTGTAGATGCTTTCAATCGTATTTCTTGAACTTTGTGGAAGATTACACTCCTCGTAATCATTGAAATCTTTGTGAAGGCTCGGAGTCCGAGTACTAGGATTAGCCGTTCGTTCCTCGCCTAGTAATTCTCCAATAGTTTTATCATGAGGATATTGATGAATGATGGAATCTTGTGGGGTTGGAAATTGTCAAAAGGAAGAATTGGAATTGTGAAAATTTTGATTCATCGGTTGACATTCAAAAGTCGCATGAGGACCCCACAATTCTCACAAAAGAGATAATTGGGAAAATAACTTTCACCAAAGTTCGATTGTAACATGGTTACGGCTCATAGACAAGCGGGACCCGTGGTGGACAATCAAAACCGTAATGAGAATCATTCCCACAAAACTCGCATGAGTAGGATTCAGTATTAGGTGTGGAGGTAGGTAGGAAAAATCGGGTGTTTCATTATTTGAAATGGGATCGGGATTACCGACAAACTTGTCTCCGAAACTCACATTGGTACATCGCCGACAATTTCCACCGTTAAATGGACCTCCACACCACGAACATGTCGAAAACCATGACATAAAGAATTAAACGGTTATAGAGGATAAGGAATGGAGAATTAAACAGATTAGAGGATAAAGGAGAATATTTTGGGATTTTTGAAAAACATTTTGTAAAAATAAGAAAGAAAATCTTTTTGGGTTTTTGTGTTTATATGATAATAATATGAAAATATGAACAAGGATGGTAAATATACAATGGATGTATATTCAAATCACTAATCTGCTAAACGTTTGATTGTTAGCACGGCTCCCGTGGCGTAAAATTTGATTCCGCCCGTACGATTGATTTTATCACGCAAGTCAACCACTTGTGAATGGTCAACCGTAATAAGCGTCAATAACGGTCTAAAGCGAAATGCAATTATATCCGGGAGAGTGCGGTGTTTTCCGGTCGTTAAGTCCCAACGTACATGCGATTCAATCTAAGCGTGTAGTGATCGAGTGATATTGAATGGGAAAATGGTTGAGTAGGTGATTAATCTAAGGTTTATAAAATAAAATAACTTAAATATACTATTTTTATTGAAGCGTAAACTTAAATTACCTAAAAACGTGACTTAAAATGAAAACGTCGTTCGTGTAAAAATTACGATGCATGAAGACAAAACGTAAAATTTATAAAATAAAAGTCCTACGAGTGTAAAAACAATTTTCTTCGTAATATATGATAAAAGAAAATTTTAGAAAAAAGAATTATATTTTTTATTATGAATTAAAAACTATTTTAAGCTAATTAATTAATTAAAAATACTAAAACATTTAGAAAAATTACGAAATTTTGCGGAAAATACTTAAACTAAATCTAATCCTAGGAAAAATACAAAGACTCAAAAGCTATAAAGAATAAGCGCTGATAAGCAAAACACCTTATTTAGCTTAAAAATTGAAAACGATATAAGATATTAATTAGTGCAAGATATGCACAAAGACCCGCGGCTAATGGTTCCAAGTACACTTACCACTTCTCAAGGCGGAGGTCTCGAGCTCGCCCCCACCTTTTTACAACATTATATTTTTGAATTTTTCTTTTTGCAACCTATTAATACTTAAAATAAGCACTTTTTCTAACTATGACTATTTCTAAAACCAATAATAAGCTCCTATAATTTTAATATCTTAACAGCTTGGCTTCGAAATGGATTTAAGCTAAAGATTTTAGCCAAGTGGCTTATAAGCTAAAAGATAAGCAATGTGTTAACTCGAAAATAAGTTAGACATTAGACATAAGCTAAGATAACAGCTAAATAAGTATTATCACTAAGAAACAAGCACTAATCGTCCAAATAAGACCAAGTTAATCGATTAAACAAGCTGCTTTGAAAAAAGGTCTTAAAAGAAAGCTAAAATAAGCACTTTAAAAGCCGATTAAAAGTGAACTATTATTTTTCTAATTTAATTAAGCGCTATATTTTTAATATCCTAGAAGCAAAGCATAAAACCCGATATTCAACCCTATATAAAATTATCAATTTTATTCAAAAATCATATAGGAAAATTTTGACTTTTGAAATAATGAACTATATTGACTTTTGTGAGATTTTAATTGATCCCATGGACCTAATGAGTTATGTTAAGCTATAATAAGACCGATTTTAGCTAGATAAACAACTTTAAGCTAGTATGTATGATTATGCATTCTAAATTTCCTAATGCTTAATCGAAGAATGATTTAACAATGGTTTTGACTTTTTATGGAACAAGGCTAGTTTTTATGGTTCGACCGAACTAGTATATCCTATTGCGACTTATAACAACAATAAACATCAACACAATTGGTCTCTATCGCCTAACCAAAGAAGTCCAAGCACTACATTAGAAAAGAAAATTTTAACTACAAGTGATCCAAATCATTCAGAAGGTTATCACGTAACCCATTCTACCACTATTTCAAACCAAATCAAAACCAAAACCATCTTCGCATCAATCCTTGAACTTCATTTCCATACATTTTTATTTTACAACTAATTTATTGGTATTTTTGTGAATTTTGAATTGTTGAATAAAACTGGTTTGTTGTTTATAAAGTTTTCTAAGTTATATAATGAAATTATATAGCTTATGAGTTCATTAATAACACTAATAACAACAATGAGCTTATATGAGAATTTAAGCTTAAAATAGCATCAACCTAATTTATCTTTAGAACATGAAATTTATAACTGACAACTAATCATAACATACTAGATTAACTTAATTCAAAGCTTGAAAGATTAAACATACAATCGAATTTAAAACATTATTAAGTCGACATACATAAAATAAAATTACACTACATACATATCTTCCTTGCTTCGCTTCTTCTTTATAATGATTCAAATTAATTCCTTGTCGACTTCCGACATATCCCACTTCATTCAACTATCCAATTCATCGAATCGCCCACACGGTATTTTAAGGAAAAGTCGCTTTAGTGGGAAACAAAGATTAATGAGTTCTAAGGTGGTTTGTGCGAGGTAAGTGGTTGCGGTGAAGCGTAATGGAAAGGTGATGTGAAAAGGCGATAGAAGCAGCGGCGAGATCGAGGGTAGCAGTGGAAAGGTCAAGGAGTAACGTGCATGCGAGGGTGTTTTAAATTTAAACATTGGGTTATATATTGGATTGGTTTGGGTTTAGTGTTTTGATTTATTGGATTCGGGGTTAAATGGCAACAAAGGGCCCCATGGGTAATAACTAACACAGGACTAGACTTGTAATTTTAGCAAAGTCGAGGTACCAAAACTGCCAATCTTCCAAAGTTCTTACAAGGACCATTCCTGCCAAATAAGATTAGTACAAGGACCAAGGTTGATTATTTTCCATTTTTAAATGTCCAAGGACCATTTTTGTCATTTTTCAAAGTTAAAGGATTAAAGTTGCAATTTTGCAATTTTTGATTTTCAAGGACTTGTTTTGACAACTCATGAATCCATGGTCCTTATGTGACTTTGTATAAGTTTTGGAATGACCAGGGACTATTTTTGACAACTTTTTGAAACTTGGGGGACTAAAACTGCCAACTATGCAAATTTGATACGTTTTTCATCATATTTTGATGTTTTTGCATTTGAAACACATAAAACACTTATTTGTGATATTTTTATCATTTTGATGCGTTTGAGTGCTGTCGTGTTTTGCGCCTAAAAATACAAAAAACGAAGTATTTCAGCACACTCATCAATTTTATCACTCGCGAATGGTCAACCGTGATTTTATCACATGCTAACCACTTGTGAATGGTCAACCGTGATAAACGCCCAAACATTCTAAGCAAATGCACTTACCATCGTAAGAAAGATATAGTATTTCTAGGTCGTTACGTAAGACGAAGATTAAATGGTGTTCAACATTTTCGATGTCTAATAGTGAAGATTTTTGATTTATAATTACACTCACTCGATTGATTGAATTGAATTTGAATACGTAATTGTAAAGCAAAACAATCGATAAGATAAACGTAATACGCACGTATACTAAATTAAACGAAACGTATAAAATAAAACGTGAGTTTTAAGAAATAAAATACCACAAATAAGAAAATAATATTTTGGAATCCTAAAATAAAAGAAAATTATTGGAAAAAGAAAATTATTTTATAACTATTTATCTCATTATTATTAATTAAAAACTATTTTTAACTATTTAATAATACATTAAAATACAAGAAAATAGGAAATTAACTCAAAATGAAATTATGAACTGGAAAAATATAAAATATTATAAAACTAATTATAAAACTGAAAATATATTTTTTATACTTTTTATATATTTATTATGAATTTAAAGCTATTTAAAACTAATTAAAATGCTAGAAAATATTATTTAAGCTAAGAAAATTCTGGAAAAATACTTTTTATGATTTTTTGAATATTCTAAAACTAAGAAAATTGAAATTGTATTTTTCTGAGCTTTTTCTAATTTATTTGAATAAAAAGCTAATTAAAAATGCTAAAAACTGAAATTAAATACAGAGAAATAACAATTGAGCAAAGAAAATATGAAAACTTCCAGAAACTATAAATAAATATTCTAAATCTATAAAATTATAAAAATAGGGGCTTATGTGGAGGAATTTAAAGTCGTAGTAAAAGGGAGTCCCAAATAAGCTATAAGAATAAACTATAAGATGAAGTTACCAAATGATCAAAATGCAAACTTATACTATTTAAGACTAATTCAACTAATCAACACTACTCTAGATTACTAATGATGCTTAAACTAGATTTGAGCTTATGAGATTAACAACTAAACAAAGATATATGGGGCTACTTTTAAGTAATCGATAAGCTAACCTACCAAGCTAAAGGCAAAAACAGATATTGGGTTCTTAAGATAACCCAGCGTATCTACACATGGACCGTTACGAAATTTTAGGAAAGCTCAAATGAGCTTTTGACAAGCTTTGCAAATGTCAAGTAAATCAGCAGGTATTGTGGCACACTTCTAAATAAGGACTCAAAATAAGCTGAGAAATAAGCACTTAATAAGCTAATTAGAAGTAAACTTATATTTTTATAATTAAGATGAGCAGCTTAACTTTGATATCCCAAAAGCATATAGACTAAATCTTAATATTAAGCACACACTAAAATTCTTAATTTAATTCAAAAACTGACATTTAGAAATTTTGACTTTTTAATAGATCATGCAGTTTTGACTTATAAGAGATTTGAATCAAATTTATGGATTGATTATGTAAAAATAAGATGAAGTAGAACTAAATTAAGCTAGCTTATCCAAATCTAAACCTAAATGCATATAATCACTACTCAAATCCTAACTGATATGAATTTAAGACAGATTAAAATTAATTTTGACTATAACTGGTCTAATATGCAAATGAATCACTGATTTAAGCCTATTTATCCTAACTGATACAAATGTGACAGATCTTAACCATAAACCTAGCCTCAAGTTCAGCTTAACCACTTATGCCAAACAACTCTTAATGAAGAATTTCCACCAATTAATCTATATATCACCCAGCTGCTGCATCAAAACACCAATTAAAATAAGTTCTATAACTAATTAACAACTCATTAATGTTCTCTAAATGGAAATTTAACTACAAGAAGAATGAAATGTAATTTTAGCTAAATAATGCAAAACATGAATTGAAATTTAACTCACTTATAGTCCAAATTTATAGAGCCAATCTACACTATCCTAACTCGCCCAACCCATTCCAGCTCGCTTCAACCCAACTCCATTACCAAAACCATTTTAAGCTTCTGGCTTGACTTTTGTTGACCGACATTGAGATATGAGTGTAAAAACCGAGAGGTTGCCGAGTAGCTAATAAGCTAAAGGGAGCTTATAAAAGCTTATATGGAGCTTATAATTGCATAACATCAACTACACATAACATTCACATGAACTTGATATTTTGAAATTGCAAATTGCATAAGATAACTTTGTAATTGAAATTAAATATCAAAAAGGGTTTATAATTAATCAAATTACATATAAAAGTACTTGGAAGCTTAAATAAACACCTGAAATCTTAAATTTATTAAAACGACATGACAAAATTAAAATTACACTACTTTTCTTCTTCTCTCGCTTTGTTCTTCATATTTATTGACATCTTTTGTTCTTTATCGACCTCTAATTGTTTCCCACCTCAATCCAAATGGTGCTTTTGATTTCATCACATTCACAAGACTTGGCACTTTAAGGAAAGTAGTTTCGAGTGGAATTTGGCAATCAATCAAAGTGGAGGTGTTTGCGCGGTGGAAAGTGGTGATGGTGATGTGGTGGGCGCTAGGGGAGGTGTAAAGGCGGGTGAGGTGGTGAAAACAGTGGCGATGGCGTGAGTGGTAGCAAGTGAGGTGAAAGAATGAACAAGTGGACGCGTGTTTAATTTTAAACCATGGGTCGGATATTGACCGTATTGGGCTTGTATGGGACTGGCCTTGGTTATGGTTTAAAGGATTGGATTTGGTTTAAGTTAATACAGGGTCCGTTTGGTATTTAGTTACACAAGGACCATTCATGTAATTTTGTAAACCAAGGATCGAACTCAGAATTTCCAAAAATTATCACAAGGGCTTAAATTGTAATATGTGAATAGTACAAGGGCCAATATTGCATAATTCTCCATTTTTAAATACCAAGGACCAACTCGCCACATTTATAATTCCGAGGACCAAACTTGTAATTTTCTCAAACTTATCATAAAGGACCAATATGCCACATTTGAATAGTACAGGTGTAGTTTGAATACTTTCCATTTTTAAACACCTGTGGACCGATTTTGACACTTTAGAAAGTCGAGGACCAAAGTTGTAAATTGTGGTTTTAAACTTCAAAGGACAATTTCTTACAACTTGTGAATCCTAAGGACCTTTATGACTTTTTATAAGTTTGGAATAACTGTGACTAGTTTTGACAATTGGTGTAACTCTGTGGACCTAACCGACATTTGTGTGAACTTATGCTATGATCGTTTCTTGCAATCTTTTGTTCCCGAGTCACATAAAAACACATTTTATGATTTTGTATCCTTTTGTGAGTCATTTGTGTGTTTTTTGGTCGCTGTGGTTCAAATAATATAAAATATATGTGTTTTATACACATATCAAATCCCCATATTAAACTATTGCTAGTCCCTAGCAATATTTATGAAGTTTTAATGGATTTCATCTCTTTACCAAAAGCCATTACTTCCGAGTAGCCAATTGTTTCATTCAAGTAAGAACCTTGGTACAATGATAACCAAATGATTTTGAGCAAATCACCGAAATTAACTGGTTGATTTGTCTTTACCGTGTCGCTTGCTTACCGACCAGCCAACTCTTAGATAAATTATCAATATTATAACAAACTGAAAATTCGAAATATCATTTGCACGATTGATGCAAATTTGACCTAGAATTTAAACTATATGATATAATTAAAAAAATAAAATAAAATAAAAGTAAATAAATAAATTTCAAACGTATCTAGGTTCAGCCTTATTCTTTTATTTTCCTGTACATGTACAAGTATATAATTTTGAATAGGGGCTTGATACATTGGATAAAGAAAGGAATGGGTCCTCTAACTGTCCACAATGTTCGGTCTTCTTATAAGCATATAATCCCACTCTTTTCTCATTTTAAAGAACCGAATATCACATTCATTATACACACAATACCCTAAACAAGTAAAAGTGACGACAACTTTGTTCTTTAAGTGTTCGAGTGGTGCAAAGGAGGGTGATCGGGGCAGTTTGGTGTGCTCATCGTGAGGTAGTAGGTCTTGGTGTGGCATCAGTTGGCTCGTGGGGTTCGATTTGAATAAGGTTTAGTTCAATTCTGGTGTCTCTCGCTCCTTCCGTCTTCGAGGTATCCCTCCGATCTCTTTTTATTATTTCGACGCATGGAACTTATATATACGTAGTACATGAGAACTAATCTTTGTTGCGTTAATCACAAGTAAACGAATAATATATACTGAAGATCACATATAGGAAGCGGTATCGTTCGACCTCATTTATGTTTTAGAAATGAAGCTGGTCATTCGGTAATATAGTGAAACTTGTCTTTTGGGACGTTTTCTTTTATGGCAACTAAAATATGGCTAGAACCTGGTCATGAACCAAAAGAGATAAAGAAGGGTTGTGCATGCATGCATTACAGAATTGAAATAATGAAGTATGTGAAACGTGAATTAGATGTTGGTGTACACTCTATGTTTAAATATTACATGAAATCGGAAAACTCATTCGCTTATATATACTACATATGTGGTCGTTGGCGGGTGAGTCAGTTTGGGGTTTATGTTTAGCTGATCATGTTCGTTTGATTGTGGGTTTGATCGGGTTTTGATTACGGTTATAGGTCGAGGTATTTTATTCTCGTTATTCTTTGTTTTGTGTCACGTTAGTTTTGTGTAAAGAAAAGAAAGGTCGACTTTGGTTCGGCTTTAAAACGGGTATCTTCGTGAGTACTGCCAGGGTGTTTGTCTAGTCGTGTCTCGTGTCGTAGCTGTACCGAGGGCGTGTTTCACGTCATGGTCGTTTTGAATCGAGACTTCATGCAAATATTGAATCTACATATTAATTAAACGTAGCATGAGTATTTTAGAAATTAAATTACATTATTAACCTCCAAGCCATGGCGTAGTGTCACATGCAAACCTTAAACTTTTATGAATTGACATATTACACCCTAAGCTATTATATTGATAACATTTGGTCTTGAAGTTTGTTTATTTGACATTTAAACTTTAAAATTTTGGTACATTACATTTTAAACACTAATTCTTGGAATTAATTATTTTAAACCCTAAACTATGATAAGTTGTCATAATAAATCCTAAACCATGATGATATTATTATTAGACTTCAACTTTATTTAATTAGCATTGGTAACCTTGAAATTATTGAATACGGAAGCTTACTAATTTGGGGAAACCTATCTAATTCGGAAAATTACTAAACATGGAACCCGCAAATTATGGAAAGTGGCTAAATTTGAAAGTTTCTAAAATGGAATGAAACCCCAATATGAACAATTATGAATATGAAATGGTTTCTAAAACTCGAGCGATCATTATTCGTGTAGATCCGCCTAAGAAGGAGTAGTCTTGGTTACTTGTGTGTTCGGGTGATTTGCTTTACGGTCGAGGTACGATATTCTTTCCTTTTCGAGGGATACTTTTGTGCTCTTATCCTTTGATATGATCCTTTGCTATGATTCACCCATGATGATCCTTTGTTTTGCTATGATTCTTCGATATGGTTCGCTCCATTTTGACTTCGTATGATGTGTTATGATATGATTCATTGCTATGATTCATACGCTTTATGATTCTCGTATGTTTGGATATGATTATGATTTGTACGCTCGCCTTTGTTACGAGCCAACTAGTCATGGAGGTACCATGACCATGTCATTGATGGCACCAATGGCATGACACTATCTGGGGCGGTGTGATTAGTCCCTCACGTCCCATTATGATTTGATATGATATGATTTGTGATTTGTGGCGCCTTATTTGCATATGTATACCGTTTAGCTAACGGGGTACATATTGCCTTATGTACGGGGGCGATGGATGCATCCTAGGCTTATGATTTGATATGATATGATTTGATTCGATATGATTTGGCATGATTTATATGGATTTCCTGTCAGTTGTGCGTGCCTGCACCCCTCTCGCACTTTGGTACCTTGTGAGGTCTCCTCCCGGACCCTTTTGTAAGTAGTGTCCTTCATGGCATACCGGACGATAGGATTATTTGCTCGTACATCTTTCATGTGATTCATTATACTTCATTGGATTATGTATTCAGATGTTCGTTGTGTTCTTCATGTGGCATATTGAACACCTTTTTCTTTGGTACTTCATTATGTTCTCTTCATGACTTGATCCTTTATTGTTTATGATCTCATTCGCTTTGATTTTTTTTATCTTTGCTCATTTGATACGTATGCCTTCATTCGCCACTGCTTGACCTTTTGTTCATTCGTAATCCCGACCTAGTCCATCCAACAACTATGTGGGTTATAGTTATTTGATTTTGATATGCTTCCTTAGGTGGTTACGCACTAATACTACCGACTTTCTTCATATGTTTATTATGCTATGACATGCGATGTGATTCTTCCGCTTACCATGTTGGTGTATGACTACTTGAATTGTTCGGCTTCCATGCTAATATGTGATTACTTGATTTATTCTTTGACATACTTGTACTCCCGCTTTGTATTTCCCGCATTGCTTATTGATTTGTTTCATCATAATAATTAATATCTACCGACTAATTTGATTGCCATGCTTACATTTATTTCCATAATTTTTTTTACGTAAATTGATTTGACTTATATGTGTACCTATTGAACTGTTTAGTGGCCATGCTCTAATCTTACTTAGTATTAATACTGATGATGTTACTTGGTATGATGACTATACAGCTTGTTGTTGTTATTTATCTGTCTAGAGTAATTGCTATACTTGAGCTATATTATGTTGTTTTCTTACCTGCTTATAGAGTATAGTTTAGTTATATGTATTTGATTTACTGCCTTGCTTGTTTTGCCATAACATGTTGTGAGTCGTTCCGCTGCTTGTTATGCTCTCACAATATTTGGTTACATGTTTAATTATGAGGTCGCCTTTCATCTTTTATGCGATTCTTTGAAGGCTTGAATATTTGTATGTGATTGTATGTATTTGCGGATGTACCGTTTGCTATGGGGTTTCTTTGATTATGTTCTCTTGGTGGATATATGTTATGATGTCAAGAGTTCCTCATCGACTCATTCTATTTCGCTCATCTGCTATGATTTCATTGTCACCTTGATTCATTTTGTAATTTTGTTATATTTAACTTTTGGTTTCATATATCTGCTCACCGGCTTTTTAAGCTCACCGCCTTCTTTCTTTTCATGACCAGTACTAAGCGGGAAATGGGATAGAAGTGAGAGATGGACTTAGAGACCACCCAAGGTTGATGTTTCTTATGGACTTATGTTTTGATTTATGATTTCGGATTGATTCTTGGACTTGTATTTCTTTGATGTTTCATTTGGATTTTGGTTGTTTTATCACTATGAGGTTGTGATGTTCATGACCCATTTTATTTATGATAAGACTTCGCGCGTAATCTTTATGCTTTGTATGACACCATATGCGGCATTTTGACCTGCCTCGGGTTGGGTGTTACAAATATTATCTTTGGTAAGTCGATTACCAATTATGGAATTCCAAAGCCTTTACCACAAGCCATAAACTTATGGCTAGCCAACTCTTCACTAATTAAAGATATGGTGAGATGAACACCATACAATTTGGGCAAATTGTGTCGTCAACGGATTTGAGATATCTTTACCAAGAGCCGCTTTGCTCCTGGATTAGCCAATCCTTATGGGTTAGACATGGTGGACTGATTACCATTTGTTGTGTTTAGTACATAGTACTTCAACTAATTTTTTTTTAATTTGGCCATTTGGGGAAAATGACTAAAGGGTACATTTATGATCAAATTCGCCGTAATTTCCCCACACTTAGAAATGAATATTGTCCTCAATATTCAAAGTCCCGCTATTATGCCGAATCCTTGAACGTAAAAAAAATAACATTACTAGCTAAGTGTAGAAACACAATATATATATATATATATATATATATATATATATATATATATATATATATATATATATATATATATATATATATATATATATTTTAAGATCTATATACAACATGTGGGCATCTCCCCACACTACGGTGGTACATACACGGTGAAAACCCATGTTTAGCCATCGCTTTGATTACCGAGTCGCTAGCTTGACTCGACCCGAATTAATTTGTTCATGGGGAAGTAAGTGGAGGAGACAATCTCATCGGGCTTTCATTCAAGATGTTTGTATAAACATTGAAGTACGTGAAAGTTCCACACCGATGAGATATATCCGGCTCAAGAAAATGGTAGATGAAAATGCTGGGGTCAAAGATGGTATCCTCACTCCCGAACGAGTGAAGAAGAGAGGAAGTCACCAAGTAGTGAAGAAAGAAGGAAGATCATGATGATGATCATGATAAGATCTTCTTCCTCAAGATCAGCCTAGTTGTCTCAATTTGGATTTCAACGGTTAAGCTCTTTGTAACATCCCGGAAGGAGGGTGGAATTTGTAAATTCTCATGATTTAGAACATTTCGCACGGGTTATCATGCTCGGAGGAGTCATGATATGAGTGAGTTCAACGAGAACTCCTTCATCAAGTGACGGATCTCCATACAACAAATACTCAATTTCCTAAGATCGGCTTCAGGTCAAAGATTTCGCCTCATTTCCGTGGAAAAGGACCGATAGACGAATTCATCGGCGAACCCTCGAGAAGTAAATCAATAGTGAAGTGTCCGCCATTAGAATTAAACATATAAAGGGATAAGAGGAAAGAATTATCGGTTTAGAGGATAAAGAAGATTATTTTGTGATTTTTGAAAACATGTTATAAAAAATGAAAATATTTTTGTGTTGTTAACACTTTTAGGAAAAGTGTTAATAAACTTTTGATTTTATTAACTTTACAAAAAATGCTTATAAAAGGTGGTATATGTGCAAGTATGGGTCTCGAGAATGTTTAAAACACGCTTAAGCTCCCCGCAAGCAAAAGCCAAAATTTGATTCGCTCCCAAACAATGATTTTATCACACAAGCTAACCACTTGTGAATGGTCAACCGTGATAAACGCCAAAACCGAGAAGCAAATGCATTAAGATCGAGGAGTATAGTTTCCTAGGTCGTTAAGTCCCACTGAGATCGAATGGTGTTCAACATTTTCGATGTCGAATAGTGAAGATTTTGATTTATAATTACACCATCGATTGATTGAATTGAATTTGAATACGTAATTGTAAAGCAAAACAATCAGATAAGACAAACGTAAATACGTACGTATACTAAATTAAACGTAACGTATAAAATAAAACGTGAGTTTTAAGAAATAAAATACCTACAAATAAGAAAATAATATTTTTGGAATCCTAAAAATAAAAGAAAATTATTGGAAAAATAAAATTATTTTTATAACTATTTATCTCATTATTATTAATTAAAAACTATTTTTAACTATTTAATAATACATTAAAATACAAGAAAATAGGAAATTAACCTAAAAATGAAATTATGAACCTGAAAAATCTAAAATATTATAAAACTAATTATAAAACTGAAAATATATTTTTATACTTTTTATATATTTATTATGAATTTAAAGCTATTTAAACTAATTAAAATGCTAGAAAATATTATTTAAGCTAAGAAAATTCTGGAAAAATACTTTTTATGATTTTTTGAATATTCTAAAACTAAGAAAATTGAAATTGTATTTTTCTGAGCTTTTTCTAATTTATTTGAATAAAAAGCTAATTAAAAATGCTAAAAACTGAAATTAAATACAGAGAAATAACAATTGAGCAGAGAAAAATATGAAAACTTCCAGAAAACTATAAATAAATATTCTAAATCTATAAAAATTATAAAAATAGGGGCTTATGTGGAGGAATTTAAAGCTGTAGTAAAAAGGGAGTCCTAAATAAGCTATAAGAATAAGCTATAAGCTACAGGAAGTTACCAAATGATCAAAAATGCAAACTTATACTATTTTAAGACTAATTCAACTAATCAACACTACTCTAGATTACTAATGATGCTTAAACTAGATTTGAGCTTATGAGATTAACAATTCAAACAAAGATATACGGGCTACTTTAAGTAACTCAGATAAGCTAACCTACCAAGCTAAAGGCAAAACAGATATTGGGTTCTTAAGATAACCTAGCGTACTACACATGGACCAAGTTACAGCCTTAGAAAGCTCAAATGAGCTTTTAACAAGCTTTGCAAATGTCATAAATCTGCACAGGTACATTTCTAAATAAGGACTCAAAATAAGTCGAGAAATAAGCACTTAATAAGCTAATTAGAAGTAAACTTATATTTTTATAATTAAGATGAGCAATTAACTTTGATATCCCAAAAGCATATAGACTAAATCTTAATATTAAGCACAACTAAAATTCTTAATTTAATTCAAAACCCATTTAGAAATTTTGACTTTTAATAGATCATGCGCTTTGACTTATAAGAGATTTGAATCAAATTTATGGATTGATTATGTAAAAATAAGATGAAGTAGAACTAAATTAAGCTAGCTTATCCAAATCTAAACCTAAATGCATATAATCACTACTCAAATCCTAATCGATATGAATTTAAGATGATTAAAATTAATTTTGACTATAATCGGTCTAATATGCAAATGAATCATCGATGGCCTATTTATCCTAATCGATACAAATGTGATGATCTTAACCATAAACCTAGCCTCAAGTTCAACTTAACCACTTATGCCAAACAACTCTTAATGAAGAATTTCCACTAATTAATCTATATATCACCTAGCTACAGATCAAAACACCAATTAAAATAAGTTCCTATAACTAATTAACAACTCATTAATGTTCTCTAAATGGAAATTTAACTACAGCAAGAATGAAATAGAATTTTAGCTAAATAATGCAAAACATGAATTGAAATTTAACTCACTTATAGTCCAGCTTATAGAGCCAATCTACACTATCCTAATCAGTTCCAACCCATTCCAGTTCTGCTTCAACCCAACTCCATTACCAAAACCATTTTAAGCTTCAGTTTGACTTTTGTTGACTGATATTGAGATATGAGTGTAAAAACTGAGTAGAGGTTGCTGAGTAGCTAATAAGCTAAAGGGAGCTTATAAAAGCTTATATGGGAGCTTATAATTGCATAACATCAACTACAAATAACATTCACATGAACTTGATATTTTGAAATTGCAATTGCATAAGATAACTTTGTACTTGAAATTAAATATTGAAAAGGGTTTATAATTAACCTGAAATTACATATAAAAGTACTGGAAGCTTAAATAAACACCGAAATCTTAAATTTATTAAAACGACATGACAAAATTAAAATTACACTACTTGGTTCTTCTCCGCTTTGTTCTTCATATTTATTGACATCTTTTTGTTCTTTATCGACTGATTGTTTCCCACCTCAATCCAAACCATTGGTTTCTTTGATTTCATCACATTCGTGCACTTGGCACTTTTGGCGGGAAAGTAGTTTTGAGTGGAACTTGGCAATCAATTGAGGTGGAGGTGTTTGCAAGGTGGAAAGGGGTGATGGTGATGTGGTAGGCAGCTGGGGAGAGGTGTAAAGGTGGGGGTGAGGTGGTGAAAACAGGTGGCGATGGAGGTGGAGTGGTAACAGGTGGAGGGTGAAAGTGAACAGATGACGCTACGGTTTAATTTTAAACCATGGGTCGGATATTGACCTGTATTGGGCTTGTATTGGACCTGGGCTGGGGTTATGGTTTAAAGGATTGGATTTGGTTTAGTTAATACAAGGGTCCGTTTGGTATTTAGTTAGACAAGGACCATTCATGTAATTTTGTAAAATCAAGGATCAACTCAGAACTTTCCAAAATTATCACAAGGGCTTAAATTGTAATATGTGAATAGTACAAGGGCCAATATTGCATAATTCTCCATTTTTTAAATACCAAGGACCAAATCGCCACATTTATAATTCCGTGGACCAAACTTGTAATTTTCTCAAACTTATCATAAAGGACCAAATATGCCACATTTGAATAGTACAAGGGTGTAGTTTGAATACTTTCCATTTTAAACACCAAGGGACCGATTTTGACACTTTTAGAAAGTTGAGGGACCAAAGTTGTAAATTGTGGTTTTAAACTTCAAAGGACAATTTCTTACAACTTGTGAATCCCAAGGACCTTTATGATTTTTTATAAGTTTTGGAATGACCGAGGACTAGTTTTGACAATTGGTGTAACCTGTGGACCTAAACCGACATTTGTGTGAACTTTATGCATTTTTCACTTGTTTTCAATCTTTTTGTTCCCGAGTCACATAAAACACATTTTATGATTTTGTATCCTTTGTGAGTCATTTGTGTGTTTTTGGTCGCTTTATGGGTTCAAACAATATAAAATATATGTTTTTGACACATATCAAATACTTAGTATTAGTTGTTAGGATCATCCTCTCATTGAAACACAAGCATAGCTTGGATCAATGAGAGTTTATTTGTCATTCAATGGGGATAATATACCGAGATTATCCCCGTAAAAAGTTGAGGATGTTATCATGTAGTCTAGTTGGTATTGAGAAATCTTGTAAGTATTGTTCTTCATTATTAATGAATGTGTTCTTTATTTTTTATCAAGATTTGCTCATTTATTTGGACCAACAATTTGACTCAACTACACTAGGATATAATGCTTGTGGAATGGATGTTTGCAGATTTTCTGGAAAATTAAGACCTAAGAATTTCAAAAAATTTATACTTAGCACAACAAACGAGAAAAATTTTATAAGCTGTTCCCGCTCCTCCCGACGTCGTCGCTTTAATCTCGACGTCAGTTGTCCCGACAGAATCGGTCTCGCTGATTTTTCCGGAAAAATTACACTATTAAAATCTGAAAATTCTCAAAACATCCATTATGACTCGATACAAGCATTTGACTCTAACAAACACACATATATATCAATTTCAATAATCATAGTTCTCATATTCCGCTCTTTTAAAACGCGTGTAATCCTCCCTACACTTATCTTATTGCAAAATACCTTTATATGTAATTAAGACGGTTAAAGACAAAATAAAGCATTTTCACAAATTCAAACATGAGAACATATAATAATGAAAAGATATATGACACACAAATAAGCAAACAATTAAGCATGGGTTGCCTCCCACGGCGCTTTTCTTTATTTATGAGTCTTGTAGCTAGACTCAAGTCGTGCTCTACGCACTCATTGCCGCCACCTTCTTCCTCATGACGGTCTCTATTGGGGTTTTCCATGTTATAGTAATGTCCTATCATACATCTTTCTAAGAAGTCATTCTCCCCCCAATCGGTTCTATATTCCGGTCCTAGTTTCAAACAATCCTTATAGAACCTAAAAATTTTATTCATCACATAATCTACTCCTTTCTCTTTATCCTCCTCATTCCTATAGTAGACCGATAGCTTAAGTTCTTTTTCATTATTAGATAGTGATGAAAATTTCTCAATCTTGAATGGCATTCGTAAGCTATGTCATCGGTCTCATCCTTGAATCTAACTATTCCTAACGACGGATCATAAGTCATCCTTGTGTTTTCTATGAAAGGCTTTCCTAGAATTATGGGACAAGCTAGGATCTATGGTCGTATTAATATCCTCCACATTATGAAATCGTAGGGTACGTGAAACTACCTACATAGATGGGCAATCCCTTAACTCTACCAAGAAAATTACAACTAACTCTAGGATCATCGGATCTTGCCTATTTGAGATAGGTTTCTTCATCACCCAATTATAATAGGTGCTAGTCATGATGTTTATCGGGGACTTGCTATCAATGTAGGCCTTTGCTACTTAAAAGATGTCCTATGCAACATGGTATGTTGAGATACCAAGGATTTCCAATTTTAATTCGAGGGCTTTTCCTAACATACATGCGACGGAGGTCGCGACTAAGTGCTGGTGGCGTGAAAGTTCCTCTTCCGTAAGAAACTTATTGAAGTATTCATCACCTACTTCATCCACTTCGTTGGTCGATTCTTCCTTAACATTTTCACTAACCTCAAGCATAATCTCATGGTTCTCTTCTTCACTAGTCCTATTTGTTTTCACTAAGGTGATGGCATTGACGAATTGAACGTGCTTGGATAACTTACTAGGGTCCTTAATTTTCACACAGGAAGCTTTGGGAGAATGAGTCGAGATGGCATTAACCTTTTCGATGGTCTTCCTATCACTATTGGTCATGGCTTTCAAAAGGTTATCTATCTTCCTATCCATCTCGGCTGTTGTTGGTTAAAGTGGTCCAAAGCTCATTATTCGAGCTTCGGGATGTAACTAGGTGTTGCAACATCCTTCTATGTTTTGTTGGCTAGGCCATGGGACCACGGGGAATCATTAGAGGTGAATTCTTTGGTTTGTCCCCAATTATAGTCGGTTTGCCCTCCCCGCTTCTCGGCATCATTGAAAGTCCTAGGTCCGGGTGTTGTGAGGAATCTCCTCCCATTCCATTGGTACGCCGAGGACGCGTAGTCAACGGAAGTTTGTTCGGGAGTCTCATGCAAGTACAAGTGTAATGGGACCACTACATAGCTCACACAAGGAAGAGACTTTGTTCACTTGTCGTGAAGACTTAGGATTCTCGTAAGAGCTCATTAGGAATTTGACTTGATCTTTAAGTTCGAGCACCCTAGGATTGGAAGTTCAGAGTCAATGGGAGGCAAGGAGATTGCCTTGACGGTTTGGGCAACTCACGAGGGTCATTCCAACTTTCATTGTCATAGAGGGCAAGGTCCTCTATTGTACCCCACGATTCTTCCGCGGTGAGATTATTAAGCTTGCAACGTCGCTTGGTCGATGGATTGCTTAGTTGAGAAGTTGACATGATCGTAAAAGATTTGGACTTGGAGCCAAAGATCGATGCCGTGATGAGGACTTTATGGAGCAAGTCCTTAAATCGAGTCCATGCCTCAGAGAGATTCACCTTAACATTGTTGGAACATCAAGATTTCATTCCTATGTTTAGTAGGTCTCCGGTGGGAAAAATTAGGCAAGGAAACGAGTGGTGAGATCATCCCAACTCGAGATGGATTCTAGGGAAGTTGCTCAAGCCAATTACTAGCTTGGTCCCGAGAGAATCGAAGAGACGCAAGCGCGGTCTCCCTTGTGGTAGCATCAAGGTCGATGGAATCAACGATTTTGGAAATCCTTAAGATAATGATTACGATCTTCTAATGAAACCATGGAATCCACATCCGTTTTGCACCAACCGGATGGTGTCGGATCGCAGGGTCAGTAGTTTGAGCTTGATCGGAGCTCAATGGTGTTCCTATAGCCTTGGTGGCTTGGTTCAGTATTCACCAAGAGTACGGCCTCTTGGCGGGTCAATGATTGGTAGGTCATGGGGAGTGGTGGATGTGGTGGTGGGTTATCACCTTCCATGATGAAAAGTGATGGGATTACTAACAAAGTCACGTAAGAAGGGGGATAGACTACGAGGAAGCTAAAATGAGAAAAAACTTACTTGATAGGAATCAAGCAAGGAACCTAAACAAGATAGAAATCTAACTAGCTATTTTGTTCCCCACAGTACGCCTAAAACTTGATGCGCTGACAAGGCGCTGCTCGAGGTCAAAGGAACTTCCTTTCTTCGAGCAAGTTTTTCAACACCCCAGCGATGAACCTAATCGTTGTAGTGTAGTATTAGGTAAGCCTCGGAATTGATATCGTTATTCAGGGAAAAGTCTTCGTGACGCCTTCCTTTCAAAGCTTGACGCCGTCAGTGTATTTTAGCAAAAATTCTACCGAGTCAGAGATTTTAATTGTGATAGGACGATCGTCGCTTTAGATGGGACGCCGTTCAATTCTAGCGACTTGAGTGTCTTGATCTTGACTTAGCTATTTTATTCATATATTCATCCTTTTCGTCCAAATATGCATCATTCCAGTATTTTGTTTAAGAGATGTGAAGTGAATTAGCGAGACGGATATAAAAGTGAGATTAAGTTTAATGACCCCAAAAGTATGTTTTAAATCCTTATCACCGTAACTTATAAATTGATTGGCAAAACACATTTGCTTGAGGACAAGCAAATACCAAGTGTAGATATTTGATAAGGATTTAAACGACACTTTAGGGTCATTTAAGCCCCAATCGACCACTTTTATATCCGCATCGCTAATTTCGCCTTTTCACTTTTAGGTCTCTTGAAAGCAAAATGTCGGAATGAAGCATTTTGACCAAAATGAGCAAATACATGAAGAAATGACAAAGTCAAGATCGAAACCACTCAAAGTCGATCAACATGACTGACGGCGTCCCAATCAAAGGGCGACGCCCTCTATGATGACTTGATCAAAACATGCACGCGACGGCTCACCGAAATTTTGGTCATATAACTCGACGGCGACACGCCTTAATATTGAGGGCGCCACTACGCTTTTCATCTCGACGGCACGTATCTAGAATCAAGACGACGTCCCAATCAAGACCGGACGCGCCACAACTCTAAGGTGATGCCTTCCCATCGATGACTTGCCTAGACGAAAACCTAATGACGCGTCCCATGAAAAGGTGACGCCACGCAAGTGTAAATATATATATAGAATTTAATTTTTCTGCATTTAGGGAGGTAGACTTTTGGAGAAAAAACCCTAAATCGTTTGTAGTCCGAGTTGGACAAGATCTTATGGTCCATACCCTATTTTACATATCGAGATAAGTATTTTAATCCAAAGTAACATTATGTCTATCCCTTATTCGATTGATTGTGTGTATGCTTGCTTGTTTACCATGTCTAGCTAAATTTCTTGTGTGTTTGCTTAGATATATGAAACCTAGTTATTGATTATTGTTAGGTTGTTTTTATCTTAATTGTAAATTGGCTTAGGAGTGAAACTAGACGTCATTCATTGTATTTAATGGTTGAGTATGCTTTATGAATGTGTGGCTTATGGATGAAATAACTTAGGCTTGCCGATCAGTATGTCATAAACGAGATAACCTCAAAGAACTAGGGCACGATACCCTACGAACTGTGAATACAACGTTAAGATAAAAGTGATAATTCAACCGACCAATAAAAAATAACTAGGAGTAATAGTATCTAGGTAAACACATTTTTAATCATCATACGAGCACACATCAAATAGACATAGCTACCGTAGTAACTAGATAATTAGATAAATTAGATAAGTAGAAGTAATCGGTAAGTACCACCCCAACCAATTGCCACGAGATATTTACCTAGCTTAAAACCATAAAAGATAAAAAGAATCATCCTCAACCCCTACCTTCTCGCATACATTTCTTACTAGTATTCCTATTCCCTAGAGAACGATATCAACCCCAAAGCTTACCCAATACTACACTACAATGATAAGGTTCACCGCCCAGAGGTTGAAAAATTTGCTCAAGAAAAGGAAGTTTCTTCACCACGACAACGCCCGTCACAGCATCACAAGGTTATGGTCACGGTTCGTACTACGATTCCATTCTGTTGAAGACGATGACGATGTTGAAGAGACGCCACCATCAAACCAAAGAAGCCTTCAAGAAGTGCTACAAAGGCGAAGGACAAAGGCAAAAGCCGAACCAACCAAAAGGTCGAACCATGGACAAAGGCGAAGACATCGCGCTTGTAGAGCTTGGGTTTTGTGTCGGAAAACTGCAGAGAGAAACGCTATTAACATGCACCGCTTTTTAGAGGAGGTGATAACGATTTTGAAAAGGAAACTGGCTAAGAAAGAACCCACGACTCCATCACGACCAAATGAAAGAATATTATTCGTAATAGGGTTGGGAATTTTTGTGCAATTATGGATAATATCAAGAAAAATCATGGAAGTGGTAAGAATGATGGAGACGACAAACAAAAAGCTCTTAGAGAATACCGTATGATGTACGGTCATGATTTTACCTTGGAGGAGTGTTGGCAAATTTTGAGGACTCATAATGCTTGGAAGAATTGTGAGATGCCGGCTTTCAGAACGATTAGTCGGAAGAAATCAAAGGGTTCTACAACTACCTCGGGGTCAACCCAAGGTCCTTTGCATTTCCAAGACGTTGATGATTACGATGATGAGAAGAGACTAGAGAATCACGACCGTAAGATCGTGACGCAGCCCAGAAGAAATCATCCTCTTCCTCCTGAGCATCCATCGAATCATTTATTGGTTCGTTAACCAAAACTTTTTAAATTCAAGCCGTCAAAAGCGGAAAAAGGTAAGGGTATAGAAGATGCGTACATAAGGTTGAGGGAAAAAAAGCTGAAGATGAAAAGAGAGAAAATTGAGCTCCAAAAACAGCAAATGGCATTCATGGCTCAATCAAAACGGGAGACCGATTTAATTTTCTACAATACCCCAATCGACCAAAATTTGCCCCCACGACAACTAGCCGAACTGATGGAAATCAAGGAAACAATCAAGACACGCTACAACTTAATTATTAGTTTAAGTTTGTAATATTTATTTGAATTTAGTATTGTAATGTTTTTAATTTTAATGAATTTTAAATTTGTTGTTTAAAATGTTTGAATTAAAGAAAAAATCGGTTATCGACGTGGCAATTTAGTGCTATTCGATCTTTAAAAAGAAAAGCTGATGTGTGACCCGTGACTTCAGTCACGATCGTGAGTAAATTTATAGCATTCACAGTAAGAGTTTCAAAAAGTTTAAAACACATGAAAAACTCTATATTTTGTTATAACGATAGTGATTTAATGCCAATTTTGACTATCTAAAAAACTGTAATTCATATTTACTACCACCGATATTAATGTAGCTATAAATTTTATATTAAATTGTATTACTACCACTATTATTTAATTTTCCCATTAAATTGTTGTAACACCCTCCCATTAGTAACGACCCACACGCCAATAAAATCCAAGTTTGTCATCTAATATTTTGTACCTTAACATTTTCTTGTGAATGACTGGATTCCATCGATCCTTAATTGAAATCGTTAATTCGATATTTAAATTTTAAACTTCACTATGTAGCTTTTTTTCTTCTAATATGCGATGACGTGAAACCACCTTCCACTACAAGAATCAGGGGAACTGGCGAGGAAGGAATTGGCGAGTATATAACTAATGAAAGGTTAGATACTTTTGCGAAATTGCACGATTGCAAAAATAATGAAAGGTATGCATAGTAGTAACCTACAATATTTTGTCACTCTATAACATGCATGATTCTGTTTTCAGCATCTTGATCGTTGCCTTTTCACCTTGATGTTTTCAGCATCCTACTAGCTCGCCCCTTGTTTAAATACTACATTACCTTGAGTATTGTCTACTTGACTTCTTGTTTCTTTCACTATTGGATATTTTTTTTGTTTACTTTGTTATTTTATTTTTCCACATCTATTGTCATATATATTTTTTAAAAAATACGAATACCATTCCATGTATATTATAAACCGAATTATTACCATGAATTAAGCTCATTTGAAAATAGCACACCAATTATATTTATTACCATGAATTATTACCATCAATTTTATTTGAATAACCAAAATTCCTCCGACAAAACAACCGTTTTATATTTATTATAAGTAAATTAAACAACCGTTCAAATAACTAGACCAATTATAATCGCAATGTTGTACCCGCACCAATAAAATTCTATATAAAACCTCGTTGTAACCGGCGATGAAACAATTACAAAGCCACTTAAGTTCTATGAGGAATTTCGGGAGAAAGGTCATCCGTAACTAAAAATTGAACAATAAGAAGTGAAAACAGACACGTAATTTATGATATGTAGTCGAATTACAACAGAGGAAATGATTCGAGACCTATACTCATGTAAACATGATTGTTTAGTTTTAGCATTTAAAGTGGCGTAAAAACATGGTTGTTATGATAAAGAACATATAATTTCTCATAATTGAATTTGTTTGTTTGTGTGTTCTTAAATAAAAAGCGATTTGACGATGTTTACATATATTATATAGTGATCAACGCCATAGAACTATATGGCATGAAATACGTGAACATCGGTGAAATATCGGAAAGTGAAACATTGCAAATCTCCGCTCAACGGAGTTCGCGGATTCAATAAATTCGAACAATTTGTAACACATTTTCTGTGGGAGATTGAGGTCAGTGTTTGGCGAAGGGCTTATGGGAGGCTTATGGAGCTTGGGCTTTTAAAATAAATCGGCTTATAAAATAAGTCTTGTTTGTCACGCTGGCTTATGAAATCATAAGCCTCAAAAGAGCTTAAAACTTTAGCCCCATAAAAGGGGCTAAAACTTCACTGAGGCTTTTGGACAATAAATTACTTATTTACACACAAAATATCTAACATATACAAAAACTCATTTAATTATATCATTTTTAGTTATTTTGCAATCCTAAGCTTAAGCCCATTTGCCAAACAAGTATACAAAAATACAAATTTCAACTTTGGCTTATAATAAAAGCCTCAGCCCCAGCCCCAGCTCAAGCTCAAGCCCCAGCCCTAGCCCATTGCGCCAAACATACCCTGAGTGTGTGTCAGTTAGAGCTTGTGCATGTGTTATGGAAGAAACCAACTAGTCGATTATACTCATCGTGAAGCACTTGATGGCTGAGTATCCTTAGAGCTACAACTTCACCGTACCATTCGCAAGCCAATAGTCAGGCGGAAGTAGATAACCGAGAAATCGTGAAAGGCATCTGTGAAAACGTAGAGGGGGGGGGGGGAACGTTACTGTTCAAAAACTTTAAATCTTTTGTATCAAATAGCTTATCAAGCTTATTGTAATATGAAAAGTGCCAATTATTGTCTATGACTAATATAGATCAAAGATAAGACAAGTTGTCACACAAGCATAAACATCAAGCCACATCACAAGCAATAACATAGTGCAAGTATAAAAGTAAAGTAATAAATAAAGAAAGTGCAAACGAGACACGAGGATTTATAGTGGTTCGGTCACGAGCTCCTCCGCTTTACTCCACTCCCGAGTACCCAACTCGAGTTACTTCACTAGTTCAACAAGCTCCCTTCTCATGGAGAAAACCTTTATAAACGCCGCCACACTTTTCCGGTACAAAGCTAAATACCGGGTTCTAGTTCGAGGTAGAACCAACCTAGCGCCGCTTATACAATATTTCCGACACTAAGCTAGATGTCGAGTTCTTTCCTGGTACAACCACCTCTGTATGTTTTATGGCCCAACATAACAAACCTTGTGTTTTATGGTACAAACACATAAACCATCTAATCTAGTTGTGAAACAGAATGAGTATTACAAATGTATAGTGATGATCCAAGACATAAATGTCTAATGGATATAAATGCCTAATCTAAATGATCTTCTTAAATAAGAAGTCTTCAAACAAAGAGGATGCCAAGTGCTCTTGTATCTTCATATGTTGAAATGCTTTGGTGAATGAGGATAGCAAGATCTCCAATCTTTCTTTGGTGGATCAGATGTAAAGTATGCTTACAACAAAGATGAATGTTAGAAGCATTATGATCATGTGATGGTGAGGGTGATTAATGTATGTTACTACGTTGTTATCTCATGATATAAATGATGCAAGAAGGATAGAGAGAATGTGTGTTGAAGGGATGATGAAATGAGAAAACAATGAGCTCTATTAATAGGCAAAGAGGTCAAGAAACCACGGATCACACGAAACCAAAAATTGGTTCCGTCTGCGTGTTGCATTTGACCTGTCAGAAAATCTTCCCAAATCTTTACAAAATCTAACCAAATATTTACATATCTTACCAAGATCTTGCATTATCCTTTGAGTAGAAATCTAACCAAGATATTCACAAATCTTCCAAAGATTGCAAAGATGATGCGTGCCATGATGTAATATGCATTTTCATTTTAACAAGTAAACTTTGTAAAATGTATATTAGCTAACTAAATAAAGTTTAATTAAGAAGTAGTTAATTAGTTGATGAGTTACTAAAAATGTTTGATTACTTATGTTATTATGAGATACATTTTTACTCATTGTAAAAACTAATTTTACTTAGACACCTAATGTGGCACTTAATTTGTTTTTAACACCTAATGTGGCACTTTTCTTAAAATGACAAAACTACTATCTTATGAACAAACAATTTGTAACTTATGTTAACATCTATTTGTCTTTAAGAAAGACTTGTAGCTATATATACAAAGGACTCAACTATATTTATGTTTTGCTAGAATAAAGTTTATATTTGTTAGACTTTTTACAAAAGATGTATTGATATAAAATACTTGTGAATGCAAAATGTAAAATGAGGCTCGAGATAGAATGGCTAACCTAGAAAATACTAGACGACTCTAAAAGTATTTTAAACATCCTAAGTAGTTTGTTAAGGGGTTTGATCATAATGCAAGATAACAATCATGTACGAACCTGTGTTGTATCGTACAAGGACACGAGATGTTGAGAGGTGTTGAATGTATGTTGAGACAAAATGTGACTACGAGTAACTTGTACATTTTACGTTATGTATTACAAGTTACATGTTTGTCATCAATCAAAACAAACGAGAATGTATCGATTAAATATCGTAATATTTGCACTAACAACATCGAAAATGACTGAAGGAATACAAGACTTGTTGGGTGGACGAGTTCTCGCGTACTCGGGTGCACGTAACAATGCCAAAGGAAAGCACAGTGAAAAACCCTTCTTTGATCTACGGAACGAAGCCATGATACATGTTGAAATACTCATCCATACGTAAAGAGTTGCTATGGTTAACGATGATGAAAACGAAGATTCCATCGACTAGACCTAGCAATAGCCGAGGAAAACGCGATCCGGCAGCCATCTCGCCTAGCACACTTTAAACACAAATGACAAAGTATTACAACAACGCTCACTAATATCTTTCAAACTCAGCGACCATGTAATGCGAAAAACGATGCTAACAAGGCCACAGGTCAGGGCAAGCTCAACCCCAATCCCAATTTAGAAAGGCCATACATCATTCGTCAGGGATGATCTTCCCATGATATGGCACACATCCAACCTCAAATGATGCTACATCTAAGGTGGATCATGGAATCAAATAACTTTCATGTTACTTTTCTTTGAAAATTAAAAAAAATACTTCTAACAACCATGGAAGTTTCATATGTGCTATTTCTTCAAATATACAATGACAAATTTTAATACTTTTCATACAAAGTGACATTTACAACTATTCATACAAGCAACATTTGCTCAAACGTAAATTAGCCTTTATGAACATGCTCATGAGAAAATGTGCCTACTGTCAAACAAACAAGAGTAACAAACAGTTAGCCCTAATAAACCTTAAATGAGGCTTCATGCCTTACTATATATATAAAGACACAACTCATCCTAATTATTGGACCAACAACTTGCCATAAGTGAGTTGCTTGCGATAGCTTGTCGATAATACCGGTTGTAACGTGCACTTCAAATTAAAAACATGAGTACTTATTCTCAAAATAACCAGGGTCAAATAAGACTTTCGATTACAAACACTATTTAAGTGTGCAAAGACTTAAATCAGGTGAACAAAGAAGCTACACATAGCCAGTCTACAAATTCTTTATGTTTAACTGATCACTAAACATAAGAATATAACACATACAACCATCTAATCCAATCTTAATATGGATTTACATACCATACATAAACAAAATCTTACTCTCATTCCTAGCTCGTTTGCATACCAAACGACACGTTAGTTTGTTTTTAAGTGACACTTAGACCATTTATCTTGCATTACTTTATATTTAGATCATATCCAAGATCCTTTATTTGAAACTTTCCCTTGCTCATTCATTCTCATGTCCAATAAAAATTTACCCAAAAATTTACACTTTTAATTCTTAGATATCATCGTCCAATATGACAAATCAATCCTCCTACATTATGCCGTAAATTAATGAACACATCTCATCTCAATCAAATTAGATCTTTAAAATTTAACCGCCCATATCGGAGTAAAATATTTTGAGCCATTATAAAGGCTTTGAAGTTTTAAGCTTCATGAAGGAACATCCACAAGTGAAGTCGCATCCAAAGGACTCAACTATATTTATGTTTTGCTAGAATAAAGTTTATATTTGTTAGACTTTTACAAAAGATGTATTTATATAAAATACTTGTGAATGCAAAATGTAAAATGAGGTTCGAGATAGAATGGCTAACCTATAAAATACTAGACGACTCTAAAAGTATTTTAAACATCCTAAGTAGTTTGTTAAGGGGTTTGATCGTAATGAAAGATAACAATCATGTACGAACCTGTGTTGTATCGTACGAGGACACGAGACGTTGAGAGGTGTTGAATGTATGTTGAGACAAAATGTGACTACGAGTAACTTGTACATTTTACGTTATGTATTACAAGTTACAAGTTTGTCATCAATCAAAACAAACGAATGTATCGATTAAATATCGTAATATTTGCACCAACAAAGATCGAAAATGACTTAAGGAATACAAGACTTGTTGGGTGGGCGAGTTCTCAAGCCGCACTGGCACGTAACAATGCCAAAGGAAAGCACAGCGAAAAACCCTTCGCTTGGTCTACGGAATCGAAGCCATGATACATGTTGAAATACTCATCCATACGAAAGAGTTGCTATGGTTAACGATGATGAAAAACGAAGATTCCATCGACTAGACCTAGCAATAGGCGAGGAAAACGCAATCGACGACCCATCTGCCTAGCACACTTTAAACACAAATGACAAAGTATTACAACAAACGCTTTCGCCCAATATCTTTCAAACCTGGCGACCATGTAATGCGAAAAACGATGCTAGCAAGGCCACAGATCAGGGCAAGCTCAACCCCAATTTAGAAAGGCCATGCATCATTCGTCAAGAAAACTACAATGGTCCTAACTATTAACAACACCTGAAAGGGATGATCTTCCCATGATATGGCACACATCCAACCTCAAATGATGCTACATCTAAGGTGGATCATGGAATCAAATAACTTTCATGTTACTTTTCTTTGAAAATTTTAAAAATACTTAACAACCATGGAAGTTTCATATGTGCTATTTCTTCAAATATACAATGACAAATTTTAATACTTTTCATACAAAGTGACATTTACAACTATTCATACAAGCAACATTTGCTCAAATGTAAATTAGCCTTTATGAACATGCTCATGAGAAAATGTGCCTACATGTCAAACAAACAAGAGTAACAAACAGTTAGCCCTAATAAACCTTAAATGAGGCTTCATGCCTTACTATATATATAAAGACACAACTCTCATCCTAATTATTGGACCAACAACTTGCCATGAGCGAGTTGCTTGCAGATAGCTGGTCGATAATACCGGTTGTAACGCACTTCAAATTAAAAACATGAGTACTTATTCTCAAAATAACCAGGTCAAATAAGACTTTCGATTACAAACACTATTTAAGTATGCAAAGATTAAATCAGGTGAACAAAGAAGCTACACATAGCCAGTCTACAAATTCTTTATGTTTAACTGATCACTAAACATAAGAATATAACACATACAACCATCCAATCCAATCTTAATATGGATTTACATACCATACATAAACAAAATCTTACTCTCATTCCTAGCTCGTTTGCATACCAAACGACACGTTAGTTTGTTTCTAAGTGACACTTATACCATTTATCTTGCATTACTTTATATTTAGATCATATCCAAGATCCTTTATTTGAAACTTTCCCTTGCTCATTCATTCTCATGTCCAATAAAAATTTACCCAAAAATTTACACTTTTAATTCTTAGATATCATCGTCCAATATGACAAATCAATCCTCCACATTATGCCGTAAATTAATGAACACATCTCATCTCAATCAAATTAGATCTTTAAAATTTAATCGCCCATATCGGAGTAAAATATTTTGAGCCATTATAAAGGCTTTGAAGTTTTAAGCTTCATGAAGGAACATCCACAAGTGAAGCCGCATCCAAATATATAAAGGCTAATGGTGATTAGAACTTATTATTGCAAATTTTGATCAAATTTGTCAAGAAATGAATAAAGCGAACAACAAGAGCATGATGACATTTATGTTTTGCTTATAATAGCCATACATCAAAAGATATTCAACAAAGAAACATTAAAAGTTGATTAGAACCTCTAAATTTGGACCACCATTTCTATTCGAGTTTGTAGTTTGGGCTTTACATTCCTACATGCCGAATCTTCAAACAATTTGGAACTTCGATCCCATTCTAAAGATTGAGATAGACACGCCAATATAATCAAAACGATTAAGAACTTCATTTTGCAACTCTTTAGAGGTGATATAAATACTTGAAAATGACTATGTTTGCTACTCTATACTAGTGAAGCTACTATAAATACTAGACATATTCGTACCATAAGACGAATGACCGTTATATAATTTTATAGTCGTTACATAGCCGTTACGAAACCACAAGCCTACATTTATAACTTTTCATATTTATGATACGACATATTTCTATGATACAACATATTTGTGTGATACAACATATAACGGCTATGTAACGGCTGTAAAATTATGTAACGATTATTTTTTCTTGCCGTATGGAATTATGTTTAGTATTTGTAGTAGCTTCATTAGTATAGAGTAGCAAAAAAAGTTATTTCGGGTATTCATATCATCTTTAGAGAGTTGCAAAAAGAAGTTCTTAATCATTTTGATTATATTGGCGTGTCTCTTACCTAAATCTTTTAGAAAGAGAGTACCAATTTGCTTGAAGATTCGACATGTAGGATTGTAAAAACCCAAACTACAAACTTCGAGATTGAAATTGGTGGTCTAAACTTAGAGATTCTAATCAACTTTGTAATATATGTTTTATTGAATATATTTTGATGTATGGATATTATAAGCAAAACATAAATGTCACCATGCTCTTGTTGTTGCACTTTATTCATATACTTACAAATCTAATTAAAATTCGCAGTGGTAAGTTTTATTACTTTTTTTTGGCAATTTGTAGTTAAGAAAAATATTTTGAAGAAAGTCCAATGCTTTTTCATAAGTTTTAGGTTTAGCTTGCCCCTATTTTAAGCATGGTTTTGGAGATAGATCAGGATTTGACAATCTTGCACCATTAGGCCTTCGGATGTATGGATGCAACTTCACTTATGGATGTTCCTTTCATGAAGCTTAAAACTTCAAGCCTTTTAATGGTTCAAAATATTTTACCCTATATGAGCGGTTAAATTTTTAAAGATCTAGTTTGATTGAGATGAGACGTGTGTTGATAAAATTTGTCATATTGAATGATGATATATGATATCGTATCAATATTAGTGGAAATTACACGCTGAATCAAGCCCATTACCAAGGCCCATAAGCAAACATTGGACAACGCCAACTTAAATCCTGTGCCATGCAGGCTCGATAAAACCTATCGCTAGATCGAGTACGAAGTACCATGCTCCACAACCGCTAATGGTTAAGATGTACCATCCGACATTTGTGCGATGGAGACGCATGACAAGCACCACTTTGTATGAGCGAAGGATGCATGACACTTGTCCTTCTTGTATACTCTCGGATGATCAACACCGGCAATCGCCGATCATCCCCAAAGAGTTTATCTCGAACCTTACAAGCCTCTATAAAGGGAGAGCAAGACACACAAATTCACAAGTTTCACACACTGGGTAAATATTGCCTCACAATGGTCTAGTATAGTCTTTGTTTAAGTGTTACCCAGCTCGATCCTAATCGGGTCCTTACCATTTAACACGGAAACCAAACAACAAAACCATTCTCATCATATCTCTAAACCGATTTACATACCATACGTAAACAATATAGAAGAATTAAGTGTGTAAGTTTTGGTTAAAATTTTGTTGGACATGATAATGAACGAGCAAGGGAGGGTTTCAAATAAGAGATTTGTGTATATCTGATACCATGTTTTTAATATGTATTTTCCATAAAGCCATTAAAGAATCCATACCATATATAAATACAAAGCAAGCGTCACTTAAAAACAAGTTGAGGTGTCATTTGGTATGTAAACGGTTAGGAATGAAAGTGAGATTCGTAAGGAACGAAGGAAAATGAGTATATGAAAATATATTCTTTATTTAAAAATGTTATTTTATTAAAATAATATTAAAGAAGGGGTCAATATATTGGTTTAGTACCAATTTTTTCACATTTTGGAGAATATATCGGTTTAGTAATATAGGTTTGAATTGCAAAACCCACCCAACAAATTCACTTTTTTTTTCATGGCTCGCTTTGAAGTGAAACCATTATGGAAAATGATTTGTAAGCCTAACTAATGGACCTAAAGATAGACCTACAAATGTGATTGGTTGAAATGAAAAATTGATTGGTGAATAATGATGAGAGAGAATGTGTATAACACTTATCAAAACATGAATGTATTAGGCCTATTTTAGGTCTATTTATCACTACTCTAACGCCACCCAATAGCTCAACCTAATCGGGCCCGGCCACTGGGCATGGTCATGCGACCGCCGTGGCATCACAAAGATAGGGGCATCATAAGTTCTTGTTCATACACAGAAACATAAAATTATAAAGAAAATGACGGATTTTCACGAAACGAAGACAGGGGATAAAGAAAGAGAAAGTCATTATTGAAGAAAAGATGCTTTTGACTTTTCACTTTTTGTTTTCGATTTCATTTAATTTTTTACATATAAATAATTAAACTATGTATAATTTACAACCTTTATGTTTCTTATAATATATAGAATAACCCTCTCTATTTTATAATGTTTCACTTATTATATCATACTTAAATATATCATTTGGCTAGAAGATCATTTGTCTATCTTAGGTTATATTTTTTGAAACGACATTTAACTATCTCACAAATAACACATTATAAACTATCTTACATGTTTTAAGCATGACTTCAACCTACAACTATTTTATACATAAAAATATGTTTTGTTAACTTTTACTTGTCACCCTATATGTTATTGTGTTTTTTTGTCTTAAGAAAACATGTTATTGTGTTGGTTTATCTTAAGAAAACAGTCGCCTTATATCTTAAGAAAACGATGAATGAAAAACAAATATGTTATTGTGTTGTATTCTTATTGAAATAGTCTTGACTTTTATTAAGAAAAGAAGCTGTTTCACATTAGTTATATTGGACACTATTGCACACCATTTTATCAAACTAATTAAACAAACTTTAAACTTATTTGGATAAAATGAATTTAAACTAATTTGTATTGATTTTTAATTATCCATATACAAAAACTACTATTTTTCTTAAAAGAAGTTTATAAAACATAGTCAATTTGTTTATTTACATTATTTAGTGGGGGTATTTTTCTCGCCTCGCCTCGAGGCATCATAAATCTTTAACCGCCCCGAACCTAATCAATATTAACCCACTAATTTAACAACTATTTTTAATGCTTCACTTTGACTACCAAAATTTTCTTACTTGTCAATGGCCACATCTATTGTTTTTTTTCTTCCTTTTCTTCTTCTCCTTCTATTGTCTACTAGTCACCGATTCGGTCCAAATATGATAATAAACTTGTCATGGTTAAACTGTAATGTGATACTTTATCAAAACTTTTTCTTTTGTATGTATCAAATAATTATCATTCTCAAGTATTCCTTCTGATTAATTTTACAAAATTAGTAGATATGCACCATTTTCTATTCTTAGAGTTACACTTTATAGTTCTTAGATTTAAGATAACAAATATATTTTGATGAGCAACTACGTGATATCTTTATGTGCCATCACGTCTAAAAATTAGGAACTCTGCGATCACCTTTGTTGGTTTAATGGACAATAAATTAATAGACGTGTGTTAGGATCGAACTCGAGACCACGGATTGCACACTTTATGATGAGAATTAAAGTTAATAATTAAATGTAATAGTTATATTTATTTATTAATTAAACGGAATAACATAACGGACGTTAAGTAATTAGTTGTAATGGACTAACGGTCGTTAAATGTATTTGGAAAAAGGACCATGTTGTAAATATTGGGAAGGTTCCGGAATCCTTGTGGGATGGTTAGAACCGATCGGCCACAAGAAAAGGAAACCCAATCCCTCTACAACACAAACTTGTTCACCAAGTTAGTTTGGGTATAAATACAAAACCAATGGTGTTTGTAATTTATCTCTTGTACTCATTATGCTAAAACCTAAATAGTTTTGTGTGTGTTTTTTGCATAATCCGATCGTACAACCCTTATGGGTGTCGATCATCATCTTTTCCAAAACAAAGTTATTTTGTTTAATTAAAACTAGCATTACTTTAATTTGTTATAGTACGTGTGTATAAGAACGTGGTACAATCACACTATTGATTGTATCTTGGATTGAATTACAAAACGGTAAGGGTAATTTTATAATCCTATAAACCCTAGTTAGGTTCATCCTAATTGCTAGTTTTGTGGATTTGATTCTTGTTCGGCTAGAATCAAGAAAGGTACGATACTTTATTCTTTAGTTAATTAATTATTCATTATATGTTCCTATACGCTCCGCACTTGCTTTGATGTTTATGTGTTTTTATATATGATTGTCATAGTATATAATTCCAACAAGGGCATCACGAGCTTGGTTTAATGAGTAATTAATTACTAAACACGTAAAAACGAATATTGTATGTTGTTTGATATGATTATTCTAGGGTTTTGGTTATGATTATGTAAACCCTAATTTTAGGGTTAGGGCTTTTGCCCTAATTTGGTTTTAAATTTTTTTATGGATCGACCTAATTTTTTTTTTGGGGTCGAAACCCTAATTTTTTTTAGTCGATTGTTTTTAAATATTGTTTTAGGGTTTATTATAATTGTTATGTTATCAATATCGAAACCTAGAATTAATATATTTGTTACGTGATTAATTCATGAATAATATGTTATGTGACATGGAATTATTATATGCGATCTTGTGACTATTTGTATAATTGTTATGATATATTCATGATGATACATGCATGTTTGTCATGGATAGTTGCTTGTATATTTGTTTAATTGTTAAGATATATTTTATCACATGTTTATTTACGATAAATCTTGAATTGGGGAAGACTCCAATTATATACATTAATGAATCAATTATGTGCAATTTGGTATATCATTAATTATGGGTTTACGCAATCGATTCGTCGATGTATGTGGCTCACTTTCAATTGGGAGAGTGAAAGCCCTAATTAATATATACATTAATTTAACCTAGACATTGATTATTAATAGGGTTTTATTGAATAAGTTGCATGTGGCTACTTGTTTACACGTATTAAATTGTTAGTTATGTGCACATTGTTTTTAGTTGTTTATTTTTATTTGTTTACTTTTTGTTTATTATGTGCGGCGCTTTTAAGCAAAGGGTAATTTTGAATAGAAAAATAATACGGACTAAACAATGGTGAAATTTGATTTGTTTTTGAAGAGTTAAGTTTTCAATAGTTTAATTGATTGGTGATTTTGGTACAAATGGTCCGAACTACCACCCACTAGAATGAACTATAAAGGGGTTAATAAAGAAGTGCGCACAACGCACGTAAAGGATGTCTAAGGTTATGCTTTTGCGCTTACTCCGGTCCTCTCCCTGTAAGTTCGAATGGAGCTACTTAGTGCCATACAAATGTGCAAACTCATCTTAAGGCGAATTAGTTTTAATTCCATGCGCCACTTCTGGTAATTATCAAACACTAAGTGTTTACACTTATGCAAAAGTACGGTATAATGGACGATAATTAACACTAAATTCCTTGATTTGTGAACCCAATACCTCAATCAAAACTTTGATAATTTGATCTTTATGAATTGGTAATAAAAGTTTTTATTAAAATTATGCTACAAGATGAATGCATGACATCTTTGTACATATTTGATTTGATCACATAAAATCAAAACTAGTACCCTTTTAAATTAAGTTATATGCCATCTAATTAAAAGGAACACTTGAAGTTGCAATTTAAGTCATGAGAGTACTTGGCTAGATTGTGGTGGAGAAGTAAATCTCTATGTAAAGTGAGACCTTACATAGACATATTTGCGCTCTTTAAGTAAGACACTTAAGTTGAGTAAGAAGTGAGACCGGACTCAATGGCATAAGATGGGATGAAACATGTTTATATTTGCAATAGCGTTGGAAAATATAAATCCCATAATGATCTAGGAATTGGAAATTGTTTGCCAATTATTGTTCGATGATTACCCTATTATGTGCTTTCACTAGCGGATCAATCGATGTAATGGAACTATGATAATTTAGATCCTAGTTTTCGAGAAAATTCTATGGTTATATGAATATTACCTTGGGTATTTTATTTTCTTGAAAAGTTTAATTATCGAAAATACTAAAATTGAATTTTGCTAATTCTTTAAATGTATTAATGCAACATTAAACCTGGTAGAGTCAACTTTACTAAAAGAATGAACCTAGTCCTCTTTTCATAAGAAAGAGTGAGATACAATCTTATTCCTTTTCTTGAATGAAGAAAGGTATGATAGGACAATTAGAATTGTCTAAATTCTAAATACATAACTCTTAAGCAAATTATAATAGTTAAGAAAATTGCATATGTTCTGAGTTATTAAATTAGAAGCTAGACTAATTATCGATAATTGGTAAAAGACAAACTAGCATATTTTATCTAGTTGTTTTGTTTTGACCATTTAAAAGTACTACTTACAATTGTTGGAATAGTAGAACTAGTAAGAAAGAAATTGCATGCCCAATTTTTCAAGTTAATAGCATTGATGGATAAATTCATCATCTACATAGTAGAATACATTCTTTATGTATGGACTTTCTCAAAGGTATAGGAAGTAAAATAGAACACTATTTTCTTTCATCAGTTAATGCAACACTTACAATGTTGTCAAATCCATGGGAGTATTTTGTTCTTATTATTGAATAAGGAATTAATGTAATGATCTCTAATTCAATGGGAGTTACAAGCTTTGTCATCTTGGTAGTAACCCGATTATCTCTAGAATGTCTTAAGATAATTACTTTCCACTTGTAGACACTTATGTTTTCAAGGATAGTCATGTACGTTTCCTTATTAGACAATGAAGTGGTTCTACATCTACTAGTTATGCTAATATCAATGACACAATCATATTAGTCACATAAACAAACATATGTCATGTTGTTTATCTGCTACATGATGTTGTTCCATGCACAAGTGGGAGAAATCTATATTGTGTGCAAGGTACAACATATAGGTATATGATTTAAAGGATTCTCTTGACTGCAAGGTAAGAGACTAACTTTCTAATATTACTTGTACATATCTAATTCAAGAAACACTTGGTGTTGCAATTTACGTCATGTGAGAACTTGGCGAGATTGCAACAACAAAGTAAATCTCTATGTGAAGTCAGACCTTGCATGGACATATTTGCAGTTTCTAAATTAGACAAGTATTTAGAACATAATGATATATAAGACTACTTCAAATTAAATATTCATGTATTACTAGAATGACATAAATAAATGAAGTAATCTAATACTACTTCAATTTGTTTATTTATGTATTTTTGAATGATATAAATGAAAAATAATGTAGTCCTACATTATTATGAAGTAAAATAAATTAACTTGAAATTACTATTGAAACCAAAAGTTGTGTTCATAATTACTTTAGTTAAACATGTTTATGATTCATGGTAAAGACATAAACATAAAGTCTTTTAAGACTTATAATAAAGTAAGAAGTTAACTTGTTATGTTTTTTAATTAAGACATATACAAGAAGTCATTGAGGTGATCAATGATTTATAACGTATAATGGGATTATAACAGTTTATGTTCCTTGATGAGACATAGATATGAAGTGACTTGGTCAAAAGGTACTTGTGTTATAAAGCATGCAATTGGCTTGAAAAGTCTATTATACCATTAAGTTGACTTAGTTGTTAAATAGGTAAGCCAAAAGGATATGTTTATCTTATATATTGTTAGATTGTGTTACAATATAAATTCTAATGAATACCACAAGTTGATGGTATGTTCAATTAGAAGAATCAAACTTTATTTGATTTGTTTGATTCAAGATAATCATAACTTCTTTCTTAAAAAGTAACAAGGTTATAAAATTGATTATGGATTGAATATACTCAATATGACTCCAACCTAAAAGATTAATAAAACACTATTTTATTATGGAATGTGAAGAATCACATTAAGTTTTAAAATTGAAGATTCTCGAATTTGTTAAACTACTTATGAATAGGTTATTAACAAACTAAAGTCGGGAATTATCAATGTGTATTTGTAATGTCCCAAAAGAGAACAAATATAGTTTTGCTCTAATCGCTAAGTATATATAGATAGTCTATATATTACAAAAGGCAAGTGGGAGTTTTTTTATCTTGAAAGATAAAATTACAAGATACATAATCTTCTAAAACACACTAGTAAATATCATGATGAGGTTAGATATGAAATGTTAACCTCATGATGATGGAATTTTCATTCATAGATCCGCAAAGATATATCGGATATTTGACTTATATCTTTGAGAAATATGAGTTACGAGGATTATAGTAAACCCGATAATCATTATGATGGATTACCAAATATTAAATTGGGTAAATAACTCATACTATGAATGTTATAGATGTTGTCCATAAAGATAATCAATTTTTGAAATTTGGTTTATCTTAATAGTTAGACTAGAGAGTGAAAATGAGTTTCTTCAAAGAGATGAAAAACCCTAGTGGTTTGAATTTCTATGTAGAAATCATATGGACAAAATTTGTACACATATTTAATGCATGTTTTATGACAAGATTGTTAATAATAATTAAGCAATTAATTGTGATTGAATATTCTTTCCTAGACACATTAAATATAAAGATAATAATTGTCATACTTGTTTTAATTAATATGAAATATGACAATGGAATATCAAAACTCTTTCTTGAAAAATTACTTGAGCGAGGACGGTAAGTAATCGAAAGGTTTTTTGAATTCATATAATCTTTGGAAGTGTACGAAGTGCAATAATTCATGAATGGATAAATGCGTGTATCTATGAAATTATTCTTATGTTTAATTATTAAATCCTAATTTCGATTTATAATTGAAATAAGATAAATTTTAAGTATTCCTAAAAGCTAGTGGGAGTATTATGTTAAGGTTTTAAATCTTATATGTTATATAACATATAGGAAGTAACATTCTTTGTAAGCTAAATGTTAAGTTTTAGATTGGAATAAAACTTCACTTATAAGATTTAAGAATTAAAACATATAACCTTAAAATATATGTTTATTATTAATAAACATGTGCAAGAAAATAAATGATTATAATAAAACATGATATATCATTTGGGAAATGGATAAATATCTTTTGACAAGATAGAACATAAATGAAATCTAAGTTTGACTCAGAGATTCATCATGTACATCATGTTGTGTATTAAAATTGTTGTATCGTTCTTGAATAAGAAGTGATTTGACAACATTGATATCTAACTAAAAGTTATTAGATAACTTGTGTAATGAATATTCTAATAGAATAACATCCTCACCGGAATTGCTCCTAGATTCTCCGGATAAACAATATGTCAATTGTTGTGCAAATTGACATCAGCTTCAAACTTGAAAGTTTGGAAGATATCAAACATTACACAATAAGATATTAAAGTTTACGGAGTTTTAATAAGCATATTGTTGTTTGTATACAATGATGCTGGTTTAATTGAGATGACACTCAATGCTAGTCATGGTAGGATTTCATCCTTGTTAATGGCCATGTGAACTAGTTGTGCTACTAAAAGTACAGTTGCATTATACATTAAAAGAATAAGAATACTTTAAACTTTAAAATGTTTGAAAGTTTAATTGTCATAAATTGGTGATAGAGGATGTCACACACTTTATGAATTATTATGTGAATTGGTGAATGCACACATACAAGGATTTCACTAATTGAATTCTTGAAATAAGTATTCTCAAAATTAAGATAGATCAAGTTGGTTGATTTATGCCTTGTCAACAAGTATGATTGTCATTACTTAAGGCATAATTCATCAACTGGAATTTTCATGCATTGATCTATTTAGTTTTGGATAAGGATGTTAAACAATTGTTATAATAAATCAAATACTTGATATGTTTGATTTTATAATATATTGTATCCTATATTTGCATGTTTAATCCGTGAATAAATTTATTTATTCTAAATCGTCTGCTGAATTAATGATATGGGAGTATCATTAAACTAAGACAAATCGAGAGATATGGTAGAATATACTTGAAAGTATATTGATGAGAATGCATACCAATTTCAATGATATTCAATGAATTAAATATAGGACTTATCCCAACTACATGATTTTACTTTATGGATATTGTTATTAAGTAAATCATGAATAGTTATCCTAATACTTGAGATACCAGATAAATGTCATGAATGTAGTGCACTTCGTGGAACAACTTAACGCTATCGTGAATCGGTAGTCATAAGGGTTTTTCACTAAGTGTTGCAAAGTTCATGGGTTATTCTTGTAGTCAAGAAAGAATTTGTTCCTTCAAATTTATTTTGAAGTTTAATACTGCTGGGCCCCTCGTAGGGTTGACAAGATGTTTGCATGGCCATGCCCAAGATCTCCCCTGAATATGTTCAGAAGATTTGGTAATCTTGCTCAATCACTTACAACGAGAAACATAATAGTTGAATAAAGAATGACTTAATTTCATATCTTTATTTAACATGGTATTAGAAACAAAAGGATAATAATAATGAGAAATCATTAAAAGGTTTTCGTGAGCCTTGCTCGAGTTGTACTAGAGGCATCAAGTGTTGTTAGACGCTAACCGATGTGATCACTCTATTAAGATATGTCCAAGTGGGAGCTGTTGGTTTAATGGACAATAAATTAATAGACGTGTGTTAAGATCGAACTCGAGACCACGGGATTGCACACTTTGCGTATGAGAATTAAAGTTAATACTAAATGTAATAGTAATAATTAAATGTAATAGTTATATGTAATAGCCTTGCTCGAGTTGTACTAGAGGCATCGAAGTGTTGCTAGACGCTAACCGATGTGATCACTCTATTAAGATATGTCCAAGTGGGAGATGTTGGTTTAATGGACAATAAATTAATAGACGTGTGTTAGGATCGAACTCGAGACCACGAGATTGCACACTTTGCGTATGAGAATTAAAGTTAATAATTAAATGTAATAGGTATATTTATTTATTAATTAAACGGAATAACATAACGGACGTTAAGTAATTAGTTGTAATTGACTAACGGTCGTTAAATGTATTTGGAAAAAGGACCATATTGTAAATATTGGGAAGGTTCCGGAATCCTTGTGGGTGGTTAGAACCGATCGGCCACAAGAAAATGAAACCAATCCTCTACAACACAAACTTGTTCACCAAGTTAGTTTGGGTATAAATACAAAACCAATGGTGTTTGTAATTTATCTCTTGTACTCATTATGCTAAAACCTAAATAGTTTTGTGTGTGTTTTATGCATAATCCGATCGTACAACCCTTATGGGTGTCGATCATCATCTTTTCCAAAACAAAGTTATTTTGTTTAATTAAAACTAGCATTACTTTAATTTGTTATAGTGCGTGTGTATTAAGAACGTAGTACAATCACACTATTGATTGTATCTTGGATTGAATTACAAAGCGGTGAGGGTAATTCTTATAATCCTATAAACCGTAATTAAGGTTCATCCTAATTGCTAGTTTTGTGGATTTGATTCTTGTTCACTAGAATCAAGAAAGTGCACGATACTTTATTCTTTAGTTAATTAATTATTCATTATATGTTCCTATACGCCTCGCACTTGCTTTGATGTTTATGTGCTTTTTATATATGATTGTCATAGTATATAATTCCAACAACCTTGTGACTAGGCCTATTACTCCACCGGTAATCAAGCTTTACTTTGAATAAAGCCTAATTGACTAGTTCGATTACCATTTAATCGTAGATAGCATTATTAATTAATTTACTCCTAAACTATATGAAATCCTCTTTCACGTCCACATTTACTTATGTTTTGTAAACATGAGTTTAGATCTCATAATCAGCTCTTGCATCACATAAGCAAATACAATAGTAATCTGGGAAAAAAAACTGACGGGCATACCATATATAGAGAAGTCATGTTTATTTTATACTATTGTAAATAGAGGGATTTGTTGACGGAACCTGGGGTTCCCGTAGGTTTCCGGAAACCCTATGAAATTTTTCGATGTAGTGGTAATTTTTGAAAGAAAACATCGATTTTTTCTAAATTCATCTTAAATGTACATGGTTAATCGAAGTGTTTCTAGTATTACGGTTTAAATTTTTTTGAACACCCTATCATATTTAGTCATGATTCCATCCTTATGACTTGCATACAAAATAATACTAGTAAATATGATGCTACAAAGTATTGAGAGATAGAAATTTTCTTTTTACATGAATATAATCAATCATAAGATTTTGTATGGTAACAATAAACCAAAAAAATGAATTACTGGTTAAAGGAGCTTACAAATAATGCAAACTAACACAATATTCACTAATAGTAGGATTTTCTAAAAGGGAAAATTGCATATATACTCACTAAAACTCAAAAAATTGTATATTTTCCCATAATACAAGTTTTTAATGCATGATGTACAATACAATTTAAGCATGGTTTGAGTATATATGTAAATATGCAAGTTTTAGTGGGTATATATGCAATTGCCCTTTTCTAAAATGTGTCCTCAAGGTACATTAAGAAAATTAAGAAAATTTATAAGATTAATTAGTATGATTTAAATGCGTTTGATGATTTGTAAGGGAAGTTTGAGTTTAAAATATTTCATTTAACATGTGCATGAAGGCACATACTAGAAATTCCCATTACATTAGAATATGTATTAAGTTACAAAATTTCAATTTCTTATGATTGTCTACCTTTTCTTTTGAGTTTCAGTTTTTATAATTTAGAACAAAACTAGTTTTAGACTTTTGTGTACGCACGGGGCTTTGGATTTAATTTTTGTTAGATTAGTTTTGATTTACTAAATATATATAATTTTAATTTTTGTTAGATTAGTTTGATTTATTAAATATATAGAATCGATATTGTACAAGTACAAACATAAACAAATCCATGATATAATTATAATATGCAATCCAAAACACAAATAAACAAATCCATAATATAATTGTTTAAAATCAAAATTAACTATCGCCTTGTTAATATAACCTAACCATTAAATGGCTAAAACGGTTTTGTAAAACCTATAAATATTTATTATTATTTCAAATAAGGACAATTAGAAACATAAATATATTGGAATAAAAATATTGACAAAAATATAAGATGTAACAACGCCTTGAGAAAATAGTTGTATACATCGTAATCAATGAATAGGAAATCGCGACAAATGTAATCAAAAGCATATAGAGAATCAATGAATAAGAAATCGATACAAAACAGAATCACAAGTATATAGTGAATCAATGAATAAGAAATCGAGACAAAAGAATGAGAAGTATATAGCAAAATAAATATTGACTAAAATATATAATGTAAACATTAAATTTATTTAATTCATACATTCGGTGAATAAATAAAAACATTTACATGAGAATGATCAATTCAAATATTAAATGTTTTTTCCCTTCAAACGCATCCTCGTTAGAAACAGCTAAATATCTTTTTTGTACTGCATTTTGATCTTCTTAATTCTAATTTTGAATAAATGATCAACCATTTTGAGAATCTCAACTCATTATCATGATCATTCTGTAAACTGTAAAAAAAGAAAATTTTTAAATAAAAATGAATAATATGATTTATGATGTTAGTATATTTAGAACAAATAGTTTTAAATCTTTTTTTTTTTTTAATTTATTTTTATATATATAAATGACATTACGTGCAAATTCCGTTGGTGGGTAAACTTGTTTTAGGAACAGAATACTAATCGAACATGACATTAATCGCATGTAATACATACTTTTAGTAAAGTTGAACCTCTAATTTCAAAGTAATATATAATTGAATGATATGTTAATTAATTATTGCAATGACTTAAAACAATATGTACCATGTTCTACCATGATCAAACAGCTCGTGGCATATTATATAGACTCGGGCCTCGGTTCGTTTATAAGATTTGACCATGAAAAGTTAAATAGGCTCGCTTATATAAGCTCGGCTCGCCTAAATAGGCTCATGGTATGTTATATAGGCTCGCCCGTTTAAGCTCAAGCTCGGCTCGTTTATACGATTTGAGCTCGTTAATAAGCTCGAGCTCGACTCGCATATATGTTTAATACTAAAAATATCATAATGTCTTTTAGGCTCGTTTAGGCTTGCGAGCCCAAACGAGCTTTGTATGTAAAGCTTGGGCTTGAGCTCGATTAATAAACGAGCTGCAACTTAGGCTCGAGCTCGTTTAGGCTCGGCTTGTTCGAGCTTTTTACTAATAAGATCTTGATCTTTTCACGAGCAGCTCGGCTCATTTCCACCCCTAGTGATCAATGTCATAGAACTATGTGGCATTAAAAAATACGAATCAGAAAGTGAAACATCACATGTCTTCGGTTAAGGAATTTGCTAGATTTAATAAGGGATGGGATCCTTTCAAGTTACTTGACTCAAGTTGGGGAAATATGTGTAGGATCGTATATTTAATGTTGTTTAGATGATTCGGGTGGTCTAGGTAGATGATTAAACAAGATAGCCATGGTTAGAGAGATGAAGAGAGAGAGGTGTTTTCTAGAGAGAAACTAACAAATGAAATGTTAGATTAATGAAAACATCACCCTTCCAAGGATGGAAGGGGTATTTATAATTACAAATACACGACCTCCGACGGCCGTGGATCGTATACAGATGGGTAAAGACCCGCCCTTCCTCCACGGTGTTACACTACGCTAAACTAAACTAATAACTAACTAATAAACCGATAAATAACGATATGTTTACGAGCTAACTTGTGCTAGTCTATAGTTGGGGTGACCGACACTTCACAATGGAAGTTCCAATTCCTAACAATCTCCCCCTAAGGGAGGTCACATTTTCCTATTACACACGTAGTGAAAGAAACTAATAACTAACTAATAAACTGATAAAATACCTCACACTTAAACCATTGCTGGTCCCACATGCAATGTTAATCACACACGTAGTGAAATAAAATCTTTTAAACCCCCTTAACTAATAATCCCTCACATCAAACAAGAACAGAAAGATGTTCATCAAGGGGTACAAAAAAAATATTTAGCTTTGAAAACGCCCCGTTTAAACCATTTTATCAAGTATATATATAACATTAAGCACTTTCCTTTTTTGTGTGACAGTTTGTTGAACTTTCATGTCAATCGATAACTCTCACATTTTTCAAAAGACATTTTTAGGATCACGGAGTAGGAAACACAACTCAACGAGGAGTGACCATACGGACAGAATACATCGTCCCTGATTCTTCACAAGTCCTCAAACTAAGCGTAAAATCGAAATCATTGTTAAATATGATTTTAGATGCTAACACTACCCATGGAAGTTACTTGTGTAATTACCTTTTGCTCCCATTTTCCTATTTTTCCTCTATTTATTTTATTTTTGTGAGAAATGAATTTCTTCAAGTTTCTCGTTTCGATAAGAATTATTCCGATAAAGATATAAAGCTAAGTCGCTAATTAGTTATCCATCTTCTCTCAAGAACCGTTGTCTTAAAAATGAGGTCCACATCAAGGAATTTTTATTATTATTACTATTATTATTTTCATTTATTATTTTTTTTTTGCACTTATACTTTTACTTATATGAGCTATGAACTAAGGAGCTTCACGGGTAATTCCAAGACCTTACACGCTTCGTAATAAAGGATCTAAGGGCCAAGTATGACGGAGAATTCCAAGACTCTAGGCTTCATGAAATGAGGATCCCAGTGGTTAGACCAAGACCTCACCTAATCCCGGCTAGAGGTCCAAGGGTCATGTAAGAGGGTAGCCAAGACCTAAACGCTACTTTTGAAATAAGGATCCAAGGGTCCGATCTTGAACCGCAGCTCATAACTTTATTTATTACTTATTTCTTTATTTATTACGAGTCCTTGATGTGCACCCAATTTTTAAAACAAAAATTCTTTTAAGAAGATAAAAAACTAACTATCGCCAAAAACTCAACATCTCTAATTATTTATTCACAAATATGGGGTGAAACAATCTTGTGGGAACAAAAAGCCATAAGTACATTCGATGGGCTCTAAAGAGAACCAACTACTCCACGCTTAGCATCTAAACTAATAAGTAACTCTATCATTCCTCGATCTCCGCAAATTTAAAATCCCAAATAATGAGATCCGGATGCTTAGCCGATAATTAAATTATCTATGGTTAAGGGAACAAGCTAGGCTCAACACGCCCGCTCAAGTCGAATTCTATTCCTACTCTCACCAAATGGAAAGTCAACAAGGTGTCAAAACGATATTAATTTATCAAATGCTTCGTCAAATAATCTCAAGTCTCGCATTTTAAAGTCACTTATTAGAAACTAGCAAATCTTTTCAAAGCTTCGATATTTAAAATCACTTAGGAAGCTTGCTAATTCTTGGCCTTGTGAGCTAGAAACGCTTTTATAGCCTCTTGTCTAAGCAATTAGCAAAGACTTTTCAAGAAAACGATATTTAAAGTAACTTCTAAGAGACTCAAAAGACTTTTCAATCATAAAACTAGCAAAAGCTTACAAAAAATTTGATTTTTGATTTTTTTTTTTTTTTTTGATTTTTTTTTTGGATAAACGGTTAAAACGGGGTTGCATGGGGACCATACAAAAGCGTGAAAAGTCATATTTCGATAGAAATCCACCCCACACTTAAAATTGAACATTATCCTCAATGTTTAAAAATTACGGGTGTTAACCCCACACTTAGAATTGAAAAAGGCGAATGTTTTAAAAATTCTAAGTGTGAAAGGTGAAAAATCATTTTTAATTATGACAAAGGGTTATCCCAAGAAATAACATATAAATGATCGGAGACCGAGTGTTGGAGGGTTTGAAAACAAGCACGGAGGTCTTCACGATCATAGGGATTCTTCAAGCAAAACGGGAACCTGCAAACACACATGGAAAGAAACACAACCCCACACTAATATACAACACACTTATTAGAAGAAAAATAAAGATAGATAGATAGATAACACGGGTTGCCTCCCGAGAAGCTCTTATGTTTTTGTTAACCGAGTCGCTAGCTTGACTCGACCCCAATTCATTTGTCCTTGGGAGCAAGTGTGGAATCCATCAATCATGAGAATTCGGGATCAAAATTGTATCCTCATTCCCAAGGAGTGAAGGATAGGAGAAGTCACATTATATGTGAAGAAGGGAAGAAAGATTCGATAATATACGCTTCAAGCTCAAATGACTCCATAGGAAGAAGGAGTTCATGTTTGATAGAGAATTTTGAAAACATTTTGAGAACATTTTAAAAACTCATTTTCTCTTCCAACGAGTATCCCTGGTTTAAAAATTTTGTCTTCACAAGATGTCTCAATGGGATACCGGAAGATAACTCATCATTATGGGTAGAATTGTCATCACATGACGGAGGAGATGAGTCGAATCTGAGAGGTGGGACAAGTAGTGTGCTCGAGAGCTAGCAATTTCCACCACTTCCGTATGGTCTCAAGATCGGACTCGGACATTTCATCAAAAGAGGATTTACTCCGCAAAAGTATAGTCATCATTAAATTCAAAAGTGGATTTGAGAAAATCCTGGAAGTAACCTCAGAAGTGTCAAGAGAATCAGAAAAAGGCAAATCACATGTATTATCGGGAATAACCTCGGACTCACTTGGGATTGGGACAAGGTCCTCAACACTAGACAATTTCGTTTCAGAAATAGTGTCAGATGCTCGCCCCCATTATGAGAGAGTCCTCGGATCCTCGTTGGGTAAGACGGATATGATTGCAATAGATCGAGGAGTTGAGAGATAACATCGCTCAATGGAATAGCACTCTCCTCGCCATAATTGTCGTCATACCAATCAAGTGCATCTCAAGGCTAGCTTTTAGTTCTTCAATAGTAATTCTTCCATAGTTTTATCACGAGACGCCATAAGAATTAAAAACGAGAGGTTGAGAAGATAGAATTATCGGTTTAGAGGATAAAGAAGATTATTTTTAATTTTTGAAAAAAGAAAAATATTTTTGATTTTTTTTTAAAAAGATAGAAAAGAAAATATTTTGGGTTTTTGAAATTTTCAAATTTTTAGTGATTTTTCTTTAAAACTACGAAAATAAACTTTCAAAAGAAAGGATCTTCAAGGCACTAACTCGAAACAAAATACAAAAATCTTAACATATCTCCCCGGCAGCGGCGCCAAAAACTGATTCGATTTGTAGCAAATGGCAGTTTTAAAATTTTGTATTTCCCGATTAAGATTTAATAATCACTTGAGGACAAATGATAATCAACCTTCCGAAATCGTATTCCACGGCGAGATATGAATTGAGATTTACGTTATTGTCTTTTGTTTGTTGCTTGATTGTCGAATATTTGGTTTTTGATTTTGAAAAGATTTTAAAACTATATTAGCTAATAGGAAATGTTTTAACTAATTAAGATTAAATAACAAGTAATGATGAAATAAAATTAAGCTAAGAAAATGATAATAAAAGCTATGCTTGTCAAGTGAGGTGAAAAGGTAAATAAGTGTGAACAATCTATTAAACTCTTGTAATTAATACCCGTCGAAATAAAATTATTTTCTCACAAAGTTGGCTTATATTGAACACAATCATTTTTCTTTTGGTAATAATCACTAGATTTAAATAATCAATTATCCCAACGGCTTTTGCCCGTTAAAACAATCAACCAAATATATCTAAAAATAATCCGAAACTATTAATCAATAATCTTGATACCCGCTTAAAAACTATTTTCTCACAACGTTGGTTTATTTTGAAAACAATTTTTATCTAGGTAAAATTACTAGATTTAATTAATTACCCTAACGGCTTTTGCCCACAAAAAACAACAAATTTCAATCCAAGTAACCAAAGATTATTAATCAACAATTTCTAAGTTTTTCACACTCAAATCCTATATCACTACTCACTTAACAAGCATATAAGAATCTACTCAATAAGCATAACTACTAAACCAATGATAATAATCTCAACAATAATAAACATTTTATTAACTAAAATATAAAAGCTAAACGAGAAATGCAAGAAATTAGAACCCGATCTAATGAGACGAGAATAATAAACCAACCGATTTTATAAACTTATCAAACCAAAAAGTTTATTTCTTTATTAGCTTTTATATTACCAAATAGCTAATAAGGCTTGTGACTTTAATAACTAATTAGTTTTTATAAAAGCTAGAAAAGCTCTAAACTTTAGTGATAAGCAAGCTTATAAAACCCTTAAGCTCCTCGACTTAGGAATGAATGAAAACAAGCTTAAAAATCACAACTTTAACAAAGGTTAGGACAAATAAGCAATAATATGAATCAAATAAGCTATGGAAAAGCTTATTGATTTAAAAGTACTAAACTTTAATGAAATAAGTTAAGGAAAAGCTTAAAGATTAAAACTTTTGGGTTTTATAAAGTATTTTGCAAAATAAAGATTAGATCTATGTTTATAAAATGTTTTAAACAAAGTAGTAAAAGAGAGCTTATAAAATAAGCTTTGATCTAAATAAGACACAATAAAGCTAATAAGCTAACATGACTTATTTGATAAGAAAAGTAAAAGAAAATAAAGAAAGAGGAGAGTAGAAATAAGTTTTAAATAACTCAAATAAATTCATCATCTTCATTAAGAAATAAGCTAAAAAGGTTTGATACAATAAACATTTAAAAATAAGCAAAAGATAAGCTATAATTAAAACTACACTACTCCTAAATTACTCTACTCTTCTACTCCTACTACATAAAAAATAAAAGAAAACTGCTGTGTGTAAATTAAAATGTGTTGGTGTGAGTGATTATCTCGTATTCCCTTTTCTTTCCGACCAAGGCTCCGTGTGGCTGCATTTGATTGGCAGGAAGAAAGTGGGTGCAGCAAGTGAGTGGGTGCAGCAGGAGGTCCACGCTCATTTCTGATTTAATTTCCGAGCGTGTTTGTAACTCGCTAGACCAATTCTACACATACAAGTTAAAATATTAACTTTGCACAAATCTGTTAACGTTACATTGCAATTGGGTTGTTGTTGTACTTGGGCCTCGCAAGCAAAGGACTTCTCTGGGATTTGAACTTGTTCTACTGGGCTCGAGCATGGACTTCAGAAAGCAGCTGGGCTGCTATGATATTTGGATATTGAGCTTGTAATATATAGCAAAAATTAAACGCCACTAGTAGGAGTTGAACCCTTGACCCCTTGCTAAGCAAACATGTACCCAACCACTAGACCAAGAGCTTTTTTTGTGTTAACTCTTTTGCATTTAATTCTTTTTAGCCCTCTTTTACTTGATCCAATTTTAGCCATTATCTTTAAAAATAATCTTCGTTCGAGCTCCGTTTGATCTTTCAATTTTTCTTCTCTTCATCGATGCTCTAAACAAAATAACCATTTGACTCGATATTTCGTGATCTTTCCAATGATGTGCTTGGATAATTTTTGCGACTTCGTTCGAACTTCGAAAAACATGAAAATATCGTCGAAACTCATCCGAAAATCACCGTTTTTTCTTTGTTTTCAAACCCTTGAACCTGCAAGACATAATAACACATATCCAACATATTTGCAATATAATTTGACATATCTAATGGTTATTAGTTCGATTTAGCATATTTTTTTAGATATAAAATGATGTGTATTTTAAAGACACATCAACACCCCATGTTTTACACTTTCGAATCCTAGCATTCTATTAAATCTTCAGCCTTGAGCTCAGACTTTAATTCTTCAAGTTCAAGAATCTTTGTGCTTTAGCAATGACTCATCATAGTCCGAATGATTTGTACTTTCAGTGGAGGTCTTTAACTGATCCACATCTTTGATGATCTTCGAGCTTTCATTGAGATCATCAGTGTAAAACCCTAAAATCTCAAATCGCGTGAAATGACATTTTTGCCCTCCAACTTAAAATTTTACCAACTCGGAAAATATGTCAACATCATTTAACAAGTTATATGATTAATAATACTTTCACATTATGAGATTAATTAACTTATGATATATACTAAAAGAACATGAATAATTAAAAGTCTAAGTAACTTTAAAACCTTGTAACTTGTACATAATTAACTTGGACTTGGAACAAGACTAGATACATGATTGATGAGATAAGAATGGAAGTTTGGAAATTTTGTCTTTCCCCCTCTATATGGCCGGCCATTCAAGGGCCTAATACCAATCACCATATCAATTTTAATTAACCACAATTATCTCATTTCCTTATCTTTTCAAAACACCTAGAAAACCCTAATCTCTTCTTTTCTCATCTCCTAGTGGCGGCACCCTTTTCTTTCACCATTCAATCCAATTTTGATCAAACAAAGGTGATCCTAGGAGGCTCGATCGTGGGTAATCGTTTGGTGGTCGTTGTGTTGGTGTTTGGGTCGAATTTGAGCTTGGTGTGGGTTTCATAAAGTATACGTGGGTTTGTAGGAGCCAAGGAGACTTGGTTTAGTTTTGTGGTTTGATCATTGTTCTTGTCTCGTACGCGCATCAAGGGTAACGTATCACCACTTTGAATCTTTTCCTCCTTGATTCTTCATCAATTCGTGGCTTATGTTTTCTTTTCTAGGGCTTGAAATTTATTTATTATAACACATAAAATCATGAGTATATTGTCACATGAAATGATAACATAAATATACATAAAACCTTGATTTTTGATCTATGTAATACGTATGATATATGACATGATAAAATGAGTATGAAACTGAATTTGGTGATCTCTTTATGTCGACATATGTTTAAATTGGTTAACGGGTTTAATGAGCTTACTTAAACTATACGATATGTATGTAATAAAAGGAATCGATAACAAATGATTAAGGGTTTGTTTTGAGGTGTATAAAGGCGATAATCTGAATTGGGAAGAGGGTGGTTCAATTGATTTTGATATCCCATAAGGTGTCGTGTAATCTTGTATTAATCGAGCTAATATGTTTAAAACGGATTTGTTAGTCGTAACCTAAAACTGGGGCTTGTATATGCATGATTTTATAAAGTTAAGGGGTTGTTTGGTGATTTATGAAACTTGATGGATTAACATGTTAAAATACTAACTAAATGGATTAAATGAGTAAAATGGGTAAACTTACTATATTTACACTTTTAACCCTATACTTTGTAATATTGACATTTTAAACCCTAAACTTTTGTAACTTGTCATTTATGATCCTTAAAGCATTATAATACTCATTTCCTTAAATTAACTTGAGATAAGTACTAAACTTGCTATTTATGGAAACACACTAAATATGGAAACTTACTAAATATGGAAACTCACTATTTATGGAAACCCGCTATTTTAGAAAGTTACTAATTATGGAAATCACTAATGAAAGTTACTAAAAATAGAAACCGCCTAAAATAGAAAGTTACTTAAAATGGAAAGATTACTAAAATGGGAAACTTGCTAAAATGGAAAGCCGTCTTAAAACAAGTGTTTTGATTCTTATAGAACGTTATCTAATTTATATAGGTTCCAAGCGTGATTGATCTCCTTCCTTGATTTTACTTTCTTTGTTTGCTTGCTTGAATAAGGTATGATATTCGACCTTACCTCTTAAGGTTTCTCATGATTCGCTTACATCTTTCGATATTAGCTTTGAACCGCTATACTTTGCTCGAGCCTCTTATTAGGGCTTCCTATAACTTTGCTATGCTCCTTTGATTGATTCTCCTATGTGAACTGCTTTGATTATGAACCTTTGATATGAACCTCTTATATGAACTTATGATATGAACTTTGATACGAATCTTTGACAATGAACCTTTGATATTGAAATATTGATATTGGACCTTGATATTGAACTATTGTTATGAACCTTGAATTGTGAACTATTGACATTGCACCTTTGCTTAAGAAGATATATACATTGCTACACTTTGAACCTTGGCTCGACTGTCGATTTGATACCCGAGCCATTAACTAGGCATGGGGTTCCATGTCCGTGTCATTGATGCACCAATGGCACGACTCAGGTGTGGATGAGTGATGTTCCACACCGTCCCATATTTGTATTGATTATGCGCTTTGGATATATTGTATGGCCACTATTTGTTTTGGTATGGATGCATCCTAGATTTGTATCTGCTTTGTATTGATATATGGTTTGGTGATGTGGTTGGTGTGCAATACACCCTCACATTTGGGAGCCGATCACCCATTGGCTACCGAGACTCCCTCATATTGGTTTGGTATTCCGAGGTCACCCTCCGAATACAATGGTTACTATTGGATACTTGGTCGCTAATGCCACTATTGATATTGGTTTGTTTTGTTGGCTCGGGATAGATTCGGCGGACCTTACACTTTTGATACACCTATATTGTACCTTCCGGATTCCCAACGCACCATATTCGAATTGACCGCCCTTTACCCAATACCCTTATATGATTCACTCTACTACCAAGATATATATGTTCCATTGCTTTGATCTGTTACACTCTCATTCCGTTACTTCGACTATCGCTCCATTCACGCATCGGGTTATTATATGTTATTGGATTTGATTATGATATTCATGTTTATGTGACTACCGCTTACTCGTATGATATGTATGTATGCGATATAAGTTTTACTGTTGTCATCCGATGATATGCTATCTTCTTCGTTATGTGATCCTTTGATTTGTCTCGTAACCGTGTTCGTGTGAAATCGATTGTTGATCGGTTTATCCGTTGTACCTCGTTCGATTAATCTCGTGGACTATGACTATCCGTGGTGTCCTTATCTGCTTGTAGTCGACCTGCCATGTTTACATTCTGCCTATGCTACGGTTTGATTGGGTAAATGGTTCAGTTTGTGACGTCTGGCTTGTTAATTTGTTTAGTTGCCCTGCTATGTCTTTAATTCATTTAATTATATCTTTTTACTGTATTCCTACTTATTACGTGTGACTGCCATGTGTTGACTGTTGTTAGTACTTCCGTTGTCATGATACTGATTATGTTTTCAACTAAGGGTTTTTGACCTGTGTGATTGCCATGCTCACTTATTAATTAATTGCTTCCGCTTTCCTGTAGACATTGTTTGGCTTGTATGTCTCCTGATTTCCTGATTGATTGTATGACATATATGTTGTGTGGATGCTACGCCTGCTATGTTTGCTTATGTTTCAGTTCTTGTATGTCTGGTTTGTATGTGCTTGTTTATATGTCATCGATGCTTTGCTTCGCTTCGTTCTCTTTGTTTTATGTGCGTTGGATATCGTATAATTGTGTTCTGCGGGATCCTCATTGACTCATTGTTCTCATTTCACGTGACTTTGTTATCCGCTTCCTTTGCTTCATTTCGTATTCGCTTTTATTTAGCTTCGTTTTGTTATATCTCGCTCACCTGGCTTTTAAGCTCACCGCATTTCTTTCCTGCGGCAGTGTTAGGTTTGAAGATGGGCTTTGATGGTGAGAGTTGGATTATTTGAGTGGACCAACCCTAGATACATTATTACTTTGATTTATTTTGTTGGGCTATCGCTTGGAGATTTCATGTTATTTCGCATATATTGGATTTTGTATTTTCCTTATAAGTCATTCGCTTATATGACTTGGTACTTCATTTCTTTAAGGCTTTCGTTTATAAATTTTGTTTGTATGTTCGATATGACACCGAATGTGACACTTTTACCCTTGTCGGGTTGGGGTGTTACAATCACCACCGTAAATCTCGGATCACCCTTTATTGTGTTGCCATCATGTGATGTTGTGACTTTTGGACCGACATGCTCACACTTTTGAATCATGACATCTTTCCATCGAATAGCGGAAGCTTTATCGGTTCATGAAATTTGCGTAGCAGTAGCGTAAGCATAGTATAAAAACATTAGAGTCGGGTTATGTAGATAAGCACTTGTCATGATGTTCTTCGCTTAAGTGTGGATGCCGTGAGCATGCGGCTTTGGATTGACTTCAATTCGATCACCGCAACCGTCCAAATGTACCGCAAACAACATTTAGCAATAAAACACACGAAAGTGTCTTTGATCACTTTCGTTTAATTGAGGTACACGCCCACGCTTCCCGCTGATCGGACAAGTACCGCATGTGATCATGTAGAATTCAAGAATCTCCTTGACAGGTTTCGCAATGTTCTAGTTGTTCTCAAACCGAACGCCTCAAAGAAGACAACACGGAGTGAGTGAACCAATGAATTGAGATTCACCGATTGATGAAAAATTGATTTGAAAACAATCGCGTATTGCTTAGAAGAAAGAGTTTTGCAATACGACGATGTTTTTATGAGAAAGATCAATTTTCAATCAAAATACTTTTGTATTTGAAAGAGTACACATTCGATGTGCTAGAGAAAGAAGAGATTCGCACATCGAACAATTTTTCCAAAAGTATTTTTCAATCGAGATACTTTTTGAGTTTGAAACATGAATACACATTCGATGTGCTAGAGAAAGAAGATTTGCACATCGAACGGTTTTCCAAAAGTATTCGCCAATTCATTTCTGGACCAAGGTTGATTCAAGAGTGAATCGCCCATTGTTTCTATCCGTTGTCACAAGCTTGATCTTTGAAAAGATCTCACATGTCACCCACCAAGAGCTTGTTTGATGTTGGCTCTGAAGGATTTCCATCTTCATCGTGAATACTTTACATATCACTCGGATGTTCGGCAATGCCACAAGGATAATGCGTGGACTCTTAAAATATTCTTACTTTCCACATTGTGTGAAACAAAGAAGTCTTCATTAATTTTGTGTCCTAATGAGATATTGTGGATGATCTCTTGGCTCTAGACTCAATTGTGCACTTTGGTTTCCTATGCCGGAGACTAAGGAGATGGTCTCCTTCTTCAATATCAACAATCTCTAAGAGAAAGTTGATAGATAATGTAGGTTACCCGTGAGAATGAAACAAGTCCTTTTAAGAGGAACTTGAGTAGCTTGGGAAGTTAGTAGTGCGGTCGTCACCGGGTCCATGACGCCTTGTCTTCAATACCGGTGTTACCTTAGTAGACACCAAGAGCATATGTATTGAACCCGTTTTCGCCTAAGGTTGAATTATTGTAGGGCTATTTCTTTTCACCCTTTTCACATTCAATTCTTTTCATTCTTCAACCCTTCAAGCTTACCGAGACTTCATAACTAGAACCTTGTTGGGTTTATTCCGGTTCTAGCTCTATCTCATCCGCACTCTTCCCATTTCTCACTTTTCTCCTTTTTCATCATACCTAAGGACTCTACACTATCTAGTGGATTGTCCTCGGTAGATCCCTCCGCTCAAGGCGGATCGTGGAACGAATACCTAACCTAACCATCCTTATAACACCATGCATAAAGTAAATTGGTCGGTCTTTTGGTATTGTTCTTTCCTTCATGAAACCAATTGAAAAATCATTTGGAAAATCAATCAAGGTACTTGTGATATAATATCAAAGCATTTTGTACCTTAATTGTTTTGATCATTTAGAAATGCTCCCCCTCAACATGTGCATATGATTTTGAAATTGTTTCGCACATGGAGGCAAGAGTTCTTTGAAATATATTCTTGATCACAATTTTCATGGAAAAAGCCATTTGATTTTCTTTGGTAAATTCTCCCCCTCAATATGTGCATATGATATTTAAAATCATTTTATCACATAGAGGAAAGAGTCCTTTTGAAGCACATCCACGATCACAAAAGCCATTGAGAAACCATTAGAAAATCAATCAAGGTACTTTATGTTGAAACATAGAAATCTTTGTACCTTGAAAGTTTATTTTCTTTTTGAAATGCCCCCTCAATATGTGCTTCGAGATTCGAAAGCGTTTAGCACATATGGGAGAGCAGTATGCACAATTGAATCAAAATGATCACCATTTATCAAATTTCATTATTAAATCACAAATTCTCCCCCGATCAAAAATATCAAACCCTTTGAGATTTTGGATCCCAAGTGATTTAATAAGGTTTGGAAAACATGGGAGAAAATGTGCCTGATTTAAAAGCTCTTCTGGTTTATGGTTAAATGCTCCTCTACAATCGTGTGCATCATGTATTTGAAATCGTTTGGCACATGAAGGAAGGAGTGCTTTTGAAACAATCACCCTTTACAACCGATTTGAGATTTAAATCACGATCTCTCCCCCGATCAAAAATTTCAAATCATTTGAGAATTGTGATCCCACTTGATTTAAATCATTTAGAAAAATTTGGGGGAAAGACGTGGCAAGATTTAATTTTTGAAATTGACTGATGAGGACCAATTATAGACATTAAAGATTGTTAGTGTCAGGCATGATAATTTTTAAGAGATCTTTAAGTAAAAATAAAACAATTTCACAATCAAACAAGAACAGAAAAAATTTCATTTTGAAAGATCTTTGGGTTTTAACGAAAATCATACCATGACATAACATTAAATCTTTATATCACCACATATTTTGCACAAACAGACTTGATTGATGAAATATTGTTTGAAAATATTTTTATTTTAAATCACTCTCCCCCTCAATCGATGACCGTAGTCGATGATTGAGTGACATAAGTTTTGATAAAATGAAGTCCGGTGATTTTTACAAATTAAGTCCGATTTATTTTCAAAACCAATATTTTTCCATTTTTCAAAACAATATTATTCAAAAATTGTTTAAAAATGTTATCATCCACTACTTGTCCCGCACAAAGATACGTTAGGTGGTTGAGAAGCTTTTGTTGTTGTTTGTGAAGGTTGGAAGAAACCGTCTGGCGATGCAATCGAGACCTCTTACGTTGCATTTGTCATGCCAAATCATCATAGAGGTCCAATTAAGCTCCGCTTTCTTCATTTGATGATGAAGAAAACCATCTCGCCGATGCAATGAGACCTCTTACGTTGCATTTTTCATGCCAACTCTCCATAGAGGTCAAATTAAGCTCCATTTCTTCATTTGTCAACCCAAGATATAGTTACCCTTTCCTTTCGGTATCCAATCATCTTCATTAGTGGGATACGGATCGGGAACATTCTTATGAACCAATATACCTGCATACGTTAGTGGACACAAACAGATATATGGTGGTCGACAACACCTAAACAGCAATCGACTAATAAAAGTCAATTCAACATATCAATCAGATCATGTAAAGGCATGGGAATAATGTGTTCATCCAACTCTAATTATCTAATCCTAACAATCATATCCTAGGCACCTAGTCCTTCAACGAGGTTAACATCATTTTTCGCTAAGCATAAGGATAATTAGAAAAGCTCGTTAGATGATATAGATTTGAAAACATTCTCCCCTCAATCAATGACTTATTTTCCGAAAGTTTAAAAAAGCTGAAGTCATTGATTGAGTTTTCAATTTTACGAAAACTCGAAACCGGTTGATTTACAAGCAACTCATTTACCACCATTTTTGAAAACAACAAATATTTTCTCAAGAATTTTAGAAGGAAAAACATTTGTGTAGGAACAGCATCTTTTAACGACATGCTTTCCTTGTTTTGTTTTAGGATAAGTGCACGAAATATTGAAAATCGATTTAGCGTAGCACTTTCCTTCTTTGAAAACGGGTTGCTATCATGAAATAATAGCAAGCCATGGTTTTAAGCACGGTTACTGATCAAAAATAATCGCAAGCCATAATTTTAGACATGTTTTGAAAAAGAATATTTACACCTCCTGCTCGAACATCATCTATGGTCACGTGCCATTATTGAATGACATTTCTAAGACCGTAGATGTTATCGATACCAGAAGACATGTCTTGAGAAACAATATTTTTGGTAATTTTCAAATTTTCTTATTTTTTATGGATTTTTGTTGGTTTTATATTTTTCTATTTTCTTTTTGTTGGTTTTATATTTTTGTATTTTGTTTTTCTGATAGATATATACAAAGATAGAGAAGATGATATAGTTTAAGAAGATGATGATACGAGTACCGAGATAAGGATATCGAACAGCCCCGTTGTAGAAGATAGAAATCACCATCTCTTAAACATCCACCACCAAAGCTTCTGAGGCCCCAAAATAGAAGATAGAACATGAGCCTTTAAGAAAGAGAGACTTTGGCAGCTTCCCCCAAACCGAAAATCCATTAGATGAGCAAATTTGAAGCTCTATTTCAAGCTTGCCTTAGCCAGGTGCACAGAGAAGCACACCACTTATCATAAATCCCGCTGCTCCTTTTAAGAATAATCATCGTGATTCTTCGTTCGAGGTTATATCATCCAATAGAACAACAACGTATCATCCCACACATAAAACAATCTTCTCATATTCCTTTTCCACTGAAGACTGAAGCGATCCAAACCATAAAAAGTTGTCAAGAGACCACTTCCCCCAAGTAGATGAATTGATGCAGTCAGTCTCTTAGAATAGAGCTCACGAACCCGAATACACATATACCCGAAGACAGAAAAACTTATACCATCAAAGTAGCAGATTAAGTCCAATAGCCAAAGAATAACCCCGATGTATACTTTTCACTCCCCTAAAGAAAGTGTATGAAGCTCAAGAACCCAAAGTACCCGAATGCCCAAAGAGAGAATAACCGATAACACTGAAGAAGCAGGCCAAATCACTGATTATCTCTGCGGATGACAATCTCATGGATGACAACTCCGAATAAGTGATTATATCTCTCGAATCATCGATTAAGCACTCAAGTGAAACAATTGAGCGTCCCCAATGTACACAATTTCTCTCCCGATGATTGCGATAGCATCGAAATCATCACACACTTGTGTACCTCTTTATCATCGTAAACTAATTCTTCCATCTCTTCCCCACATAGTTGGAATAAGAACACTAAACGCCATGAGTCAAACCTTGAGTGTCTCTCGGTAATGACATTTCTCTTATCGGGATATCTTCAATCACTTAGAAGTATTAAGTTCATCAAGTTTACTCGCTTAGATGCTTGTCTCCTTCCCCTTGCTGGTTTTGATGCTTCGTAATCAAGAACACATTATACGCCCGTATACTTGAAATCTTTGAGAAGAACATCATTAGCTCAAATGTATCCGTGAGAATCAACTTGTCAAGAATGTGAGCAAGTCTAATTGGGGATTAAATTTGGCTTTTCACTCTCCCCAATTAGTGCTCTCCCTAAACCGACAATCTTTATGATGAATGCTTGAATTAAGAAGAAGTCTTTATATCATTAAATGCAACTCGCCTTTAGTCTTCTAACATGTACCGTAAAATGTAGAACCGATCAGACTCGACCTTCTTCTAGATTGTCCGTTTGGGGATTAGAAAGTTAACATCTTCATCTCACCAAATGCATTCCAATTAACTTACATGTAGCAAATCTCCTTAACTAAGATCCTCCCAATCAAACAAGAACAGAAAGATGTTCATCAAAGAAATTATCCCAGTAACTAGAAGCACTTTGTCAATAATCAAAATCAACCCATGTGAAGATGTCAACCAACGGCTCTTAGAAGAAAAACTCCATGTGAAGATGACCCGATAAGAAGAAGATCGGTTCTTACATGAGTTAAGAAGAAGATCGGTTCTTACATGAGTTTGGAGCCGTTTGACCATTTATTCTCAGATATCAATCAGCCATGCAGTAAATTCACACTTCTTCTCCCCGTCAAGAATTGCATACGGAGTTGCCATTCTTGATTAAACAAGTGAATATCTTCAACAAATGTAGTCTATTCACACTTCTCCCCTTCAAAGGTAGCATATGATGTCGCCATCGTCATTATAATTGAGCAAGTGGAATAAGAAAACAATCAACGGTAGTCCGGTTCACTTGATAATTGAAAGCGCAAGGAAAAAGCATGAAGCCTGTTGATGAGAATGGTCATAAGTGAGAAGATTTCTCTTCTTCAGAAGATAATGCGCACTGAAGCGTACACATTTCTTTTCTTTGAGGAACGAGGCTTGAACTGTTGTGTTTAAACATCATAAGAAGATTTCTCTTCTTCAGAAGATAAAGCGCACTGAAACGTACACTTTTCTTTTCTTTAGAGAACGAGGCTTGAACTGTTGTGTTCAAACGTCATAAGAAGATTTCTCTTCTTTCGAAGATATGCGCACTGAAACGTACACATTTCTTTTCTTTAGAGTACGAGGCTTGAACTGATGTGAACAGACGTCATAATCTCTCTCTTTTCATCATCTCTTGGCAAAACTTGTAATCAATCCCATTATCATTCAAGAGGCTCTTTGTTGTGACAACTGATGGAGAAACCCAATATGATGAATTTGACCCTGAAGTAAAACAACCCGAACTCGTGACTTAAACTTGCACATATGTAACAAAGAGCGGTGCCGAGACTTCATCCTCCATTGAATCTCTAAGTACTCTATACTCTTCATCCAACCAACCATCAAGTATAAGACGTACATCACCTCTTGAAAATCCACAATTGAATGTGACACTGAGCACTACAACGTAACTCCTTAAAGTGATAGTTATTTTGAGGTGATAAGAGCCCAATTCCCCCAAGTGGTAAAAGAAAAGGAAAAGTCACCCAACAATAACTAGATTTCCAAGTCTTCGTTTTTATAATAGCTCGAACAAGGATCTTGAAGAATCTTCATCCAACCATCCCGATACCTTCAGATACTAAGTACACTCGCCGTGATATTTCACTTCAACCTCAAATAAATAATAGTGAATTAACCCCGTTGTCACATCTTCTCGTTAAAATCTCAAATCTAGCCTCCTTTGACGCTTTAAGTGAACTATGATAATGGTTTTCATCCCACCATGGTTAAAAGCACATAACCCCGTAAAACCATGTAATAACCAAACTGCCATGACGAATATCCAAACACACATCCAATTCATGAAGTACACCTTTTATCTCTTCTTCAAATCAGAAACCGTAGCACCAGCATCAAATAAGATCCCGAAATACGCTTTCCTTTCTCCAGGATGGTTCCATCATTACGGGATTTTACAACTCTATGGTTTAAACCGAGAAATAGTTTCTTTCACGGGATTTTACAAAACCAAGAATAAACCGTAAGATAGATCCGAAATGCACTTTACAATTACCAGGATGTTTCCATTGTCACGGGATTTTACAAGTCTATGATTTAAACCGAGAAATAGGTTCTTTCGCGGGATTTTACAAAATCAAGACAAAACCGTAAACAATATCAGCTTGAATGAGTTATGACAACTTTTAGGGAAACATGCAGCGGTTCATCAACGGTTCATTCTCCATCATCAACAATTCTTTACCCATATGTCGACAACTTCACAAACCATACTAAGTCGAGTAGTATACACTACTTCCCCCTGAGGTTGACCGTAAAGCATCAAAGTACACGTTTCTCCCCCATGATGGTTTCGAACTTTCGGAAGCATCATAACGTGTATGACCATTTGAACGAAAAGTTCTTGTCATAAGCAAACATTTTGAAAGATCATGACTGACGTTGAATATTCTTGAAAGATTTTGTTTAGACTGTGAAGTATCCTTGACGTTCTTTGGCGTCAAATATCCCAAGAGAATTGCTGTAAACGAACCTCCTTTGATTCACCGGCTAATAGTAATGACCACATATGGGATAGCATTTCGCGTCAATAATACCGTACAAAAACCCCGTAGTCATTTTTCACTTTTTCGCTCAAGCCGCGAATTTGTATATCCCTCGTGAAATTTTACCATACCAAAATACTACTCGGGTTTTCAATGTTACAAAATTTGTATCCAAAATTTTTGTATGGAAGAAAAATTCGGATGACAAATATTTTGTAAATGCATTTAAAATTTTCAAACGAAAATTCACGGATAACCAATTGAGACCCACTAGTTAAAAGCCTAAATTCACTATTATGAATACCCGGTCCAATCAGGTTAACAAACCCGGTCCATATCTGATTAAGGCCCACGATCCAATAACAAAATTAAACCTGATCCACGTTTAGGTATAGTAAAAACGGATATAAGTACTTGGTACCCTAATTTCACTTATCATTTGCCTTAACCCTAAACACATACTTGTACGCCTCTATCTTATTATCAGTCACCAAATTCATTTCTCTCCCAAACTCAAATCTGCTTTCAAACAATAAACGCAAAGCAAAAGCAAAACTCATCTCATTCGACACATCCCCATTAAAACATACGAACAACCACACATCAAACACCATTCTTTCTTTTTGAAAGCGTGAATGAAGAACAAAAGCAATTGACTCCTCAAGATCTTTGTGATAAGGTCGCGGGTAGGTGTTATTGTTTTGATTTCATGTTATGATAACGAACCAAGTAAAAAGAGAATAACAATCTTGTTATTGCTCTAATTCATTGATGTTCGGATAATCAAAAATGAAGCAAGGCTTCAAAAATGAAGCAAGGACCTTCAAGATCTGATTTATCTTAGAATAATCACGAAATAATCTGAGATTAATTGTTCATTTCTTTATCCATTTTTTTTGTGTGTCGAGTCTTGATAATTGGTGGATGAGAGTTGGGATAGTTGAAGTCGTGATTGTGATGGAAGTATTGATATTAGATTAGGTTAGATGAAGGTTCAGATCTGAACGAGTTTTTCATTTCTTTTTCGTTTTTATTTCTTAAAAATTGGACAGGTGATGTTTTTTACTAGCTGAGGTCGATTTGAGTTTGATAGGGATATGGTAAATGGTTTTAGATATTGTGGTCGTGGTCTTGTGGTCATTTCTTCTTCTACCTTTCTGTCAAGTCGCTACTTGACTCAAGTCGCTACTTGACTCAAATAGCTTCTTAACAAGTCGCTACTGCAGTTGACTCAATAGTCAACTCGCTTTGAATACAATGAATCTGGACAACTTGTCAAGACAAGTCGCTTTTGACTTTTTGCTCCGGCGAGTATTCCGACCACAATTCCGACCATCTTAATACAAACCCAGAAAAACTGCTATGAATATTCATTTTGACCCTTTTGACTACAGTTTGAATAAGCATATACGTCCAGATGACCACATAATATTCACGGATATAATGGTACAAAAAAGTCATAAAAAATGTTACTTTTTACAAAAATCTGTTTGGACCAAGAAGATGACACAAAACAGATATGTAACCTTTGAAAGCACAGGACTTTTGGACCAAAAAGGATACTAAAAACATGAGTAAACTGTTTTACCAAAAGATAAGGAAAAAACTTTTCGGACCACAAAATAGTATCAAAAACAGTTTAAAACATACAAAACAACAATAAATCATCAAAACACAATAATCATGGCTCTGATACCATTTGTAGGATCGTATATTTAATGTTGTTTAGATGATTCGGGTGGTCTAGGTAGATGATTAAACAAGATAGCCATGGTTAGAGAGATGAAGAGAGGAGAGGGTGTTTTCTAGAGAGAGAAACTAACAAATGAAAGGTTAGATTAATGAAGCACCACCCTTCCAAGGATGGAAGGGTATTTATAATTACAAATGCACGACCTCTGACGGCACGTGTATCGTGTATACGATGGGTAAAGACCCGTCCTTCCTCCACGGTGTTACACTACGCTAAACTAAACTAATAACTAACTAATAAACTGATAAATAATGATATGTCTACGAGCTAACTTGTGCTAGTCTATAGTTGGGGTGACCGACACTTCACAATGGAATTTCCAATTCCTAACAATATGAGCCATTGGATTTGGCTCAAATCAAAATAAGTTCTTTTGATTTGAGCCATTGGATTAATGGCTCAAATCCAATGGCTCATATTGCCCCAACTTGAGTCAAGTTGTGCTTACAACTTGAGAGGATCCTTATCCATTTAATAAATACAAACAATTTTTATCACCTCTTTGCTTTGGAGATTTAGTATGTGTCTATTAAAGTTTTTGTGTCTGATCTAGAAGAAATCGTTCGGTCGATGATTATACTCATCGGTGAGCAATTGATGACCGACAATTAGATTTTAATTCAATATCCAATCAAAAGTTAATTAAGCTATCGATTGCATAATATACATATCTTTAACAATACGCATAAGATACAATGTAGTTGATTGATATTGAATCAACTTTTCATAGGCAATGAAATGTTAACTAATTCTTTATCTAACACAAAAATCTTACGCGTATAGTTAGAGATTGTTTTATGTTAAGCGATCATTAGATTATTTAACTTTTGATTGGATATTGATATAATGTCTAACTGTAGGTCAACCGAGTCACCAATTGCTCGCCGATGAGGATAATCATCGACTAGACGATTTCTTCTAGAGCACACGCATAAACTATCACTGACACACACTAAATCTCCAAAGCAAAAAGGTGATAATAATTGTTCGTATTTATTAAATCCGGAAAATTCCTTGAATCAAAACATGTAATGTTTCACTTTCCGATATTTCATTTATGTTCACATATTTCATGTCATATAGTTCTATGACATTGATCACTATATAATATATGCAAACATCCTCAAATTGCTTTTTCATTTCAAAACACATACACAAATAAACAAATTAAACTATGAGAAATTTTATGTTATTCTTCATAACAACCGTGTTTTTTTCACATCACTTTTAATCATATGTAACTTTTGATTACATTTTCCAATTATTTTCATTTTAACAAAAAATGTGTGATAATATTAGTTTATTGGTATTTGATCTACTTTCCATACTCTATATAACTTTTTCTCTTCCACTATTGAAATTTTTCCCTTATGGCGTCATTTTATATTTCTACATCTATTGTCATATTCAATTATAAAAAAAGTAAGAAACATACTATATGTACTACAATATTATATTATGAAGCATTTGATACTTCTTATAAAAGGAAGTTTTAAAATTTTAGCCAAAAAGCATTACTATAAAAAGAAATTTTGAAAATTTGAAAATTTAAGTCTCATTTAAACAATATAGTAACCTCCTTTAATAATTATATATTTTAATAGAATTTTGTTTATAACAAAAGCCCACTAAACATATAACCACTAGTTTAATGCAAAAATTTGAAAAATAAAAGTGCTAACTATTTACACTATTAATAATTTAAACGTTTTATTTTTGAAGAACATATATCTACTACTTTATAAAATATCTTAACATGCTAAATAAGATATGTTTAAAAAGAAAAACATTTACTCGTCACAAAAATAGTCATCGGGTACCCGCCACCGCATTACGCGGGTACCTTTCTAGTTCCATTTAATATGTAAACCAAATATTCGTTCATACCATGATATTGCTCATTCCTATTTACAATGTCGTTATTACTCGGTCGCATCTAAACATGACATAACAAAAAGATCAAAACCCTTAAATAACAAACTATCTTTTCCAAAAACAAACAACCCATTTTTATATTTATAAGAAGTAGATATATAAATCAACCAACCCATTCAAAAAGTACAACAATTAAAATCACAATTTCACGTCCACGCCAATGAAACTTTAGGTAAAGCCTTGTTGCAGCAGGTGGTAAAACAAGAGCGATAACCAGTGTCATCCTTTCATCATCATCTGGAATTCTTGATCGATGGTTGATCATAACTAAAAAGTGAACTAGCAGAGAAACAAACAAACAAATGTGAACAAAGAAAAAAATTTGGAAAGAAAAAATAAGACTAGTTTGCTATTCTGAAAGTGATTTTCTATTCTGGAAGATGATGTCATATTTAGTAAGAGAAATGTGAAGACTGCATAAGTTTTGCAAAAAAGTTTTCACACAATGATATGTCATAGTAATTTTATACATCATTTTCCAATTGAAAAGATTTAAATACATTTTAGCATGCCACATTATTTTCTGACAAAGTTTTTGTAAAATTTTTATAATTCTAGCATTGCTCATTTAGTAAATATTGTATTGCAGTCAAGAACTTACTTAAACAATACTCAGTAACATTTCTCAAAGATGATATCATCTTTAGGAGTAATTTTACTCCACTAGAACATTTAAATATTAACATTTGTAATAAAGGTACTCCAAATAGAACTTATGTAAATAGTAAATTTTCCTTTTTACAAATGTGCGTGACACGTATTAGTGTTCATGAAAGCATTATCTGTTTTATTCAATTTTATTTTATTCTAACAAAACAAATATGGGTGGGAAAGGAAATATTAGTATGTCACAATTCGAATTGGTAGCTTGTGTTAATGTTGAATCACATATCGAGGTTCGAGTCTTTAATTTTTTTTATATGACAATTAACCCGTTTAAATTAGGTTTTAACATGTTCTCTTATATACTTTTTATATGTAACTCAACATGTTTTGTTATTTTTTTCCCATCGTATTAGTATTCTTTTTGTGTTACTCTAAAACTAGAAATACATTATATTATTATTCATACTACTATTTGCAATGTTAATGCTACTAAGAATATGTTTGTTTAATTATGTTTGTGCGAGTTTAAAATATAAATTTACAAAGGTTTATCAATACAAAACAAAAAAGCGAATTCGTGTAAATAGATCATATAAGTGTATGGATGTCATATCGAGCTCTGGCTACAACATGTTAGTTAAAATTTCTATTTCAAAATATTGACACTAATTAATACTCCGTATGTGTTGCATGCAAAGATATACTACCAAATATGATACCAAAGATACACATTTTCAAGAAATTATACATTAAAAAATAAAATAAAATAAAAAATTTTGTTTGTATCATTTAGTAAAAATGGCTTTGTAAGAATGTATATTATCAACTTATAACAAACCCATTTTAGGGTAAAATAGATAACAAAAAATGTTTTCATTATTTAGTTATCAAATAATATTGCAAGTTATGTTATGATTTGTTATCAAATAAGAATCATACTACAAGCTTGTACCATATGAGATTCTCAATGATGTTTTTAGTATTTTTTCTTTCAATTAAGTTAAAATCAAATGTCATACATAAAGAAACTTACTACCTTATAGATTTAATAGAATTTCTTTGATCAGTCACTAGTTTACTTGACATGCCTTGACAGACAAAAACAAATTCATGGACTAAACCAATACAAAACGATCATTATAGGAACCAAAACTAAAACAAATGATGAAGTTTTATAGTAGCGTAAATGAAATTTAATGTAAAAGAACGAAATTGAAATTACCTCGATCAAAGCAGATGCAAGAATCAAGGTAGTAAAGATAAAGAGCGAAAATTTCTCATGGATAAACTTTTTGTTTGTGTTGTTTGAAATGGCAAAGCATCTTGACCTTGATTACATATTTATATAGTTCTCAATGTCATAAGCATTACATGAGGCAAGGAATACTTCAATGTAAAGGAAATAACGCAAAGAGATACACTACGTATCTTCATTTAATTAATGTGGCAAGAATTAAATAATTTACTAGAATTTTTAACTTCTTTGCTTTATTGATCCAGTGTGTGAGAGTAAGAGTGAGTGATTCTGTCTGCCTACAATAATAAATCACCTCATCTATGGTTGCACTCACCGGAGAACAAATGATGTCTAACTTGGTCGAAAAATGTACTCTAATTTATTATTTAACAAAAAATAATTAATTGAGTGATTTCTTAACATACATATTGATCAAGTGTGTGAGAGTTAGACCATGTGATTTTGCCTACCTACAATAAATCACATCACGATATAGTAAGTTTCTAACTATATCACAATAGATATATAGTTAGAAACTTATTTATCAACGTGCATATATGTTAAGCAATCACTCCACTAATTATTTTTTATTGAATAACACATTAGAGTAAAACTTTCGTCCAAGTTAGACATTGATTACTCCTCTGTGAGTGCAATTGTAGAAGAGGCGATTTATTGTAGGTAGACAAAATCACATAGTCTAACTCTCACACGCTTAATCAATATAGTTAGAAATTATTAATTACCCTGTCATGTATGTTAAGAAATCATTCAATTAATTTTTATTTTTTTAAATAATAAATTAGAGTACATTTTTTGGCCAAGTTAGACATCAGTTACTCTCTGATTAGTGCAATCGTAGATGAGATGATTTATTATTGTAGGATGGCAGAATCACACACTGGATCAATAAAGCAAATAATTTAATATTCGGTAGATTATTTAAATCTAGCCAAATTTATTAAATGGAGATATGTAGTGTTTCTCTTTGCATTATTTCCTTTACATTAAAGTATTCATTACCTCATAATTCTATGACATTGATAACTATATAAATATGTAATCAAGGTCAAAATGCTTTCCCATTTCAAACATCACAAACAAACAAATTAAACCATGAGAAATTTTACGTTCTTTAACTTTACTACCATGATTCTCACATCATTTTTGATCACATGTAACTTCAAATTTTGTTCTTTTACATTAAATTTCGTTCTTTTACATGAAATATATATGAATTCTATATTGGAATACAATTATTACTAAATATGACATCATCTTTGAGAAATGTTACGGAGTATTGTTTAAGTAAGTTCTAAACTCCAATACAACTACTACCAAATGAGCAATGCTAAAATTACAATTTTTTTACAAAAACCTTTCCATAAAATGACGTGGCATGCTAAAATAGATTTAAATTTATTATCTCTCGTCTTTTCAATTGAAAAATGATGTACAAGTTATTATGGCACATCATTATGTGAAAACAGATTTGTAAAACTTATGTGATGATCACATTTCTCTTATTATGCCTAAGGGTGCAATGAATTCTTTTTCTTTTATCGGTAAATCTCTCGACGATGGGAATGGGAGATTACCGGTAACCTAGATGCGTCGCGGATATGATATCATCTTTCATAATAGAAAATCACTATCGAATAGTAAATTAGTCTTATTTTTCTTTCTATAACTTTTATCTTTCTTCACCTTTGTTTGTTTTTTCTCTTGCTAGTTCAATTTTTAGCGAGGCGGAAGAGTAGGGGGACTAGGGGTGTTGGGCCCTCCCAACCAGCCCACTAGTCCACTCTCTTTTTGTAATAAGTTTGTTCGTATAGTAAAATTACACTCAGAAAAGAAGTTGGGCCCCTCCTAACTTTGCTTGTTCTATGCAAGCATTTTATTTTATGTTAGTTTTGTTTCATATTTTATTTTGTATTTAATCTACATATTTAATTTCATTCATCTTTTAAGTTAGTAAGAGTGGCTTTCTAACAACCGAATTTATTTGTAACTTATAATCTGTAAACATATGTATTAACTAATAGTCAAGTAAATTTAATAATGAAACAATCATTCTTAAGTATGTATTATAGTCTATGTTTGAAATAAAACTGGATAATGAGTAATATAATTTAGTTATGAACATAAAGGTGAAAGAGAAAGATTTAAGTTTTGAGTTATAAACTGGTTTGTGTTGTAAAATAACTTTTCCTATTTCCATTGCTACAAATGCAAAGCATTTATAAGTCTAGTAACCCATCATATATTCATTGCAACAAATAAAAAGTTTTGTGAGTTGTGGAAACTTAAAAGTTAAACTTAAAATGTAAGAGATATGAAATTTATAACTTTTCCATGAGGGTGGTGATTTTCACACCCCTTCTTTTTATTTGCACACTCATAGTACAAGTTTTCAATGCAGAATATAAAAATAGTACAACTGTCTGATGCGGTAAATGGAGTGTCCCAATCAAAAACAAAAGTGTGCAAATCAATTCTCTTTCCATTATATCTATTAGAGCATATGCAACACAAAGCTTTCTCTAAAGCTTCGCACTATTTCTATCAGCCTTTAAAAGATTTTTCACCAATGCAATTGTGAGCTTTCCCGTAAGCTTTTTGGAGAAACTTGTAATTCAATAAGCGCTTGAAACTCAATACTATAGCAGTAGTTTAATCAAACTATACCAATTGCTCCTCTAACTTTGCACTATAGCAATAGTTTAATCAAATTATATCGATTACTCCTCTTTCTATATCACTTGCTCTTTCAAAAAATCTTTACCATTAGAGAAATTTATAATAAAAGCCTTTTGATATAAGAATTAATGAAAAGTATGAGGTGGAATTGTTAAAATCTATTGGAGAACTTGAACATTGTAGATGCTCTTAAAGTATAGTGTATTCTTTTAAGTGTGTTAGCTTATGTCGCAACATATTTTGATCGCATATATAGTATTTGCCATCTACATTTTATAGTATGGCCAGCCCCCCTCATCGAAAATTACTCGCTCCACCCCTGATTTTTACTTATGGTCAACCATCAATCAAGAATGACACCCTTGTTTTACCACATAATGCAGCAATGTTTTACATGAAATTTCATTGGCGTGGACATGAAATTGTGATTTTAATTCTTGCAGTTTTTAAATTGGTTGGTTGATTTATACTTCTACTTCTAGTAAATATAAAAAGGGGTTGTTTGGTTTTTGGAAAGATAGTTTGTTATTTAAGGGTTTTGGTCTTTTTGTTATGTCATGTTTAGTGGCGACCAAATAAAAACATGGTATATCCGAATGAGCAATATCATGGTATGAACGAATATTTGGTTAACATATTACATGAAATAGTATGTTGTTGTTCCTTATTTATTTATTTTTTTTTTTAAATAATTGAATATGACAATAAATGTAGAAATATAAAATGACACCATAAGGGAAAAATTCCAATGAGAACAAGATGTCATGCACATGATACTCAACATGACACTCAAAATAACTGCTAGCATTAAGATTAACCTAGAAATTAATATATCGACTATTTTATTGATCCGACTTCTAACATATCCGGCTCGGTTTGAATCGGTTCGAATTGATCTCACTATAATTGGTGTGGTTCAAACTAATCCGACTATACTTATTGTAAAACCCTATAAACATTTAGCTAAACATGATCTTTATGAAAAAGTTAAGCTAATACTGATCACCTTATACCATTTCACCTTTATGATAATACAATATTTTGTATGTAATAAAGCCATGCATGCATACGTACGGCTACACGAAACAAAAGAAAAATAACATAAAGAATAAAAAACATATCGCATATGTTGTATGTAACACATACCTTTCATCATTTTTGTAGGTTTCGTTTCGTTAGTTATATAATCATCACAATATAAAGGAAACTTGCGTCACTCACTAAGTCACTAGTCACTCTACTTTGCTGGTTGTGCTTGTGCGAAAAAAAAGGTGGGTTTTGTTATCGTGTCGTAGGAGAAAGCGGACTAGTGAAATTAAGAATTATAGTGGTGATAATAAAATCAACAGTGACGAAAATGAAATCAACAATGGTGAAGATACATACCCGGCCAACAGTGAACATAAATACTCATAAGAAAATCTTAATGCACGAAGGCACCTCACTCTTAATTTTAAGACGTACAAGAAATTAAGCATAGTTTACAACACTTTAATGCACCAAATTTTCATAATTACAACAAAGTAAGCATATTATACAACAAAATAAAGCGTGGTGTCATTTTAATACCAAAATTCTATCAAACAACATTAATCTTTATTAAAACACCCATTCACCAAAATTACAACCATTTAAGCACTATATACAATACACGCAACCAATTTTCGATTTACAACAAAATAAGCATAGTGTACAACAAAATAAGCATGATGTAATTTTCAAACTTACAAAATTAATGTTATTAAAGTGGTCAATGTTATTAATGTCTATAATGACTACTACTTACAAGAAAAGAAACATAGTGTACAACACTTTAAGGCACATAATTTTCAGACGTACAAGACAAGAAGCATAGTGTACAACAAAACACCACATTAATGCTATTTAATGTAATCAATTATTTAACTGGTCAATAAATACAGTTATTAAAACACCCTTACATAATAAATACAAATTATCAAGCATATTGTACAACCAAATTAAACATAATTCATGCATTAAATTTCACTACTACAAATAATAAAACACATTATACAAATATTCAAGCCCGAATGGGCAACGGGCTAAATAGGCTTGAGCCCGAATGGGCGCGGACCAACGGGCTCGAGCCCGATCGGACATGGGCCAGCGGGTTCGAGCCCGAGCAGGCACGAGCTATCTGAAATTCTAGATATCCGTAAATTTATTGTTAAAAGAACATAATAAACTTAAATACATTATTCATCGAAATTTTTATTTGAGTGCCACTTACTGAACGCACGCCTCTCGCTAATGTAGAGGTAAAAGAAGTAGGTGATAAACTTAAGTTTTATTGAAACTTATGGAGGGTGTTACATAGAATTAATGAGGTATTAAACGAAGGTGGTAATGTTACGAATTAACACCAGATTTATAGAAAATTTAAATACTTAGAGCAAGGGATATTATCACCCACTCACCGCGCTATTCCTCTACGTGGCCTTCATTTTGGCGCCGCCAAACACGCACCACCACACCACCACCAGCCGACGCCAAGAAAAATGCAAGTAAATTGGCGTTGCACCAAAGTGAGAAAGGTTTGAATTTTTTGACCGTTTGAATATCAAACAGCTAGTTTCTTACTTTTTAAAAACATGTGTAGTGATTTAATGTTTCATGTCTACGTGAAATGAAGAATTTTTAAAATCTTGAACGTTTTCATATTCTAATACATGTGTAATTGTTCAATATTTTATATACTTGAAAAGATGTACACGTAGTGCAAAATAGTTTAGAAAATCAAAAATAGTTTGATAAATTTATAAACCTTTCAAAAATTGTACCATTATGAATGCTCTTAGTTGTTAATGCAAATTTTGACCATCTAAAAAAACTGTAATTCATATTACTTCCACCGATATTAATGTTGCTATAAATTTTATGTTAAATTGTATTACTACCACTCTTATTTAATTTCTCCATTAAATTGTTGTAACACCCTTCCATTAGTAACGACCCACATGCCAATAAAATCCAAGTTTGTCATCTGATATTTTGTACCTTAACATTTTCATGTGAATGACTCAATTCGATCAATACTCGCGAAATCGATGTCTTTTTTCTTCTATGATCACCACTATAATTCCTAACTTCTCTTTTGAACCAACCCGAGTGTTCTTTATATTGATTCAAGACAAGTTTCATCATGAGTATATAACTAATGAAAGGTGATACACGTACATCTGCGAAAATGATAAAATCATGAAAGGTATGTATCACATAATCAAGCACATATGCGATATGGTTGGTCTTTCATGTAGCCGTGTGCATGTATGTATGACCTTTTGCTGATTATATGCCCCCTAATTATGCATATATACTTTGCTGATTATGTTCTCACCATCTTTCTCGTTGCCTTTTCACCTTGACGTTTTCTCACGATTATTTGCATCATATTTCTTGAGGGTCCGAATATATGTCTAAGTTGGTACGTAATGTATGTTCATGTCTTTTGATTAGTTGAAAGACTTTATTTGGGGTGACTTAAAATAGAAAGAATATGAGTACTTCTTTTAGAGTGAGTTAAACTATGAAGGATTGTAAGCTATTAATAGGAAAATCAATCGATAGTATTAAACTGGTTCTCAAATAATAATAATGTTAAAAAAGGTGAAACGGTAAAGACCCGATTGGCTAAAGATAGTCATAATGATCATGTTTAGCTAAATCCGTACAGGGTCGGTTTGAGCCAAACCAATTATGGTTGGATCAGTTCGAACCAAATCAAACCGAGCCAAAACTCTTCCGAAGACTAAACAACATTTTTATATTTATTAGTAATTAGAAGTATAGGTATAAATTGAACAACCCTTAAAAAACTACATCAATCAAAACCGTAACTTCATACCCACGCCAATAAAATTTACGAAAAATCTCATTGCAGCCGGCGGTGATACCATTGCAAAAGCCACTTTCATCCTTTCAGGAAGTCCGAGTAAATGTTCAACTGTAACTACAATTGAACAATAAAACGTGAAAATAGAGACACATTATTTATGATATTTAATCAAACTATAAAATGAGAAACGACTGAAAGACCTATACCCGTACGGCGGCCATACCTAAACATGAATATCGTTTTTCTCATTATTTAATGATGAAGTGAGTCACTTTGTAACAATTTATGAACGAACCTAAGATTTTTAGGTGGGTGCCGCACAAATTATTTCGGAAGGGTCTTGTACAAAAGTTTTCATCATAATTAATTATTAAAATTTGCACTATAAAGAATTTTTAGGCTAAACTCAAATTGCAATATAAAGAAATAAAGTATAAAAAAAGTATTATCGAGAGTTGCACATACTAAAAAAGCTACAGTTTTGAAAACAAATTACACTTCTCAAAATCGAGTGTGCCCCGTGCGACACCTAGCTCTCAAATGAGTTTGTCCCTGACTGACACCCTTCTTAATCATGAAATTAAACATGAGTCTAGATCTCATAACCATTTCTTGCATCACATAAGCAAATACAGTAGTAATCTGGAAAAAAGCTAACGTGCATACTATCTATAGAGAAGTCATGTTTATTTTATACTATTGTAATTTGAGTGATGCTATAGCTTGATAAAATAATAACTGGCATTTGTTGCATACAAAACAATACTCGTAAATTTGATACCACAAATTATGGTTGGATCAGTTCGAACCAAATCAAACCGAGCCAAATCTCTCGGTTTTACATTCTAACAGTCTCCCTTAGTGAGATAACCGATGTGTTAAAATCTAGGTTCATCTAAACACTAGCAATTACATGTCTACTTGACTTATTTTATCTTTCACTATTGGATAATTTTTTCGTTTCCTTTCCATCCTAACTCCATGCAATAAGATCGGAGGTCCTCTGGAAGCAACTTTTGTAACTTCGAGTAAGAATAAGGCTGTCTACATCTCAACTCCTCCATACTTCGTTGAAGACGAGACTAGGTAAACGTTGATTTTTATTGTCATAATTATCAAAAAATACGAAACATACCATTCCATATATATTTTAAACCAAATTATTGCGCATTTGAATATACTATGTCATTTAATTCTATTAGAAAGAGACATAACAAATCGACAAAATGAAGCATTCATCAATAACCTTTGAATAGCGAAAAACTCTTCCAAAGACCATACAACATTTTTTATATTTATTAATTATAAGTATAGATATAAATTAAAGCACCCTCAGAAAAACCTTTCTTACATTTATTAATTATAAGTATAGATATAAATTAAACCACCCTTCATAAAACTACATCAATTAAAGTCACAAATACGCACTAACGCCAATAAAATTTTATGTAAAATCTCGTTGTAGCCGGTGGTGATACAATCACGAAAGCTACTTTCTTTCTTTCAAAATTTCTGGGCAAAAATAGACAATTTCCATATTTATTTTAGACATAAAATTAGTCATGCATGTCGGCATCTAAATTATTTTTCATTAGTTTAAACACAATGATGCAAACTATGTTTTGATTCCTATACTAGAGGATAGTACTAACATGAGCTTCTCAATGATGTTTTTAGTTACAAAGTTTCTTTTCTTATGATTGTTTATCTTTTCTTTTGAGTTTTATTCTTTATAATTTAGAACAAAATGACATATAATTTTTTGATCAAGTCAACAATTTAGTTAACATGCTTTAACAAATTGAGTGACGAAACCATCTTAAAGACCGACGATAAAATAAAGGTTTCATCGTCGATGAAAGAATGAATTAATGAGTAAAAATGTAATTAAAAGTTACCGTGATTGAAAGTGTTGTAAAAGCATGGTTGTTATGATGAAAACATAAAATTTCTCATAGTTGAATTTGTTGATTTGTGTACGTGTTTGAAATGACAAAGTGATTAGACGATGTTTACATATATTAATAGTGATCAATGCTATAATGGCATGAAATACGTGGAAAGGAAAGCAAAAGGCATAAGAAATCATCTAGTCAATGGTTGTACTCATTGGCAAGCAATTGATGACTCGATTGACCGACAGTTGGTTTTTAATTAAATATCCAATTGAAAGTTAACAAATCTAATGATTGTTTAACATACAGAAAAATCTGTAACTATACGCGTGAGAATAATGTAGTTGATTGATATTGAATCAACTTTTCATCGACAATGAAAAGTTAACTAATTCTTTATCTAACAAAAAATATGCTCACCGATGAAAAGTTGATTGAATATCAATCAATTACATTATATCTTACATGTATAGTTAGAGCTCGTTGTGTATGTTAAGAAATTTTTAGATTAGTTAACTTTTGATTGGATATAGAATTAAAAATCCAAGGCATCAATTGCTCGTCGATGAAGATAATTATCGACTAGACGATTTTTTCTAGAGCGCATACACAAACTCTAACCGACACAAACTAAATCTCCAAAGCAAAAAGGTGATAAAAATGTCCGCATTTATTAAATACGGAAAATTCCTTGAGTGAAACATGTGATGTGTCACTTTTCGATATTTCATGCCATATAGTTCCATGGCATTGATCACTATATAATACACAAAACATCGTCAAATCGCTTTGTCATTGCAAAACACGTACACATATAAACAAATTCACTCTTTAGAAATTTATGTTATTTATCATAACAACCATGGTTTTACATCACTTTTAATCATAGGTAACTTTTGATTACATTTTTCCCATTAATTTCATTCTAACAACAAATGTGATGTAACGAGGATTTCAACCCGTGCGTTGCTGCGGAGTGCCGAGCAAATGAGCTTACCACGTAATACATATGATAAAACTTATGCAAATACAACATATACATAAAACAATCCCTTAATTGATACCTAGAATAAGCTCACTTCTCAGAATTCCTTTCAAATGAATCCGTCAATTAGATACAAAGACATTTTGGTCTTGCAAAACACATAGTGTTAAAAAATAAATACACACTTTACATTTAGCATATGAATAATTATACATCCAAATTATTCTGAACAGATCCAAAGAGCCACAATTTGAAACATACATTTCCAATGCTTTCACTATTTTGCTCATATCGACTTCATTCTCTTCAAGGCAATCACCACCCATATTATATGTACAAACCACGACCTGAAAGCCTAAATTCTGCAAAATCATATCCTGATCAAAACTTATGCAATCATGCTGTCATTGTTGTTTCTGTCAAGATCAAAACACCTCCAAGCGGAAGTCTTTGTAAAAATGCATTTTTCGTTAGTCTAATAACCCTTTTAAGTAGAGTTCCACTGTAAACGCAAACGCCCATTAAAATTGATAGACACTGTCTCCAAGTACTTGCTCGAAGCATCCATAGAGACACCAGACAATAGGGCATTCTATTGACCTATGAAGCCAAGTATTCAATCATACGGTTATCAAAATCATAATCTCTTAAATGACTATCATTATCAACAACGATAACTTTAAACCTCCCTTTGTTAATAGCGGATCAAATTTGACTCCGATAAATAACACGAATCTCTAAGTCGTCGAATTCTCACTTCATGTTACATTTGTGTCCCACACTACATAACCAGTACATTGATTTATTCCATCCTCTTCACTTCAACATAGCACGACCAACAAACATTTCATGTTTGAGATAAATGATAATGATGACAACAGTGAACACGCTGACTGTGATTAAGCAAAAATATCTTGCTTAAAAAAAAGACGTGTTTCAGATCAAATCAAAAGATATGACAAAGCGATTTGATGGTGTTTACATATATTATATAGTGATTATATGGCTTGAAATACGTATCGGAAAGTGAAACATCACATGTCTTCACTCAAGGAATTTGCCAGATTTAACAAATACGAACAACTGTTATCACCTCTTTGCTTTGGAGATTTAGTATGTGTCCGTTAAAGTTTGTGTGTGTGCTCTAGAAGAAATCGTTTAGGCGAAGATTATACTCATCGGCGAGCAATTGATCACTCGTTTGACCGACAGTTGGATTTTAATTAGACATCCAATCAAAAGTTAACTAATTTAATGATTGTTTAACATACACAAAGATCTCTAATACAAGTTCCCCATGCCTTTCTAAGTTTTTGAAGTCCTAGTACAAGTCCTACTTGACTCAAGTCGCTACTTGACTCAAGTCGCTACTTGACTCAAATAGCTTCTTGACAAGTCGCTACTGCAGTTGACTCAATAGTCAACTCGCTTTGAATACAATGAATCTGGACAACTTGTCAAGACAAGTCGCTTTTGACTTTTTGACTTATTGCTCCGGCGAGTATTCCGACCATCTTAATACAAACCCAGAAAAACTGCTATGAATATTCATTTTGACCCTTTGACTACAGTTTGAATAAGCATATCGTCCGATGACCACATAATATTCACGGATATAATGGTACAAAAAAGTCATAAAAATGTTACTTTTACAAAATCTGTTTGGACCAAGATGATGACACAAAATAGATATGTAACCTTTGAAAGCACAGGACTTTTGGACCAAAAGGATACTAAAACATGAGTAAACTGTTTTACCGAAGATAAGGAAAAACTTTTCGGACCACAAAATAGTATCAAAAAGCAGTTTAAAACATGATACAAAACCACAATAAATCATCAAAACACAATAATCATGGCTCGATACCATTTGTAGGATCGTATATTTAATGTTGTTTAGATGATTCGGTGGTCTAGGTAGATGATTAAACAAGATAGCCATGGTTAGAGAGATGAAGAGAGAGAGGTGTTTTCTAGAGAGAAACTAACAAATGAAAGGTTAGATTAATGAAGCACCACCCTTCCAAGGATGGAAGGGTATTTATAGTTACAAATACACGACCTCCTGACGGCTGTGGATCGGTGTATACTGATGGGTAAAGACCCGTCCTTCCTCCACGGTGTTACACTACGCTAAACTAAACTAATAACTAACTAATAAACCGATAAATAACGATATCTCTACAAGCTAACTTGTGCTAGTCTATAGTTGGGGTGACCGACACTTCACAATGGAATTTCCAATTCCTAACAATATGAGCCATTGGATTTTGCTCAAATCAAAATAAGTTCTTTTGATTTGAGCCATTGGATCAAATCCAATGGCTCATATTGCCCCAACTTGAGTCAAGTTGGGCTTACAACTTGAGAGGATCCTTATCCATTTAATAAATACAAACAATTGTTATCACCTCTTTGCTTTGGAGATTGAGTATGTGTCTATTAAAGTTTTGTGTCGATCTAGAAGAAATCATTCGGTCGATGATTATACTCATCGGTGAGCAATTGATGACCGACAATTAGATTTTAATTCAATATCCAATCAAAAGTTAATTAAGCTATCGATTGCATAATATACACATATCTTTAACTATACGCATAAGATACAATGTAGTTGATTGATATTGAATCAACTTTTCATAGGCAATGAAATGTTAACTAATTCTTTATCTAACACAAAAATCTTACGCGTATAGTTAGAGATTGTTGTATGTTAAGCGATCATTAGATTATTTAACTTTTGATTGGATATTGATATAATGTCCAACTGTAGGTCAACCGAATCACCAATTGCTCGCTGATGAGGATAATCATCGACTAGACGATTTCTTCTAGAGCACACGCATAAACTATAACTGACACACTAAATCTCCAAAGCAAAAAGGTGATAATAATTGTTCGTATTTATTAAATCCGGAAAATTCCTTGAATCAAAACATGTAATGTTTCACTTTCTGATATTTCATTTATGTTCACATATTTCATGTCATATAGTTCTATGACATTGATCACTATATAATATATGCAAACATCATCAAATTGCTTTTTCAATTCAAAACACATACACAAATAAACAAATTAAACTATGAGAAATTTTATGTTATTCTTCATAACAACCATGTTTTTTTCACATCACTTTTAATCATATGTAACTTTTGATTACATTTTCCAATTATTTTCATTTTAACAAAAAATGTGTGATAATATTAGTTTATTGGTATTTGATCTACTTTCCATACTCTATATAACTTTTTTCTTCCACTATTGAAAATTTTCCTTATGGCGTCATTTTATATTTCTACATCTATTGTCATATTCAATTATAAAAAAAGCAAGAAACATACTATATGTACTACAATATTATATTATAAAGCATTTGATACTTCTTATAAAAGGAAGTTTTAAAATTTTAGCCAAAAAGCATTACTATAAAAAGAAATTTTGAAAATTTGAAAATTTAAGTCTCATTTAGAATTTTGTTTATAACAAAAGCCCACTAAACATATAACTACTAGTTTAATGCTAAAATTTAAAAAATAAAAGTGCTAACTATTTACACTATTAATAATTTAAACGTTTTATTTTTGAAGAACATATATCTACTACTTTATAAAATATCTTAACATGCTAAATAAGATATGTTTAAAAAGAAAAACATTTACTTGTCACAAAAATAGTCATCGGGTACCCGCCACCGCATTACGCGGGTACCTTTCTAGTTCCATTTAATATGTAGACCAAATATTCGTTCATACCATGATATTGCTCATTCCTATTTACAATGTCGTTATCACTCGGTCGCAACTAAACATGACATAACAAAAAGATCAAAACCCTTAAATAACAAACTATCTTTCCCAAAAACAAACAACCCATTTTTATATTTATAAGAAGTAGATATATAAATCAACCAACCCATTCAATAAGTACAACAGCAGGTGGTAAAACAAGAGCGATAACCAGTGTCATCCTTTCATCATCATCTGGAATTCTTGATCGATGGTTGATCATAACTAAAAAGTGAACTAGCAGAGAAACAAACAAACAAATGTGAACAAAGAAAATAAATTGGAAGGAAAAAATAAGACTAGTTTGCTATTCTGAAAGTGATTTTCTATTCTGGAAGATGATGTCATATTTAGTAAGAGAAATGTGAAGACTGCATAAGTTTTGCAAAAAAGTTTTCACACAATGATATGTCATAGTAATTTTATACATCATTTTCCAATTGAAAAGATTTAAATACATTTTAGCATGCCACATTATTTTCTGACAAAGTTTTTGTAAAATTTTTATAATTCTAGCATTGCTCATTTAGTAAATATTGTATTGCAGTCAAGAACTTACTTAAACAATACTCAATAACATTTCTCAAAGATGATATCATCTTTAGGAGTAATTTTACTCCACTAGAACATTTAAATATTAACATTTGTAATAAAGGTACTCCAAATAGAACTTATGTAAATAGTAAATTTTCCTTTTTACAAATGTTCGTGACACGTATTAGTGTTCATGAAAGCATTATCTTTTTATTCAATTTTATTTTATTCTAACAAAACAAATATGGAAATATTAGTATGTCACAATTCAATTGGTAGCTTGTGTTAATGTTGAATCACATATCGAGGTTCGAGTCTTTAATTTTTTATATGACAATTAACCCGTTTAAATTAGGTTTTAACATGTTCTCTTATATACTTTTATATGTAACTCAACATGTTTTGTTATTTTTTCCCATCGTATTAGTATTCTTTTGTGTTACTCTAAAACTAGAAATACATTATATTATTATTCATACTACTATTTGCAATGTTAATGCTACTAAGAATATGTTTGTTTAATTATGTTTGTGCGAGTTCAAAAATATAAATTTACAAAGGTTTATCAATACAAAACAAAAAACTAAATTCGTGTAAATAGATCATATAAGTGTATGGATGTCATATCTGAGCTCTGGCTACAACATGTTAGTTAAAATTTCTATTTCAAAAATATTGACACTAATTAATACTCCGTATGTGTTGCATGCAAAGATATACTACCAAATATGATACCAAAGATACACATTTTCAAGAAATTATACATTAAAAAATAAAATAAAATAAAAAATTTTGTTTGTATCATTTAGTAAAAATGGCTTTGTAAGAATGTATATTATCAACTTATAACAAACCCATTTTAGGGTAAAATAGATAACAAAAAATGTTTTCATTATTTAGTTATCAAATAATATTGCAAGTTATGTTATGATTTGTTATCAAATAAAAATCATACTACAAGCTTGTACCATATGAGATTCTCAATGATGTTTTTAGTTACATCATATTTTTTCTTTCAATTAAGTTAAAATCAAATGTCATACATAAAGAAACTTACTACCTTATAGATTTAATAGAATTTCTTTGATCAGGTCACTAGTTTACTTGACATGCCTTGACAGACAGTAACAAATTCATGGACTAAACCAATACAAAACGATCATTATAGGAACCAAAAACTAAAACAAATGATGAAGTTTTATAGTAAACGTAAAGGAAATTTAATGTAAAAGAACGAAATTCGAAGTTACCTCTGATCAAAACAGATGCAAGAATCATGGTAGTAAAGATAAAGAACGTAAAATTTCTCATGGATAAACTTTTTTGTTTGTGTTGTTTGAAATGGCAAAGCATTTTGACCTTGATTACATATTTATATAGTTCTCAATGTCATAAGCATTACATGAGGCAAGGAATACTTCAACGTAAAGGAAATAACGCAAAGAGATACACTACATATCTTCATTTAATTAATGTGGCAAGAATTAAATAATTTACTAGAATTTTTAACTTCTTTGCTTTATTGATCCAGTGTGTGAGAGTAGAGTGTGATTACATCGCCTACAATAATAAATCACCTCATCAACGATTGCACTCACCGGAGAACAAATGATGTCTAACTTGGTGAAAAATGTACTCTAATTTATTATTTAACAAAAAATAATTAATTGAGTGATTTCTTAACATACATATTGATCAAGTGTGTGAGAGTTAGACCATGTGATTTTGCCTACCTACAATAAATCACATCACGATATAGTAAGTTTCTAACTATATCACAATAGATATATAGTTAGAAACTTATTTATCAACGTGCATATATGTTAAGCAATCACTCCACTAATTATTTTTTATTGAATAACACATTAGAGTAAAAATTTTCGTCCAAGTTAGACATTGATTACTCCTCTGTGAGTGCAATTGTAGGTAGACATTAGAGGCGATTTATTGTAGGTAGACAAAATCACATAGTCTAACTCTCACACGCTTGATCAATATAGTTAGAAACTTATTAATCACCCTGTCATGTATGTTAAGAAATCATTCAATTAATTTTATTTTTTTAAATAATAAATTAGAGTACATTTTTTGGCCAAGTTAGACATTAGTTACTCTCTGATTAGTGCAATCGTAGATGAGACGATTTATTATTGTAGGATGGCAGAATCACACACTCTAACTCTCACACACCGGATCAATAAAGCAAATAATTTAATATTCGGTAGATTATTTAAATCTAGCCAAATTTATTAAATGGAGATATGTAGTGTTTCTCTTTGCGTTATTTCCTTTACGTTGAAGTATTCATTACCTCATAATTCTATGACATTGATAACTATATAAATATGTAATCAATGTCAAAATGCTTTCCCATTTCAAACATCACAAACAAACAAATTTAACCATCAGAAATTTTACGTTCTTTAACTTTACTACCATGATTCTCACATCATTTTTGATCACATGTAACTTCAAATTTCGTTCTTTTACATTAAATTTCATTTTGCTTTTCTCATGAAACTTTGTTGTTCGTTTTAGCTTTTGGTTCCTATAGTGATTGTATTGTATTGGTTTTGTCCATGATTTGTTACTATTTGTCAAGGCATTTCAAGTAAATGGGTGACTTGATCAAATAGATTGTATAAAATATATAAGGTAATAGGTTTCTTTATGTATGACATTTGTTTTGTTATAATGTAACTAAAAACATCATTGACAATCTCATATGTTTTGTTATGTATTTTACATTATAATGGTTTCTATTATTTAATAAGTATACATTGTTACAAAGCCAATTTTACTAAATGATAAGACCAGTTTTTATTTTTATCTTTATTAATGTATTTGTTTTTGAAATATGCGTGTCTCAGCAACACTTTTTGGTATTATATTTGGTAGTATATCTTTGTATGAAATATATATGGAGTATTAATATTTGTCAATATGTTTGATAGAGGAATTTTAACCAACATGTTGTAGCCGGAACGTTGATATAAAATTCATACGCCGATATGATCTATTTACATAGAATTTAGCTTTTTATTTTGTATTGATAAACCTTTTATAAATTTATAATTCTTAAGTAGCTGCAAACATAATTGAACTAACACATTTTAGTAGTATGAATAAAAACATAATATATTTCTAGTTTTAGAGTAACACAAAAAGAATACTTATACGGTGAAAAAACAAAACAAAACAACATGTTAAGTTACATAAAAAGTATATAAGAGAACATATTAAAAGCTAATTTAAAGGGGTGGATTGTCATATCAATAAATTCAAAATCTTCAAATGAAGAAGCACTCATGCGACTCGAAGCTCGACATGTGTTCAAAATTAATACAAGCTACCAATTCGGATAGTGCCACACTATGTTTCCTTTCCCAGCTATATATCTCTTTGTTAGAATAAAAAATATTGAATAAAACATTCATCATCTTTGAGATGTTACGGAATATTGTTTAAGTAACAACTATTGCTAAATGAGCAATGTTAGGATTACAAAATTTATACAAAAACTGTTTCATAAATTGACTTGGCATGCTAAAACGGATTTAAATTCATTATCTCTCATCTTTTCAATTGGAAAATGATGTACAAATTATTATGAGACATCATTATGTGAAAACCTTTTTGTAAAACTTATGTGATGCTCGCATTTCTCTTACTATGCCTAGGGGTGCAATGAATTCTTTTTAGTGTTTTGGTAAATCTCTCGAATATGATATCATTTTTCATAATAGTAAATCACTGTCAGAATAGCAAATTAATCTTATTTTTTCTTTCTATAATTTTTATCTTTCTTCACCTTTGTTTTTTCTCTGCTAGTTCAATTTTTAGTTATAATCAACCATCAATCAAGAATGACATTGGATATCGCCCTTGTTTTACCACCTCCTGCAACAATGTTTTACATGAAATTTCATTGGCATGGACATGAAATTGTGATTTTAATTTTTGCAGTTTTCAAATGGATTGGTTAATAAATATAAAAGGGGTTGTTTGGTTTTTGGAAAGATAGTTTGTTATTTAAAGGTTTTGGTCTTTTTATTATGTCATGTTTAGTTGCGACCGAATAAAAACAACATTGTATATCTGAAGGAGCAATGTCATGCTATGCACGAATATTTGGTTAACATATTACATGAAATAGTTTTTTGTTTTTTGAATAATTGAATATGAATTGATGTAGAAATATAAAATGAGACCCTAAAGGGGCGTTTGGTTAGGGTAATTTGGAGTATATTGGGGGCATTTGCATTTCAATTCCCTTCAAATATCATGTTTGGTAACTCAAATGGAGGCATTTGAAGTAATTTACAATTCCACGAATTGCCAAAAAGCAGAGAATTAGAATGCCTCCAAAAAGTGAGAAATTTTAATTTAATTGAAAAAAAATTTATAAACTTTTTTTCTTATTGTTTTTTTATAAACTTTTAAATAGAATATTAATGAATTTTTTTTTTATAATTTTTTTTTATAGATTATTATAAACTTTTTTTATAAATTTTTTATAAACTTTTTTTTATAAATTTTTATAAACTTTATTTATAGATTTTTTATAAATTTTTTATAAACTTTTTTTATAAACTATTTTTATAATTTTTTTATAAACTTTTTTTTATAATTTTTTTATAAACTTCTTTTATAAACTTTTTATATAAACTGTTTTATAAACTTTTTTTTTATAAATTTTTTATAAACTTTTTTTATAATTTTTTTATAAAATTTCTATTAACTTTTTTAAATTTTTTTTATAAACTTTTAAATAGAATATTTATAAAATTTATATCTAAAAAATAAAAAATATATTTATAAATTTCTGTCAACCAAACATGCGAAAGTATTTTAAATTTCGAAATTTTAAATTGTCAAGAATTGAAGTTTTTTAGAATTTAAAATTCCAAAATTTCAAATTACCCCAACCAAACGCCACGTAAGGGAAAAGTTCCAATGAGAAAAAGATGTCATGCACATGATACTCAAAATGACTGCTAGCATTAAGAATTTAAGATTAACCTAGAAATTAACATATCGACTATTTGAATCGGTTCAATTGATCTCACTATAATTGGTGTTGTATCCCCAGGAGTTATCTCTTTTCTTAAATGATCTGGGTTCACATTCACACCATTTTATTTTATTTTTTAACTCGGATCAAGTAAGCAAAACCTGTTTAAAATATTCAACAGGCCGGGGATGGACTTATCAAAATGAAACCTGTTATTTGACAAAATAAAATCTAAATAGAGTTTCATTTTACTTAATAAAAAACGATCATATGAAACAATATTCTTGATGACCCAACCTTTAAACTTTAGGAAGAAACCAATAATTGCGTTAAAAACAAGAAGGGCTAGTGTCATCCGCCTAATTCCTTTGTACTTATCAAAAGGCAAATTTACAACATACAATCTGATAATTTACAACTCATAAGCAATTATATGTTCTCTTGTATTTTCTTGTGTGATCGGTTTTTCAATATCAAATGCCGATCCTTCTTTCAATCTGATAATTTCAAACAAATACACAATGTTAGGACCATTGTTGTCTTAATATAAAGTTCATCTCATACAAATTTCGTTGCTATCTTTACGATCATATAAACCTTTTTTAGTAGGATCATACATGCATACATTTGATGGCATCTTCTTCTACTCCGTCTTTTCAAAAGAGCTTTAACTATGGATGTTTTAAAAGCTACCCACATCTGAAACTTTCAAGGCCTGATACTGCAGATTATATAGAAATTCATTGAGGTGAGTTCACCTTATTATCTAGTAGTATAGCTGATATCAATATACACGCTATATTCCATTCTTAACTACTTAGTGAAAGTTTTATGCATATATGATATTCACCTATGTCGATGGCAATAATACATGTAGAATAAGTGTCCGTTATTTGTTAAAGTTTGAAACTATATCATACAGCACATGGATATTGTGTATATAAAAATATCTATTAAATATTCTCATTCGAAAGTTTTTCCACACAAAAAAGATCACGTTCACAATGACCATTGATCCTTAGTAGCAACATACTTAATATAATATAATGGGTATATTTCGTTGTAATGTAATCAGCTTAGCCTAAAAAAATCACAAATTGAACAATCTGTGAGAATATTAATACAAAATTGAGTCTTTGAGTCTTTTGTTTCCCCGTCCCGTTACAAAGCTTTGATAACACCACCCTTTTAGTGTAACCTCTTTAGGCTTATTCATTTCATCCAAGTTTCTTTGTGATCGGCTTATTATTGTACTTTTTTCAGTTATAACTTTAATGGCGTCCACTTCAAGTTCATTGATTCAGAAGAGCTTCAAGTATGATGTCTTCTTAAGCTTTAGAGGCGAAGACACTCGAAAGAACTTTGTTGATCATCTGTATCAAGCTCTAGAGAATAAAGACATTTACACTTACAAAGATGATGTGAAAATTAAGCAAGGAAATATGTTAAGTGATAAGCTTATTAAGGCCATTGAAAACTCGAAACTTTACATTATTGTTTTCTCCAAGAACTATGCTTCTTCATCTTGGTGCTTGGAAGAGCTTGTTAAGATTATGGAATGCCAGGAGATGGATGAGCACACTGCTTACCCCGTGTTCTATGATGTGGAGCCTACTGAAGTACGCAAACAAACTGGGGCAGTTGGAGTTGCATTTGAAAAACACAAAGATGAAAAAGCTGCAAGAAAATGGAAAGAGGCTTTGAAAGAAGCATCTGATTTGGCTGGGTTTGAGTTGAAAAGCATTGCTAATGGGTAAGTGAATTTTCTAATCATATCTATGCACTTATATCACCATTTACTTCATGTATGATTGTATGTCAGTATTGAAGATCCGAAATTTTTTTGGGAATTTTCACAAGCTAATTGAATCTTTATTTAACGTATAGGCATGAAGCTAAGTTCATACAGAAAATCGTTACAGAGATTTCACTAGAGTTACGTGTTATCAATTCGAGCACCGATGGAAATTTAGTAGGCATGGAGACCCGTATAAACAAAGTAGTTTCATCTTTAGAGCCAGGTGTGAATGATGTTCGCATGATAGGGATATGGGGGATGGGAGGTGCGGGGAAGACAACTATGGCAAGAGCTATTTTTGATCAGATATCCATTCAGTTTGAAGGTGAAAGCTTTATTGAAAATGTCAGGGAAGTTTCAAAAGCCTCTTTGGAGGGTCTAAAGAAGTTGCAGAAACAAGTACTTACAGATGTTTTAAAGGATCAAAACATTGAAGTAAGCGATGTTTCAGCGGAAAAGTATGATGCAAAGGAAGATGCGTGGTAGAAAGGTACTTGTTGTTATAGATGACGTTGATCATAAAGACCGACGAGGCATTAGCCGGTGGTCATAATTGGTTTAAGCCGGGAAGTAGAATCATAATTACAACAAGAGATGAGCAAGTACTGGTAGCCCACCGAGTGAGCTTGATTCACAATGTGACTTTATTATCTCAAGCGGAATCATGTTGCCTCTTCAGTATGTACGAGTTTGGAAGAGAGAATCCGATTCAAGGGCATAAAGAGTTGTCAGGAAAAGTTTTACAATATGCTCATGGTCTTCCCTTAACGATCAAAGTTTTGGGTTCGTTTCTTTGTGGTCAAAGTGAGCCTTATTGGATAGGTGTCATAGAAAGACTAAAAAAAATTCCATTATCTGCAACTATGGAAAGATTGGAAATAAGCTTTGATGGTCTAGAGGATGATTACAAAGAAATATTCTTAGATGTTGCATGCATACTAAAAGGTTGGCCCAAAGAAGATGCAATTAGAGTGCTTGAAAGCCGTGGATTTCATGCTGAAGTTGGTTTAAGAGTTCTTGAGCAGAAATCTCTTATAACTTATATAACTTATAATGAAGATGAGAAATTGTGGATGCATGATCATTTACAAGAAATGGGTAGGAATATTGTTCGTCGGTCACACCCTGATGAACCTCAAAGACATAGCCGATTGTGGGTTAAGAAGGAAATCAAGTATATATTGACTAATGACCTGGTAATAATTAAGCTATGGTTTAATAAAATTGACAGTTAATACGTTTTTGTCCATGTGGTTAGCTGGGTATTTCATTTTTGGTCCAATAGTTTGAAAAGTTTTTGGTTTGGTCGAAAATGAAACATTCATTACGGGTTCGATCCAAAATTTATAACTCCGTTAGTTTAACAATGTTTACCGTTTAATAGAAGGATATTATTGTCTTAAAATAAAGGGTTTAAGCCATTAAAAATAGCCACATACTTTCTCAAATTTACGCATATGGTACGTGACTAATTTATTGTCTGTATCATACCTACACTTTTTTATTTTGTGTTAATATGGCCACTTTCTAGTAAACTGACTAAATTACCCTTATTTTCTTCACATAGACTTGCATCGTTAGTCCTTTATACTAACGACCGTTAGTAAATAACCTAAAATTTGGTGTTCTTACGTTTTCATCCATTTTTACACGGTTTCGTCCGTTTTTACACGTTTTCATCCGTTTTCGCACGTGTGCATCTGTTTTTGCACGTTTTTGCACATTTTCATCCGTTTTTACGCACGTTTTAGTCTGTTTTTACGCACATTTTCGTCCGTTTTTACGCACGTTTTCGTCTGTTTTTACACATTTTCATCTATTTTTGCACGTTTTCGTTCGCTTTTACATGTTTTCATCCATGTTCGTCCGTTTTACAAGTGTTCATGTGTTTTTTCACGTTTTCATCCGTTTTTGCACGTTATCATCCATTTTTACACGCTTTGGTTCATTTTTACACGTTTTATCCGTTTTTGCATGTCTTCATCCGTTTTTACACGTTTTCATCCGTTTTTGCACGTTTTCGTCTATTTTGGTACTTTTTACGCGTTGGTGTCAGTTTTCACATAAAAAACAATTCTCATCTTGCTCTTTGTTTGTATATCTAAAAGTTTTCACCCAATTCTCTCTCTCTCTCTCTCTCTCTCAAAAATTCATTAATTCAAATCGAATTATCATTGAATTCGCTTTATATCATCTTCATTCACTCTCAATATGATCATGTCTTCAGTGATATTGGGCGTTTTGAAATTTAGGGTTCCGACAAAAATTAAGGGGTTTTATTTTTTTGATTTCAGGGTACCCAAGCAACAAAATGTCTGCGTTTCAGGTCAACAAAATGTCTACGTTTCAGTGTTGAAGTTGCAATGAAAAGTCTAGCAAAAATGAAGGATCTTAGATTTATTCACATAGATCTCATAGTGGATTCTCCTTATAATAGCAATATTGTCCAATTTGATAAAGTAAGCGAATACCTTCCAAGTTCCTTACGACTTATGAGATGGTTTGGTTTTCCTTTTTCGAGTTTACCGAATACATTTCACGGAAAAAATCTTGTTGATCTTGAAATAGAGGACAGCAATATTGTTCAACTTTGGGACCATGGAGAAGAAAAGGTAGAATAATGGTTAATTTGTTGTTTTTCATGATTCATTATGATCCTATTCCTATATATCTATTGCTTTGTCATTGCGCCCGTATTAATTAATTTTTTTTACTTATGTTAGGTTCTAAATAACCTCAGGTTCCTCAGAATTGGGTTTTCAAAGTTGAGGACCTTTGACCTTAGGTTGGCTCCAAATCTTGAGCAGTTGACTATTGACTATTGTCATGATTTCGTAGAGCTTCATATACCTGCTGATTATCATGCAAAGCTCGAATGTCTTGACCTCACTGCTTCAAAGCTGACAAACCTTCACCTCAAGAATACTCCGAATCTAAATACGCTAAAACTCGAATGCTGTTATAATTTGGTAGAATTTCAAATGCGTGCTGAAAGTTTAAAGCTCAAACATCTTGACCTCAGCCACTCTAAGTTGACAAACCTTCACCTCGAGAGTACTCCGAATCTTGAGAAGCTAATACTCAGTGGTTGTCATGATTTGGTAGAATTTCAAATGCATCCTGAAAGTTTAAAGCAAGAATGTCTTGACCTCACTGATTCAAAGTTGAAAAACCTTCACCTCGGGAATACTCCGAATCTTGAGAAGCTAATACTCAGAGGCTGTCATGATTTGGTAGAATTTCAAATGCATCCTAAAAGTTTAAAGCTCGAATGTCTTGACCTCACTGATTCAAAGTTGAAAAACCTTCACCTCGGGAATACTCCGAATCTTGAGAAGCTAATACTCAGAGGCTGTCATGATTTGGTAGAATTTCAAATGCATCCTGAAAGTTTAAAGCTCGAATGTCTTGACCTCACTGATTCAAAGGTGAAAAACCTTCACCTCGGGAATACTCCGAATCTTGAGATGCTAATACTCAAAGGCTGTAATGACTTGGTAGAGCTTAAAGTGCCTGATCTAAAGCTCAAATATTTCGAACTCAGTCATTCAAAGTTGAAGACCCTTCACCTCGGGAGTACTCCGAATCTTGAGAGACTGAGACTCAAAGGCTGTAATGATTTGGCGGAACTTCAAATGCCCGGTGAAAGTCCAAAGCTCCAATATCTCTACCTCTTTCATTCAAAGTTGAAGACCCTTCACCTCGGGAGTACTCCGAATCTTGAGACGCTAGTACTCGAAGGCTGTAGTGATTTGGTAGAGCTTAAAATGCCTGATGATAGTCTAAAGCTCAAATATCTCGCCCTCAATCATTCAAAGTTGAAGACCCTTCACCTCGGGAACACTCCGAATCTTGAGACGCTAAGACTCAAGGATTGTAATGATTTGGTGGAACTTCAAATGCCTGCTGAAAGTGTAAAGCTTCAAGTGGTCGACCTCTGTCATTCAAAGTTGAGGACCCTTGACCTTGCGCTGACTCCAAATCTCAAAAGGTTAAATCTTGAAAATAGTTATGATTTGGTGGAAATTAATGCTCCCATTGGATGTTTGAAAAATCTTCTCTTCTTAGACTTAAGTGGTTGTGGGAGGTTTAAGTCTTTTGTGTTTGACAAATGCTCTCAATCAACTGAGGATGGTTCTTTATCTGAGTTACATATGATTGCAGAACCCACTGATGTTTGCCCATTGCACTCCGACAATGATTCTCCAAAGTTTCGATTTCATGTTATTATAAAGAAGATAAAGCTTCATCGTTTGGAAATCTTGAAAGGCTAATTTCTCTAGGTGCAGTGCTTGTACAAACCTTAAGAGTTTTCAAGAAGCATATGTAGTTTACAATGTTTAAGAAAGCTTACACTTGAAGGCGATATACGAAGTGCCCAAAGACCTTAACCGCTTAGAATATTTAGGAGAGCTAACATTCTCGTCTACAAAGATTAAATATCTTCCGGATAGCATGTGTAAGTTGAAACATCTCAAATCTTTCAAAATCAAATTTTGTTGGCTTCTTGAGAAGTTACACGAGGATATTGGCGATTAGAATCTTTAGAGAAGCTAATCTTAACCGATCGTAAGCTTTACAAGATATTCCAAACAACATTTGTAAGATGAAATGTTTAAACGAGTTACATCTCCGCGGTTGCATTCAAGTTGTTGAATTGCACGAGAAATTGGATGCTTAGAAGGTTTGAAAGAGTTAAACATAGAAGGTGCAGGCATAACCCGTCTTCCACCGAGTATTTATCATTTGAAAGGTCTGCGTATTATTGGGTCAAGAAGGCTTTTCGACTCATGTAATTTGGGACCAAAATTACGAAGAATCTCGATGAACATCAACGAAATCTTCGCTATATATAGCCATGAATAACACAGGCGCAAAGCGCAGAGAACAATAAATAACTACAATTATTTTAACAGTACTTTCTCTGCTTTTTTGTTAACCCGTCGTACTTTAATGTGTATTTTTCTAATTGATCGACAATGATTGACGTTTCAGTATTTGATCCTAACAAGTTATCCATTTCAAACTAGGAGTTTTATGAGCGTGAAGCAATCACCAATCAGCAATTCAACAAATACTGATCATTTACGATTTAACCTACATGCTAATTAGTGTATGTGAGTAGAGCGGAACTCACCCTGTAAACTCATCGGTAAATTTTCCAAATCGAATTGGCTTGCGGTAGTGTTTTATCATGTTTAATGAAGCTTTTTATATGTTCAAGGTTCCATTATAGAATAATGTTGGAAAAATCAAATTGGGACGAAAGTTAAATCTTGGAGCAGGGATTCTTTAATAAAATAAGATGACATCGCTATTTTTCCACGTGACAAGATTTAAAAGGGTATAATCATTCTTGTCACATGCTTGTTCTCGCCGATACATATACGAATAAATCATAATCTCATTTTATATCCTGCTGCCAATATTGAAGACAAATATGACCTCTCATACAACAATTTTTGCAGGAGTATAATTTTTAGCAAAATGCAGCCTAGACAGATTAGTTGTAGTTGACCGTACTCCAATTCTTTCTTCTTTTATAGTAGGCTTCATGTTTTCCAACATATTGTAATATGCATTTTTGGTCTTGCTATTTGTTTTATCATGCTCTATTCATATGCCATACTGAACTCGGATCTTAATCTCCAACTTAATTGGTTTTGTCTCGGCTTAATCAATGTTTGCCATCACACAGTCTCAGAAATAAAAGTGCAAGGAGGCGGGACTACTGATTCAAGTCTCATATACAAGTGCGCATACAGTTAAATCAAGGTATAGCTATTAACTTCAAAAGTGTAATGATCAAAGTAACTTACTTGTACAAGCGGTTTACATTTTTGAAGTTAGATATGTTAACTCATGGAGTTCGAGATAACACGATTGACTTTTCGAAAGTCAATCGTACCCATGATGAAAATGATTGGATTTTACATGATGTTGGAGATAATCATGTTATAACCATATTCAAGAAAGTTTTCAAGTAATTTAAAATCATATACAAGTTTTGATTTGCATAAAAATATCTTCTACATTGGGACAAAATGGTGAACCATTAAAATATTTGATTTTGAGTCAAACTATTGACTTTCATCAAATTTACTGAATTTTTCCTATCCAAGTCAATAATGAGCTACCTAAAATGTTCCGGGAATAAGACTTTATCATCAGAGAATGGTTTGGTAAAATCTATGTTTGGACAGAGTTTGAAGCTGGGAACAAGAGATGAACATGAAGTTATCATATAAAACGGCATTGCTGTGAAATGTTCATATCAATTTGGTCTCGAAGGCATGGATACGGGTGTCGGGCTTTGCTTACCTATAATGAATTTGTGATATTCTATTTATGTAAATGTGCACGCTCTCATTTCTGTTTTTGCTCCATACCTTAGCACTTTGCTGTTGATTTGTCAAGTTCTGTTTTCTTGTTTTCTGTAAATTTTAAAAGTTCGTTTGTTTAGCCATTTCCTTGTTTTCTGGGCACTTTGCTGTTAATATGTCAGGTTTTGTTTTTGTTTTTTTATGTTTTGGTATCTCCTAACTTGTTTTAATAAATCTATTTCTTTGTTCTTAAAGAAAAGTGTTGGAATTCTAAGTCAAAGAAGAGGATTTACAGCTTCTAGATGGGAGTTATTTACAGCCTTAAGATACAATGTACATGGATGAAGAATCTTGCAAGTAGGACTACAACTTGCTTCTTTGCTTGTCATACATGATGTCATTGCTTCAAATTGATGACTATAAAAGGCAATGAACTACACCTTCATTGGCATCCCATTCACAACAAAAAACACATACAAAGTAGTGTATAAACATGTAATAGGTTTTGAGCTATTTTCCTATTATCAATCAAAGAGTTATTTTGGTTATCTGTGTTTATACATTCCAATCTTGAATTGGTATCAGAGCTTGAGAAGGGGCTTTGAAATACATACCTGGTGTTTTCTTGAACCATGTCAGATGTTGAAGACGCAGCAGGTCCTACACCGGTGAGGGTGAAGGAGGTCGGAACAACCACCGTAGCATGTCCAATGCTATCATCTACCAACTACACCGCTCGGGCCCTACGAATGAAGGTTGTGCTCGAATACATAAAGCTTGGTTAACTATTGAACCGAACAGAAGCAATGAAGAGAAAACAACTGGCGATGGGATTGCTTTGTACCAAGCAATCCACGAAACTCGATAATGCAGATTGGTGATGTCGATAGTCCGAAGGTGCTGTGGGAATCGATCAAGGCTCGTTATGTTGGAGCAGATTGGGGGGAAGGAAGCAAGGTTGCGGACTTTAAACTCTGAGTTTGATCGGTTGAAGATGCACGAGACCGAGACCATTGATGTTTTCGCCGGAAAACTCGTCGGAATCGCCTCGAAATCCGCGTCGCTTGGGTGAAACGATAGACGAATCGAAGCTAGTTAAGAAGCTGCTAAAGGTGGTGCCGCGAAAATTCATCCACCTTGTTGCTTCTCTCGAGCAGGTGCTCGATTTAAAGAAAGTGGGTTTCGAAGATGTTGTCGGTCGATTGAAGGCGTACGAAGAGAGGATTCGTGGTGAAGATGGTGGTGACGAGCAGAGGGTATTGTTTACTCGTGGTGGTAGATCGACCGGTGGTGGCCAGACCTTTGGTGGAGGCGGCGGTGATGATGCTTGTGTTTCTGGGTTTTTGTCGAAAGAAAGAAGAAAGGGAAAGTGGGTAAAAAATAATAGAGGTGAGTTTATTAATAAAGATGGATTGGGATCTAGTGGATCCGGTTCTTCTAATGGGTCAAAGTCAGCCCAAAATAATTATAAACCCAATAAGCCCAACTCCGACTCAAACCGAAACCAGAAAAAAGATCTGTCAAAAATTATTTGTTACAGATGTGATAAATCAGGTCATTACGCGTCTAAATGTCCGGACCGACTCCAAAAATTCCAAGAAAGTAATTTTACGGAGCAGGAAGATACTGATGAAACCGTGTTTTTACACGAGACAGTATTTTTGAATGAAAAGAATGTGATACCGTCTCGGTATAACGCACAAGAAAAAGATGTGTGGTATTTGGACAACGGGGCAAGTAATCACATGACGGGAAATCGATCGTTTTTCTCCGAACTCGACGAAGGAATAACCGGAAAGGTGAAATTCGGTGATAATTCGTGTGTCGAAATTAAAGGAAAGGATCTATTCTTTTCCAAGGAAAATCGGGACAACAACGATTGATGACGGAGATTTATTTCATACGGATTTGAAAAATAATATTTTCGGTCTCGGACAAGCAACTGAAGCCGGGTGTGATATTCGGATGAAGGGTGACTATTTGACGATGCATGATCTCGACAATCGCTTATTAATGAAGGTACAAAGAACTCCAAACCGCCTTTATAAAATAAATTTAACAATTGGAGTACCTATTTGCCTTCATTCAAGACTAGTGAAGACACGTGGCGGCATGCAAGACTTGGGCACATCAATTTCGAGTCAATGAAAAGATGTCCAAGAAAGGTCTAGTCAAAGGTTTACCTCATTTTAAAATGAGAATCAATTGTGTGAATCTTGTTTGGTGGGCAAACAAACAAGAAAATCATTTCCATTAATGACGATGTACAAAGCAACACGACCATTGGAGCTCGTTCACGGTGATTTATGCGGTCCGATCACACCGTCAACGAAAGGTCAAAATCGGTACATTTTCACACTAATTGATGATTATTCACGATATATGTGGACTTTTCTTTTGAAGGAGAAAAGTGAGGCATTTTTACACTTCAAGAAATTCAAAGCTTTGGCGGAGAAGGAGCTCGGAAAGTCTTTGAAGGTGTTTCGAAGTGATCGAGGAGGAGAGTTTACTTCGCTCGAGTTTAATTCCTTTTGTGGTATAAATGGAATCAAACGACATCTTACCGCCCCATATTCACCACAACAAAATGGAATTGTGGAACGAAGAAACCGAACACTCATGGACATGACACGAAGTATCATGAAGGCGATGCATGTTCCAAATTATATATGGGGAGAAGCTGTAAGACACTCTACAAATTTGATCAACCGCGTTTACACAAGAGTCCTTGGCGATACAACTCCGTACGAGAAGTTGTATAAAAGAAAACCGAATTTGGAGAATGTCTGTATCTTTGGGTGTCTAGCATATGTGAAAGTTGAACCGGTGAATCTCAAGAAGTTGGATGCAAGATCAAGACCACTAGTGCATCTTGGTTCTGAACCGCACGAAAGCTTATCGGCTTTTAACCCGCTACACAAAAAATAATCGTGAGTCGAGACGTTATTTTTAACGAGACCAAATGGTGGGATTGGGACAAAGAAGCAGGTACCGACAATGAAGAACCGGGGTCATTCATAGTTCCATGGGACTATCCAGAAGATAAGGCGATAAACCAAGGAGATAATGATCAAACTAAACCGATTGAATCGGATCACGAGATTGAAGACGGAGTGCAGGTTCAAGACAACGAGCAACCAAGTCCGGTCAACAATAACGTGAACAATGTCCAAAACCAAAGGCCCATGAGAACAAGGAGACTTCCAACTCGACTGCAAGATTTTGTGCTTAACCTTAATAATCTTGATGAACTTCTCCTAATAACCAATGACGAACCAAGATCGGTTGAAGAGCGAAGAAAGAACCGAGTGGGTCAAAGCCATGAATGCAGAGATCAATTCAATCAACAAGAATAACACTTGGATTCTTGTGAACAAGCCTATGGGGTGAAGGTGATTGGACTCAAATGGGTGTTCAAACCAAGAAAATGCGACGGCACCATCATCAAATACAAGGCAAGGTTGGTTGCTAAAGTGCGTGCAACAACACGGTATTGATTTTCAAGAAGTATTTGCACCGGTAGCTCGAATCGAAACCATCCGGTTTCTCATTGCCTTAGCCGCAACAAACGGGTGGGAGCTTCACCACTTAGATGTCAAAACGGCTTTTTACGGAGAGTTGAAGGAAACCGTTTATGTGTCACAACCGAAGGCTATATAAGGAAGGGCAACGAGCATAAAGTGTATCGCCTTCACAAAGCACTTTATGGTCTAAGACAAGCACCTAGAGCATGGAACACGAAGCTTGATGGAATTTTGAAGGGTTGAAATTTCACAAGTGCTTGAAAGAACCATCGGTGTCTTAAGGAGAGAAGGAACTAACTTGCTAATTTTAGCAATTTATGTTGATGATTTATTTATTCGGTACAAATTTGAACATGATCAAAAGGTTCAAATTCGAGATGTCCAAGAACTTCGAGATGTCGGATCTTGGAAGATTGACTTACTACCTGGGCATTGAAGTCAAGCAAGAAGAATCGGGGATTACGATAAACCAAGAAGCCTATGCTCGACGCATTCTGAAGGAAGCTGGTTTACATGACTGCAATCCAACTCACATTCCCATGGACCCGGGAACCAAATTGTCAAAGGCCGAAGATGAACCCGAAATCGACCCTACACAATATCGAAAGGTGGTTGGATGCCTTAGATATCTCTTGCAAACAAGACCCGATATGGCATACTCGGTTGGAGTTATTAGCCGATACATGCAAAGTCCAAGAGAATCACATGGTCATGCAATTAAACGCATTCTGAGGTACTTACGAGGAACAACGGGATACGGAATTAAGTACGAGAGGATGGGTCAAAGAAATCATTGGTTTTAGTGATAGTAGTCACAATGTTGATCCGGATGATGGAAGAAGCACAACGGTCACATTTTCTACTATGGGTTATCTCCGATAACTCGGTGTTCGCAAAAGCAAGATACCGTTGCTTTATCATCTTGTGAGGCGAGTTCATGGCGCCTACATGGTGCGCTTGTCAAGCAATATGGCTTCGAGGATTTGCTTGGAGAAATTATGAACAAGACGCAGAGAAGGTGGTTCTTAGGGTTGATAACAAGTCTGCTATCGAACTAACAAAGAATCCTGTTTTTCACGGAAGGAGTAAACACATTCACACGAGGTTTCATTTCATTCGCAATTGTGTTGAAAGCGAGCAGTGGAGGTGGAGTATATTCCGTTGAGAAATGTAGGCGGACATTCTCACAAAACCATTGGCACGAACCAAGTTCAAGGAAATGCGGAGCTTGATTGGAATCAAAGATATCTCTAGAAGGACTTAGAGATTCGGGGGTGATTGTTGGAATTCTAAGTCAAAGAAGAGGATTTACAGCTTCTAGATGGGAGTTATTTACAGCCTTAAGATACAATGTACATGGATGAAGAATCTTGCAAGTAGGACTACAACTTGCTTCTTTGCTTGTCATACATGATGTCATTGCTTCAAATTGATGCCTATAAAAGGCAATGAACTACACCTTCATTGGCATCCCATTCACAACAAAAAACACATACAAAGTAGTGTATAAACATGTAATAGGTTTTGAGCTATTTTCCTATTATCAATCAAAGAGTTATTTTGGTTATCTGTGTTTATACATTCCAATCTTGAAAAAGGACATTACTTCTATCTGTATGGTCCACATGAAACTTGCATGCCTTCATGTTTAGGGGTAATTTGGCAGGGTGTATGGATGTTTACCACAGATGTACTATGTCACTATAGTGAAGAAAAGCTTATTCAAAAGTTGGACTACTTTTTTGAACAGATTTGATCTTTAAGTAGGATATTTGTTAAAGGTATTGAAAATAGTGGGTTGATCTTATCAAAATCTAACCCATTTGACTTTTTGAGTCAAAGTATTGTTATGGTAAAACCCTATAAACATTTAGCTAAACATGATCTTTATGAAAAAGTTAAACTAATATTGATCGCCTTCTGATACCATTTCACCTTTATAATATTAATATTTAAAACTCCATTCAGTATTTTTAATTAATTTCATACTCTTCTTGGGCATGTTTGTGATTATAGAGTGACAAATAGTTGTAGGTTACTATACTTGGGCTGTAAACTAAAATACTACTATACACAATTCAAAATTGGCAAATAAGCAAAACTAAAAATATTAAGAGAATAAAGACGTACTCAATTACGTATTATTAGCCTTGTTTCAACAACACACTAATCAGTAAAGTACGTATAGATGCATAATTCGGGAACATCTAATTAATAAATCCATGCATGCATACGGCTACGCGAAACAAAAGAAAAATAACATAAAGAATCAAAACCATATACGTTGCATTTAGTACATACCTTTCATCATTTTTGTAGGTGCAACCTTTCGTTACTGGTTGTGCTTAGGTCACCCACTAGTCGCTCTACTTTACTGGTTGTGCTTGTGCGGATAAAAAGGTGGTTTTTGTTACCGTGTCGTAGGAGAAAGCGGACTAGTGAAATTAAGAATTATAGTGGTGATAATAAAATCAACAGTGGCGAAAATGAAATCAACAATGGTGAAGATACATACCCAACAGTGAACATAAATATTCATAAGAGAATGTAGAGGTACAAAAAAGTTGGTGATAAACTTAAGTTTTATTGAAACTTATGGAGGGTGTTACATAGAATTAATGAGTTATTAAACGAAGGTGGTAATGTTACGAATTAACACCAGATTTATAGAAAATTTAAATACTTAGATCAAGGGATATCATCACCCACTCACCGCGCCATTCCTACGTGGCCTTCATTTTGGCGCCGCCAAACACGCGCCACCACACCACCACTCGCCGATGCCAAGAAAAATGCGAGTAAATTGGCGCCGCACCAAAGTGAGAAAGGTTTGAATTTTTTGACCGTTTGAATATCAAACAGCTAGTTTCTTACTTTTTTAAAACACATGAAAAGTTTATATTTTGTTTTAACCATAGTGATTTTATGTTTCATGTAGGGGTGTTCATCGGTTCGGTTAGCGGGTTATTCGGTTCGGTTAGTTCGGTTAATTTTTTTTCTTGGTATAACCGAAAACCGAACCGAACCGAAATTAAATTTGATTCAACCGAACCGAAAACCGAACCGAATAACGAAAACCGAACCCTAAAACCGAAAACCGAACCGAATAACCGAATTACATAATTTTAATTATTTTTTATTTAATTATATATATTTTTAGCACAAAATATTTTTTCAAGCTAAAATCATGTTATATTTATACTAAAAAGAGTTTTAGTGATTTTTTTTCATATATATACATAGAAAAAATATATATTTTATATGAATTCGGTTTTCGGTTTTCATTGCCAAAACCATATCCAACCCGATAACCAAATATTTAGTTCGGTTCGGTTCGGTTTTGACCAATTCGGTTCGGTTATTTTCGGTTCGGTTCGGTTTCGGTTTTCGGTTAATGTGGATATTACCCGATCCGTGAACACTCCTAGTTTCATGTCTACGTGAAATGAAGAAGTTTAAAATCTTAGACCTTTTCATATTTTAATACATGTGTAATTGTACAATATTTTATAAACTTGAAAAGATTTATACATAGTGCAAAATAGTTTATAAAATCAAAAGCTTTATAAATGAATAATTTGATTAATTTATAAACTTTTTAAAAGCTCTATCATTATGAATGCTCTTAGTTGTTAATGCAAATTTTGACCATCTGAAAAAACTGTAATTCATATTACTACCACCGATATTAATGTTGCTATAAATTTTATGTTAAATTACCATTAATTAATTTTAGGTTAAATTAATTTTACCATTAATTTGTTGTAACACCCTCCCAACGACCCACATGCCAATAAAATCCAAGTTTGTCTTCTGATATTTTGTACCTTAACATTTTCTTGTGAATGACTCAATTCGATTAATACTCGAAATCGATGTCTTTTTTCTTCTATGATCACCACTATAATTCCTAACTTCTCTTTTGAACCAACCCGAGTTTTCTTTATCTTGATAACTTGATTGAAGACCAGTTTCATCATGAGTATATAACTAATGAAAGGTGATACACGTACACCTGCGAAAATGATAAAATCATGAAAGGTATGTATCACATAATCAAGCACATATGCGATATGGTTGGTCTTTCATGTAGCCGTGTGCATATATGTATGACCTTTTGCTGATTATATGCCCCCTAATTATGCATATATACTTTGCTGATTATGTTTTCACCATCTTTCTCGTTGCCTTTTCACCTTGACGTTTTCTCATGAATATTTGCATCATATTTCTTAAGGGTCCGAATATATGTCTAAGATGGTACTTAATGTATGCTCATGTCTTTTGATTAGTTGACAGACAGTTGGGGTGAATTAAAAGTAGAAAGAATATGAGTACTTCTTTTAGAGTGAGTTAAACTATGAAGGATTGTAAGCTATTAATAGGAAAATCTATCGATAGTATTAAACTGGTTCTCAAATAATAATAATGCATGTTAAAAAAGGTGAAACGGTAAAGACCCGATTGGCTAAAGATAGTCATAATGATCATGTTTAGCTAAATCCGTACAGGGTCGGTTTGAGACAAACCAATTATGGTTGGATCAGTTCGAACCAAATCAAACCGAGCCAAAACTCTTCCGAAGACTAAACAACATTTTTATATTTATTAATAATTAGAAGTATAGGTATAAATTGAACAACCCTTAAAAAACTACATCAATCAAAACCATAACTTCATACCCACGCCAATAAAATTTAATGAAAAATCTCATTGTAGCCGGCGGTGATACCATTGCAAAAGCCACTTTCATCCTTTCAGGAAGTCTGGGTAAAATGTTCAACTGTAACTACAATTGAACAATAAAACGTGAAAATAGAGACACATTATTTATGATATTTAATCAAACTATAAAATGAGAAACGACTGAAAGACCTATACATGAATATCGTTTTTCTCATTATTTAATGATGAAGTGAGTCACTTTGTAACAATTTATGAACGAACCTAAGATTTTTAGGTGGGTGCCCGCACAAATTATTTCGGAAGGGTCTTGTACAAAAGTTTTCATCATAATTAATTATTAAAATTTGCACTATAAAGAATTTTTAGGCTAAACTCAAATTGCAATATAAAGAAATAAAGTATAAAAAAGTATTATCGAAAGTTGCACATACTAAAAAAGCTACAGTTTTGAAAACAAATTACAATTCTCAAAATCGAGTGTGCCCCGTGCCACATCTAGCTCTCAAATGGGTTTGTCCCTGATTGACACCCTTCTTATTCATAAAATTAAACATGAGTCCAGATCTCATAACCATTTCTTGCATCACATAAGCAAATACAGTAGTAATCTGGAAAAAAGCTAACGTGCATAATCTATAGAAAAGTCATGTTTATTTTATACTATTGTAATTTGAGTGATGCTATAGCCTGATAAAAATAATAACCGGCATTTGTTGCATACAAAACAATACTCGTAAATATGATACCACAAATTATGGTTGGATCAGTTCGAACCAAATCAAACCGAGCCAAATCTCTCGGTTTTACATATCTAACAGTCTCCCTTAGTGAGATAACCGACGTGTTAAAATCTAGGTTAATCTAAACACTAGCAATTACATGTCTACTTGACTTATTTTATCTTTCACTATTGGATAATTTTTTCGTTTCCTTTCCATCCTAACTCCATGCAAAAAGATCGGAGGTCCTCTGGAAGCAACTTCTGTAACTTCGAGTAAGAATAAAGTTGTCTACATCTCAACTCCTCCATACTTCGTGGAAGACGAGATTAGGTAAACGTTGATTTTTATTGTCATAATTATCAAAAAATACGAAACATACCATTCCATATATATTTTAAACCAAATTATCATCATGACCTTGCGCATTTGTATATACTATGTTATTTAATTCTATTATAAAGAGAGCATAACATAACAAAATCGACAAAATGAATCATTCATCAATAAACTTTGAATAGCGAAAAACTCTTCCAAAGACCATACAACATTTTTTATATTTATTAATTATAAGTATAGATATAAATTAAAGCACCCTTCAAGAAACCTTTCTTACATTTATTAATTATAAGTATAGATATAAATTAAACCGCCCTTCATAAAACTATATCAATTAAAGTCACAACACGCACCCACGCCAATAAAATTTTATGTAAAATCTCGTTGTAGCCGGTGGTGATACAATCATGAAAGATACTTTCGTTCTATCAAAATTTCTGGGCAAAAATAGATAATTTTCATATTTATTTTAGACATAAAATTAGTCATGGATATAGCCAATTATTTTTCATTAGTTTAAACACAATGATGCAAACTATGTTTTGATTCCTATACTAGAGGATAGTACTAACATGAGCTTGTCAATGATGTTTTTGGTTACAAAGTTTCTTTTCTTATGATTGTTTATCTTTTCTTTTGTATTTTATTCTTGATAATTTAGAACAAAATGACATATAACATGCTTTAACAAATTGAGTGACGAAACCATCTTAAAGACCGACGATAAAATAAACGTTTCATTGTCGATGAAAGAATGAAATTAATGAGTAAAAATGTAATCAAAAGTTACTTGTGATTGAAAGTGTTGTAAAAAGCATGGTTGTTATGATGAATAACATAAAATTTCTCATAGTTGAATTTGTTGATTTGTGTACGTGTTTCGAAATGACAAAGTGATTAGACGATGTTTATATGGGAAATGGTGTACACTTTTATTTATGAAAATCAGATTATATATACAATAAATAAATTAACCGAAATTAACGACAGTAAATTAAAGAATGTATGAATGGGGTAGAAGCGTAAGATGACTCTATATCGATATATAAAAGAAAGCAAAAAAGGTCGTGAACGAGGCTCATGTTTAACCCGATTTCCTTAAAACAGATTCGCGTCTGCTTCCTGGGTACAACGTCCAAAGTCATTGTCACACCGGACTCGACAAACTTGCTCGAAAATTCATGGAAAAGTTGTGCGTTTCTGATCGAGAAGACTGCTGGAATTCGTCTGGTAAGGAGCTACGTTTTCTGTGTATATAAAACAAATGAAACATATGGCTTTATTTATAGTGAAGACTAAACTTGTCCTCCAAGAAAATATTTCAGCCATATAAACGAAAGTCTGTTATTTCTAAAACAGATTAGCAAATATTTTTAATACACAAAACTGATTTGCATATCTTTTAAAACACAAAACGATTTCTGTAAACTTACTTGATAAGTTTAAATCTATTCCTAAAATAGATTTATAGAAAATTCTGGAAAAAAGAAACTCGAAACTGCAGCAAAAAGATACGCACGATACGAGGCTTCGGAGTGCATTCGTGTCCGTAGGTCGCGGGCTCGCATGAGTTCGAAGCTTGAACTCATTTGACCCGTAAATCCCATTTTCTGCACCCCTACAATCGCACGTAGGGGTGGGAGCATAACCAACCTAAAGGAATTTGATAGCCAATACTATGATTTCCTTATAAACAAGCATTCACTTCTTGTTTTGGGCGATGTGGATACATCATCTTTCCAATTTTTATGTTTCAAGTGCCTCACTTTGAGACACGATATCTCATTCATTTCAACTCCATTTTGGACACGCTTTAGCTCGCTCATAAGCTCTCGTCAAGGAGAACGCAAAGCTACCAAGAAATATAAATATATATAACATATACATATATTAAATAGTGTCCAAAAATTTGCAAAAACCACTTTGCAAAACTCATTTTTCCAACAATCTCCCACATGAATGGAGATCAGTCGAAAACACACGAAAGTTTCGGTAAAATTTCTGCGGTTAAGTCTTGCATAGGATAGGTAGGTGTAACCCTTTGAAACTTCCCTTGTGAGATGCACTTAGTCTCATAGATCTGAGTAGACGCGATGTCCTTGAACTCATCATCCATTTACGTAGACGACATTACACTTCACACAAGACTCTCCCTGACATTGTCAAGTCCTCATAGTCGTGTTCGTTATGGTCATGAACACTAGCCTGGTTCTGCAAGAGCTCTTAGGAATTGCTCCCCCACATTTCCCTTCGAAGCGACCCTATTTTTCTCTCACATAGGTGATTTCATCTTGAATCATTAAAAACATATGTTTTGTGATTCATCTTGAATCATTATGCTTTATGATTTCATCCTGAATCGTTAAAGCCATATGTTTAACCTCTCAACAAGTCACATTTGTAATAGGAATGGACTAGGAAGTTACAATTTTAGTAACTCCCACATTGACGTGACTTCCCCACATTTCTATGATTAGGTTGTCCTATTGAACCCGGATCTTGGGATCTCCAACAATCGGGTTAGGTTTTCCTTCAAGGCTTTAGTCCCATTCCTTTAGACGACTTACTAACTAACTCTCTGCTTAAGCCTTTCGTAAGCGGATCCGCAATGTTATCCTTTGACTTCACAATGTATACTAATGGCCGTTACCGGTTTAGGCCACCTTGGTATGTCCTCTACGAATTGACGTAGCCATTCCGCCTCTTGTCTGCATTTATCTAACACGATAAATTTTGATTCCATCGTGGACTTAGCTATAACAGTTTGCTTGGAAGACTTCCAAGATATAGCCGCCCCTCCTAGTGTAAACACATATCTACTAGTCAATCTAGAATCCTTTATGTCAGATATCCAATTTGCATCACCGTATCCTTCGATCACAAATGGATATCGATCATAATGCAGCCATAATCACGATTGTATCTCAAATAGTGAAGTACCCTAGTCATAGCGCCCAATGTGCATAGCTTGGTTACTAGTATACCTACTTAGCCTCGCTAACAACATATGCTAAGTCGTCGGTGCACCGCATTAAGTACATTAACATGCCAATAATTCTTGAATACTCTAATTGGCCTATGCCTCTATTTTTAGATAGATGCTTCTCGGTGTCAATTGGAGTTCTAGCTAGCCGGAATCCCCGCATTGTAGTATTAAGAATTTTATCCACATAATGTGCTTGACTTAACACAAGTCCATTTTGAGTTCGTATGATCTTTATTCCAAGGATCACATCAGCCAAACCCATATCCTTCATGTCAAACTTTGATTTCAACATGTCTTTAGTAGATTTGATCATCTTGTTGTTACTGCCAACGACAAGCATATCATCAACATATAAACACAAGATTACATATCCACTATTTGTGTCTTTGACATAAACACACTTGTCGCATTCATTAATTTTGAATCCACTCTCTAGCATGGCGTGGTCAAATTTTTGATGCCATTGTTTAGGAGCTTGATTTAAGCCATATAATGACTTAACAAGCCTACAAACTTTGTTCTCTTTCAGGTTGGTTCATGTAGATTTCTTCATCTAAATCTCCGTTTAGAAATGCCGTTTTCACATCCATTTGGTGAACTTCCAAATTTCTTAAAGCGGCAATAGCAAGTATCATCCTAATCGAAGTTATTTGCGTAACAGGCAAATATGTATCAAAGTAATCAAGACCTTCTCGTTGTCTAAATCCTTTAATTACCAATTTTGCTTTGTACTTGTCAATGGTGCCATCGGCTTTCATCTTCTTCTTGAAGATCCATTTATAGCCTAGTGGTTTACAACCAGGAGGTAAATCCACGAGCTCCCAAGTATGATTTTGTAAAATAGAATCTATTTCACTTTTAATGGCTTCTTTCCATTGAGGCCCTTCTGAAGAAGTAACCGCTTCTCGGTATGAACTAGGTTCGTTTTCAACCATAAAAGAAACAAAATCGGGTCCAAATGATTTCTGGTTCTTGCCCTTTTGCTTCTTCTAGGTTCAACCTCTTCTTCCTCGCTTTGATCTTGTCTCTCATCCCGAGATCATTATCATCTCGTTGTCTCTTATCTTGGACAACTTCGTCATCTATTCTAGATGAACTTCCGCTTCCTTCGTTAAACAAGGAAATATAGTTTCAAAGAATGAAGCATTCCTTGATTACATTAATGTACCCTTTTGTATATCCGGATTTTTCGAATCATGTACAATGAAGCGATAAGCAATGCTATTCTTAGCATATCCGATGAATATACAATCCATGATTTAGGTCCAATCTTTTGGGCCTTGGGAGTCGATATAGCTACCTTTGTTAGACACCCCACACTCGTAAGTACCGATATGATGGTTTTCTTCCCATCCATAATTCATAAGGGGTATCTTCTTTTTCCTTACGAGGTATCTTATTTAAAAGATAAGTAGCGTTAGAATGGCTTCCCCACATGTCCCGGCTTAGACCGTAACTTATCAACATGGCATTAACCATTTCTTTCAAGGTACGGTTCTTCCTTTCGGCAATACCGCTCACTGAGGTGAATAGGGAGCGGTGAACTCATATCTAATTCCATGTTTTGCACATAGATCAACGAATGGAGAGACATATTCACCTCCTCTATCACTTCGTACCACCTTGATTTTCTTACAAAGTTGATTCTCAACTTCGTTTTTGTATAGAACAAACTTGTCTATAGCTTCATCTTTACTTTTCAGTAAGTAAACATAGCAATACTTTGTACAATCATCAATAAACGTGATAAAGTACTTATTTCCACATTTTGTGGGTAGTGATTTTAAATCACATATTTCAGTGTGTATCATATCAAGTGGTTCAGTTTTTCGTTCAACCGATTTGAAAGATGATCTTGTAAGTTTGGCTTCAACACAAGTTTCACATTTATATTTTGAGTCAATATGGAAATTAGGTATGCAATTAAATTTAATCAAACAACGCATTGAATTATAATTTACATGTCCAAGACGGCCATGCCACATATTAGAAGACTCAATCAAATAAGCAGAAGAATTCATTTTATTGATATCATTCTTAACGACCATTACATTGAGCTTAAACATACCATTCAGGCATATCCCCTACCAACATACATTTGATTCTTAGACGTAACAAACTTATCGGACTAAAAACAAGACGAAAACCAAACCCGCTCAACACCAACTGAGACACAAGATTCTTGCGAATCTGGAACATACAAGACATTAGTCAACTTGAGCTCTTTCTGGATGTCATCTTCAAGATTACATCTCCTTCGCCTTGATATCGGCGATGCAGAGTTGCCCATATACGCCTTCTCTCCACTATCAACCACTCGAAAGAGTGAAACATACTCTTGTCAAGACACATACGACGGTAGCCCCAAGATCCACCCACCATTCCTCGTTGTTGGAACCTACCAGTTAACTTCGAGATCATGGCAATAACATCGACACCATAGCAATCATGTCCACATCTTCATTCACCATATTAGCTGGCGTGGAGTCACCGCTTGAATCTTACAGTTAGCGACGGTGACTGGTTGGTCACAATTGAAACACACCTCTTGGAACTTCGTTTCACAATTGCGCCTTTAGGAGCAAGGTACTCAAACTTCCCTTTGCCCTTCTTGTCATTCTTTCCTTTTCCTTTGCCTTTAGCTTTGACATTGGACATTGAAGATGACGAAACATGCTCAACCATATTTGTCACACCCCAATTTACATTTTGCGGTGAATGGAATTCTGGGGATTGATCATCATAGCACCACATCACAGTTATATTGAACGACCTAAAGTGTCGTTTTAAAACACATCGTTGGATATTTCATAAAACATAATCGTAGTACAACATCGGTCCCAAAAGGTTTACTAAGCTTGAAAATACAAATATGTTACAAATCCAAACGATGTTTTGAAATAAGTGCCATAATGTACATAATGTAAGTCGACGCCATGACTCAAAATGTAGGTCCCTAAACCATGTCATGATGAATGCCTCGATTACACAAAATACATTGCTAAAACGTCAACAATAATGTTGGTGAGAAATCATAGGTTTATGTAAATGTTTTATACGACTACACAAGTATAGATTATGCATGACAATCCAAATCACGTAAAAATAATGTTACAATTGCTCTAAGCCCATGACCCCGAAACTAGACTGTTCAATAATGTATGCCCTGCAGAGTGTTTGCCGACAACTCCGTAACGTGATCAAATGAAATGCATCCGTTTGCACGGTTGGGATTCACCAACCCGGATGGGCGTCACCTCGATAGATCTATCCACTCATCCTCGCTTCAAAGATTAACGGTTCATGTTCAAGTAATGGGGACTTTCAAATTGGCATATGTGGTAACTTAAGCAATGTAATTGAATTTAACATACTTGGCATCGTACAAAAAAATGTAGTGCAATGTATTCTCCCCGGTTTGAAAATAATCGAAAGCATGTAAACGGGCTATGAAAACTCACTTGGATAAACCGGAATAACGGCAAAAGTGAGTACACCGAGGTTTAATGTAATCGTCAACCGGGACCTATTATCAATGATATGATATGTCATGAGTTGCAATGTAATGCTATGCATGCACTTCAGTATGTTATTTATACCATTTACGGGTTTTTGAAAATATTACTCGTCGTCGAAAAATATTCTTTTGACGTCTTGACCCTTCAAAATGACTTTACATGTTTTACGTCAAAATGTCATCCTACAATGGTTTTATAATGATTTTGGTGATATTACTACTTTTCGTCAGAAACAATGTCGTCGGAAAAACCATGAAATTAACAAAATGACTCCGGAAAAGTAGTCGTAAAATGGTGTACGTCGATCGTTAGAGAACGAACTCGACGGTTTTGGAAAGTTTGTATCAATATCTAAAAGTTTCAGTTCAGGAGTTTTCGTCCAAAAGATCTCGATCATAGAGATATCAAAGGCTAAAGATGGTGGTTTTTGTTAATTGTGTGCAGAAAATAAGTTTCGGCCAATGTTTGAACCTCCGTAAATAAATTACCATAAATCCGCTTGACAAACGGCTTTTTGATTTGAAAAATATGGCCGATGAACTTGATTTTACTAGAAGACACTTCGTTATAAAAAGTTTCACATCATGGTTAAAAACTGCCGCAAACATAGCCCTTACAGCTAATAAAATACTTGTAACGTAAAAATAATATAGTTTTTCAGAAAATAATATTTACGGCAACTTTATGAAAACGGCCATATATTTGTCGTTTCAAACCGCTTTCACGTAAAATATGTCCTTAGCTTCGTATCAAGTAAACTAATATATTTTTGACTAGTCGAAATAATTTGTGAAGCTTAAGGCTCGTTTTGACTCGAATATATAAAACAACAAGTGAAATTTTCGAAAATGTCCGTTTAGTCGTCAAACTTTAAAAATTCACCACGCTTCGCTTTAACTCCGCTTTTATCCGCTCAAAAGGCCACGGATTCGTTTTAAAGTATATTTTCTAAATCTCAAGACCAAAATGTCGTACCAACAGTAGGTTTTTCCAGAATTTCGAAACAAGGACAGAACCTTAAAATATAGTTTACGAAAATAGTTTTTCTCGGACAAAACCTATTCTAATCCCTTCAAATCAACTCCAAAGCTAATCTAATCCTACCATACACCTTCTTAGGGTGTCATGGGTTCCTAATCACCATCAAGACCAAAGAATACCATGGGAGTAATTATAGGATGACCATATTGTATATATAAGTTCTAAAATCATGAAATAAATGGTATAAATTACATAACATGCATAATATCTCCAAAAATGAAGAGAAACATATGAAAATGAAGAGGAAACTTGAAAATGATAAGAATATGCTTACTAGTGAAAATGAAGAGGTGTAAGTAACAAGGATTAACTTAAATATCCTTGGTTTTTATTTCAAAACCATATAAAGGATATATACTAGATTGTAAAATATTTGTGCTTGAAAATCTTGATCCCTTGGTGATCTTGATGTTGTGACCGGTTGTGATGAAGCAAAAAGGAAGAGAGAAACAACTTTTATAACTATGTGAATATATGGTGAAGGAAATGAATGAAAACATGAAGTAAAAGACTTTTATGTTTAAGTGTTGAGACATGTATTTAATGAACCATACCTCAAATAAATGAGTACCCTCCCTTGGCGTTTTTTGTGGATCTTGTTTCCCAAGTATACATTTTTTTTTTTTTATATATATATAATGTGTTGTATAATTTGTAAAGAAAATGTAAGTAATTTGTAGGAATTTGTAACTTGTAGGATCAATGGAAATTTTGGTACAAGTGAGTTTTTAATAGCTCAAAATAGAATGTATTGAGATAATAAAAATTGTAAAAATACATTCCTTGTGAAATTTGGGTGATAAAATAATTATCGTAAAATTTTTAAGAAAACAACGTAATAATTAAATTTAACGATTAAAATACCAAATAAATGTGAAACACTAGGAAAACTAAAAATATAGTTTTTATGAACTAAATGTGAGTTTAAAAATACCTCGGGATCATTTTTGAAAGTAACGGGTTAAATAATCAAAATAAAAACTCACGCGATAAAAATTATTAAACATAAAAATTACGCGTTGAAGGGTGAAATGAAATGTCGTGAATGTACTAATGAGATGCACATGATGTCAATGAAATGTAGACTAATCATAGTCCATATGAAATGTACGTGATGTCATGATCATGGATTCGCCGCTAAACCTCCAAGGTTACGCTGATTTGAAACAAGTAAACCAAGTTTACTAAAAATGTTGAAATAATGAGACATGAACGGTGTCGAAATGACCGAAAGTACGGATTGTCACATTCGCCCATCCAAAAAGGAATTCATCCCGAATTCAATCGTTGTTAGGTCTAACGGTGTCGGCGAAAAGATGTGGATACTTGCGTCAGATCCGGTCTTCCTGCTCCCAAGTAAACTCGGGACCTCGTCGAGAATTCCAACGAACTTTCACAATGGGAATACGACTGCTTCAACTGCTGACCTCGCGGTCCATGATTTCTACAGTTCCTCCACAAAGTTGAGTTTGTCGTCAATCGAACCTCGTCCAATGGAATAACGAGCGATTCGTCTGAAAGACACTTCTTCAAGTTTGAAACATGAAACGTGTTGTGCACATGACTAAGTTCAAGGAAGATCAAGTCGATAAGCTACCGGACCAACTCGGCTCAAAATCTTGAATGGTCCAATGTATCTCGGGTTTAATTTCCCACGCCCAAAACGTATCACGCCCTTCCAAGGCGATACTTTCAACATAACTTTGTCACCCACTTGAAATTCCAAATCCTTGCGTCTAACATCCGTGATAACTTTTCTCGACGACTCGGCGGTTCTAAGTCTATCACGATTTGAACAATCTTCTCGGTGGTTTCCGCACCATTTCGGACCAAGAAGTTGTCGTCTCCTACTTGCCTAACAAATGTGTGATCGGCACTTACGACCATAGAGTGCCTCGAATGGTGCCATCTTGATACCGTGTGATAACTATTGTTGTACGAGAATTCAATCAATGGCAATGGTTAGCCCAACCATTTCAAAATCAATAACACATGCTCTCAAGATGTCTTCTAATGTTTGAATGGTCCTTTCGCTTTGACCGTCGGTTTGTGGGTGATATCTTTGTGCTCATCTCTAATCTGGTTCGAACGAATCTTGCAATGAATTCCAAAAGTTTGAAGTGAATCGACTATCTCTGCTTGAAATGATAGAAATTGGTGCTCCGTGCCTCGAGACTATTTCTTTGACATAAAGTCTAGTGAGTTGCTCCATGGAATAAGTCTCTAATCGGTATGAAATGAGTGACTTGGTAAGGCGATCAACAATTACCCAAATAGCGTCGTAACCTCCGATGTCTTAGGAAGTTTCGTAACAAAGTCCATTGTAATGCGCCCCATTTCCATTGAGGAATTTCGGTTGTTGGAGCAATCTGACGGCTTACGGTATTCGACTTTACCTTAGCGCAGTAAGACATTTGCTAACGACGTGGCAATTTCCGCTTTCATGTTCGGCCACCAATAAAGCTTCTTAAGATCTTGATACATCTTATCCGATCTCGATGAATAGAATACTTTGACTTATGCGACTCATGCATAATCGCTTCTCGATTCCGCCATACAATGGAACCCACATTCTATCTTTGAAACATAGTACTCCATCCGCTCTCTTCACAAAACCATTTGCGCTTTCGGCATACCATAAAGCTTTTCACTTGGTCGATTCTCCTCCTTAAGTGCTTCGACTTGTGCTTCGTGGATTTTCGATGGTAAAGGAGAAATAATTGTCATTCCCAATGAACGAACTCTTAATGGTTTAGGCCTCTCTTCCGACTAAGAGCATCACCACAACATTGGCTTTTCACGGGTGATACTTGATTTCACAATCATAGTCGCCGAGTAACTCCAACCAACGACGTTGCCTCATATTAAGTTCCTTTTGATCAAGAATATATTGCAAACTCTTGTGGTCAAGAACACCGTGCACTTTGTACCGTAGAGGTAGTGTCTCCAAATCTTGAGCGCAAAACTACGGCTCCTAACTCGAGATCATGTGTGGTGTAATTCTTCTCATGAGTCTTAAGTTGTCGAGAAGCATACGCAATCACCTTCTCATTTTGCATTAAAACAGCCCCAAGTCCTTTATGCGAAGCGTCGCAATATACAACAAAGTTCTCAATGCCTTCGGTAGTGCCAAAATCGTGACCGCAAAGTTTTTGCTTCAACAACCGAAAAGCGCTTGTTTCTTTCCCCACTGTACTTCTTGTTTTTCTCGTCAACTTGGTCAAAGGTCTCGCTATCTTCGAAAAACCTTCGATGAACCTTCGTAATACCCGGCTAGTCCTAGAAATTGTCGAATTTCTCAGAGGATTCGCTGAAGTAGCCCAATCTTTCACGGCCTCAATCTTTGCGGGATCAACTTGTAGTCCTTGACTATCAATGATGTGACCAAGAAATTGCACTTTGTGGTTCCAAAAATCACACTTCGAAAACTTAGCATACAACTTCTCATTCTTAAGTAGCCTTAAAATTGTCCTTAAATGCTCCTCGTGCTCTTCTTTGCTCTTGGAGTAAATCAAGATGTCGTCGATGAACACTATAACGAACTTGTCCAAATATGGTTTACAAACTCTATTCATGAGATCCATGAATACCGCCGGTGCATTAGTCAATCCAAACGGCATCACTTGAAACTCGTAATGACCGTAACGTGTTCTAAATGTCGTCTTTGGGATATCCTCTTCCGAACTCGGCGATGATAACCCGAACGAAGATCAATCTTGGAATAAATACTAGAACCTTGCAATTGATCGAACAAGTCATCAATTCGGGAGTGGGTAACGATTCTTCACCGCTAACTTGTTCAACTCTCGATAATCTATGCACATTCGAAGGATCCATCCTTCTTCTTCACAAACAAGACCGGTGCTCCCAAGGCGAGGAACTCGGCCTAATGAATCCTTTGTCTAGAAGCTCTTGCAATTGATTAGACAACTCTTGCATTTCGGATGGCGCTAGACGATGCGGTGCTCACAAGAATCGGTGCACTCCGGCACTAAGTCAATTTGAAACTCTACTTGTCGTGCGGTGGAAGTCCGTAAATCCTCGGAAATACTTGGAAAATTCACGGACAATAGGAACATCTTCAAGTCGCTTCTCCTCCGACTTTTCTCGGTTACATGGGCTAAGAAAGCAAGACAACCTTTCTTAATGTACTTCTCCGCTTTGATACTCGATATGATACTAATTCTCGCCCACTTGCTTCCCCACGAATAATCAAAGTTTCGCCATTGTAGGGAAGATGAACAACTTTCTCATCACAATGATCTTTGCGCGATGCTTAGATAACCATCCATGCCGATGACGACGCCAAAACTACCAAGCTCTACGGGCATGAGGTCTATGTTGAAGGGATGATTAAGAAAATTGAATGTGCAACCGCGACAATGGGGTTGGTGCTAACTACGCTACCATTAGCTAACTCGACGTTATATGATGTGTCTAATGTGGTTGGCTTCCAAGATTTGTTCCGATATTGAGTGCTTCCAAAGTAGTTCATCACTAATATTGTTACCATGCTAGCAAGAAAATAGATATCCGCTATACTATGTCGAAGAATGTCTGCTCTAGCTTCACTTGTAGATGAGAGTCATTGATTGTCCGACATGTTCAAACCTGTGACATCTCTTGATATAGAGGTGAGGTTACTTGGAATTTCTAGAGGACACAATGCCTTAGGGAGTTTATATCGATAACCTTAATTTAACTTAATTTTCCTTTAAGGAAACTCATTGTAGGAAGTTCACCTATTGTTGAGGCCATGCTAATGTAATGTTCTACAATCTCGCTTAGAAAACTTGGTATATCCCTATAATGTTGCTTCGTGTTTATTCGCCATTACTAAAATCTCGTAACTCGGTCTAACTAATACTTTTGGAATGATAGAGTTTGGATTCTAACCCGAAATAGTGGTTCGGAAGGTCTCGTGATGTCTTAAGATTTTTGTTGGGTTTTGAATCATACTACCACCTAGTTCTAGTCCTTGTTGGTAATTCCAAAATCCTTCCATTGTTTTCTTGTATCGAGAAATCCTCCTCACAGATGGTATAGGAAGTCTTTCCTAAAATGTCACTCGTCAAATCCTAACTTATCGGTTGAGTGAGAGGTAAATGGCGTAAGCACCTTTAGAGTGTTAACAAAAAGAAATGTTTATGCACGATTTATCTGATTATAAAACTTTACTTTTAAATGAGAATTGTTTTCAGGAGATTTGAAATGATACTTGTTACTTTCATGACATAATTCTTCCCGAATTATACATAGGTGATCGTGCCATGTATAATTAAGGACAAATGATGTGATGCTTGTTTTGTTGAAATAGTATTATGTTCCTCCAAGTTTTAGATGGTATTCAACGCTTTGTTTTGTAAAATAATGGCTCAATGATTTTTTTTTTTTTTTTTTTTTCAGAGTAACATGAAAACCGTTTCGCCTGAGTATATTAAATAGTTGATAAAATGACTGAAACCATTTGATAAATAGATAATAAAACAACTTGCTTAAAACTTTATGAAACAACGTTTCTGAGATGGTGATAAAATAATTCGAAATAAAATCAAATGAACTAATTTTATGAAATAGTAGCAGGATAATTTGGAATAAAATTTGTTGGATGGTTTGTAGAATACATAGGAGAACCTTATCGAGTAATAATAGTCTACTAATTGGTCGAGAATAAAGTTGGCCTAGCCCCTAGTAAAGCAGTGATGTATCGTCGTGAAATGATGGAAAATGGGGCAATTGGAGTAAGGAATGAGATAAACAAGGTGGTGATTATCGTAGAGCTAATAAATGATAAAGATTACATTAGCTAGAAAGGTGCTTATTATCTGCTCCTGTTGATGGTCTAATCGTGTTTCAAGTGTAGGAGTAGTAGGCGGTCTAGCAACAATAGCCCTAGAACTCTCACAGTCCTCAACCCTATGAGGTGGTGTAGTGTCTATAGTCTTAGTGGTAAGTGATAATGGTGTGTCAAATCATGCACGCTTCTCAAGCTGCAAGTCAGGTGTATGAGTATCGTATATGAGATGTGATGGTACGGATGGTGCTCGAAATGATAATGATAACGATGAAATCCTTGTGGTGAGTTAAGAAAATAGGTTCATTAGGACTAAGCCTATAAGTCCTACCCAATGGTATGATCTGTCCCAACTGAGTGATAAAAATTGTCCTGATCCTATCGTGAATCAATAGCGATCGTGATGGTGTAGGTGCAACCGCCTCCTCGAAGGGTTCGGTCTCGATGTCGGTCATGATAGGTGGAAAGACCGGAGTAGATCCAATGGAAGATACGATCTCGGTGGAGTGTGATGAAACATCATCCATGCTTTGGTTAGTGGAACATCATCCGAACTAGAGTCCGATGATATGGTGATAGGGTGAGAATCAAGACATGTCTGTGACAACCGATGTGAAATAAATGTAAATAATCTCAATCTAATGTAAGTGAATCCGCATGATAACAATGAACATGTACTATGATGAAATGATGAGATGCTATGATAATGTAGCTATAGTATAGGGTCAATGATGCAACCTAGTTCTCTATAATCGTAGCTCGTACCAATCATCACACCCCAATTTACTGCTTTGCGGTGAATGGAATTCACGGGATTGACTGTCATAGCACCACATCACAGTTATATTGAACGACCTAAAGTGTCGTTTTAAAAACACATCGTTGGATATTTCATAAAAACATAATCAGAGTACAACATCGGTCCCAAAAGGTTTACTAAGCTTGCGAAAATACAAATATGTTACAAATCCAAACGATGTTTTGAAATAAGTGCCATAATGTACATAATGTAAGTCGACGCCGCGACTCAAAATGTAGGTCCCTAAACCATGTCATGATGAATGCCTCGATTACGAAAATACATTGCTAAAACGTCAACAATAATGTTGGTGAAATCATAGGTTTATGTAAATGTTTTATACGACTACACAAGTATAGATTATGCATGACAATCCAATCACGTAAAAATAATGTTACAATTGCTCTAAGCCCATGACCCCGAAACTAGACCGCTCAATAATGTATGCCCTGCAGAGTGTTTGCCGACAACTCCGTAACGTGATCAAATGAAATGCATCCGTTTGCTGGTTGGGATTTACCAACCCGGATGGAGGCGTCACCCTCGATAGATCTATCCACTCATCCTCACTTCAAAGATTAACGGTTCATGTTCAAGTAATGGGACTTTCAAATTGGCATATGTGGTAACTTAAGCAATGTAATTGAATTTAACATACTTGGCATCGTATAAAAAAATGTAGTGCAATGTATTCTCCCCGGTTTGAAAATAATCGAAAGCATGTAAACGGGCTATGAAAACTCACTTGGATAAACCGGAATAACGGCAAAAGTGAGTACATCGAGGTTTAATGTAATGCGTCAACCGGACCTATTATCAATGATATGATATGTCATGAGTTGCAATGTAATGCTATGCATGCACCAGATGTTATTTATACCATTTACGGGTTTTGAAAATATTACTCGTCGTCGAAAAATATTCTTTTGACGCCTTGACCCTTCAAAATGACTTTACATGTTTTTACGTCAAAATGTCATCCTACAATGGTTTTATAATGATTTTGGTGATATTACTACTTTTCGTCAGAAACAATGTCGTCGGAAAACCATGAAATTAACAAAATGACTCCGAAAAGTAGTCGAATGGTGTACGTCGATCGTTAGAGAACGAACTCGACGGTTTTGGAAAGTTTGTATCAATATCTAAAAGTTTCAGTTCAGAGTTTTCGTCCAAAAGATCTCGATCATAGAGATATCAAAGGCTAAAGATGGTGGTTTTGTTAATTGTGTGCGTAAAATAAGTTTCGCCAATGTTTGAACCTCCAGAATAAATTACCATAAATCCGCTTGACAAACGGCTTTTTGATTTGAAAATATGGCCGATGAACTTGATTTTACTAGAAGACACTTCGTTATAAAAGTTTCACATCATGGTTAAAAATCGCAAAACATAGCCCTTACAACTAATAAAATACTTGTAACGTAAAAATAATATAGTTTTTCGTAAAATAATATTTACGGCAACTTTATGAAAACGGCCATATATTTGTCGCTTTCAAATCCGCTTTCTACGTAAAATATGTCCTTAGCTTCGTATCAAGTAAACTAATATATTTTTGACTAGTCGAAATAATTTGTGAAGCTTAAGGCTCGTTTTGACTCGAAATATATAAAACAACAGAAGCTGAAATTTTCTCGAAAATGTCCGTTTAAATCGTCAAACTTTAAAAATTCACCACGGCTTCGCTTTAACTCCGCTTTTATCCGCTCAAAAGGCCACGGATTCGCTTTTAAAGTATATTTTCTAAATCTCAAGACCAAAATGTCGTATCAACAGTAGGTTTTCCAGAATTTCGAAACAAGGACAGAACCTTAAAATATAGTTTACGAAAATAGTTTTTCTCGGACAAAACCTATTCTAATCCTTCAAATCAACTCCAAAGCTAATCTAATCCTACCATACACCTTCTTAGGGTGTCATGGGTTCCTAATCACCATCAAGACCAAAGAATACCATGGGAGTAATTATAGGATGACCATATTGTATATATAAGTTCTAAAATCATGAAATAAATGGTATAAATTACATAACATGCATAATATCTCCAAAAATGAAGAGAAACATATGAAAATGAAGAGGAAACTTGAAAATGATAAGAATATGCTTACTAGTGAAAATGAAGAGGTGTAAGTAACAAGGATTAACTTAAATATCCTTGGTTTTTATTTCAAAACCATATAAATGATATATACTAGATTGTAAAATATTTGTGCTTGAAAATCTTGATCCCTTGGTGATCTTGATGTTGTGACCGGTTGTGATGAAGCAAAAAGGAAGAGAGAAACAACTTTTATAACTATGTGAATATATGGTGAAGGAAATGAATGAAAACATGAAGTAAAAGACTTTTATGTTTAAGTGTTGAGACATGTATTTAATGAACCATACCTCAAATAAATGAGTACCCTCCCTTGGCGTTTTTTGTGGATCTTGTTTCCCAAGTATACATTTTTTTTTTTTATATATATAATGTGTTGTATAATTTGTAAAGAAAATGTAAGTAATTTGTAGGAATTTGTAACTTGTAGGATCAATGGAAATTTTGGTACAAGTGAGTTTTAATAGCTCAAAATAGAATGTATTGAGATAATAAAATTGTAAAATACATTCCTTGTGAAATTTGGGTGATAAAATAATTATCGTAAAATTTTAAGAAAACAACGTAATAATTAAATTTAACGATTAAAATACCAAATAAATGTGAAACACTAGGAAAACTAAAATATAGTTTTATGAACTAAATGTGAGTTTAAAAATACCTCGGGATCATTTTTGAAAGTAACGGGTTAAATAATCAAAATAAAAACTCACGCGATAAAATTATTAAACATAAAATTACGCGTTGAAGGGTGAAATGAAATGTCGTGAATGTACTAATGAGATGCACATGATGTCAATGAAATGTAGACTAATCATAGTCCATATGAAATGTACGTGATGTCATGATCATGGATTCGCCGCTAAACCTCCAAGGTTACGCGATTTGAAACAAGTAAACCAAGTTTACTAAAATGTTGAAATAATGAGACATGAACGGTGTCGAGAAATGACCGAAAGTACGGATTGTCACAATATTTGCCTAGGCGTAATCAGCGATATCGTGTTTTTTTCGAGCCGACTTGTTGTCTCTTCAATACGAAGACGAACAACCAAGCCTTCAACACTCATATCCTTTCGCTTATGCTTCTGTAGTTCTTGAATTCTACCCACTTGGAGGTAACTTTTCAATAATAGCAAAGAACTTGAAAGTTTCACTCAAGGTCATTCCTCAAAGATGAATGTCGTGTAGCAAAACCAAGCAGATCTTGAACTCGACTCATCACATTCTTTGAATCAACCATCTTGTAATCCAAAAATGAGCTACCACGAACTTCTTTGTACCAAGATCTCGCTTTGTACTTGCATTCCAATGACTCCCATAATTCTTTGGCGCCTTGGTCTTGCGAAGACACGTTGTACAAAGAATCAACCAAACCATTCGTAACATAGTTGTGACACAAAAAGTCCGAATGTTTCCATGCTTCCAAGGCTTGAACGACTGTTGATTGAGGATTGACCTTCAGTAGGAGGTTCCACGTTAGGTGGGTTCTCTTTAAGAACCGCAAGGTTCAAAGTAGTGAGATAGAAGAACATCTTCATTGCCACCTCTTGAAATTCGCCCATTGAATTTCTCGGTTTCTCGGATGATTAGCAATCGTGTTGGTAATCGCGCACCGCCACGCTTCACGGGAGTAGTCACAGGAGGGTAGTGGTGTTTGTCATCCCGAAATTCAAACACAAACAGTTAAACAAACTGTTGTAAATCGGTATCTACTTGTACCGCATCGATTCAACAAAACTCTATCTTGGTTTCGATGGATCAAGTAAATCGCTTTATTAGAAACTCAATCTTGGTTTCGATATAAACCGATAAGAATAATCGCTTAAAAAAACGTTATAGATCTGTAATCCAAATCTGTATGTTTAAAACTGTTTAATAGAAATTGATTTCCAAAGAAAATCAACAAGGTTTCGACAGAAAACAATTTACAAAATCTTGTTAATTATTAATCCGATTTTTAACAAAGTGTTCTAAATTCGGTTAAACCGAATCTGTTTTAAGACTGTGGGAAACGGTGTACACTTTTTTTTTTATGAAAATCAGATTATAAATACAATAAATAAATTAACAAAAATTAACGACAATAAATTAAAGAATGCATGTAATGGGGTAGAAGCGAAAGACAGACTCTATAGCGATATATAAAAGAAAGCGGTAAAGGTCGTGAACGAGGCTCGTGTTTAACACGATTCCCTTAAAACAGATTCGCCGTCTGCTTCCTGTGGTACAACGTCCAAAGTCATTGTACAAATGGGACCGACAAACTTGCTCGAAAATTCACTAAAAGTCATGCGTTCGATCGAGAAGACTGTTGGAATTCGTATGGTAAGGAGCTACGTTTTCTGTGTATATAAAACGAATGAGACATATGGCTTTATTTATAGTGAAGACTAAACTTGTCCTCCAAGAAAATATTTCAGCCATATAAACGAAAATCTGTTATTTCTAAAACAGATTCGCAAATCTTTTTAATACACAAAACTGATTTGCATATCTTTTAAAACACAAAACGATTTCTGTAAACGATTTCTGATTTGCACGTATGCGAGGCTTCGGAGCTGCATTCGTGTCCGCAGGTCGCGCGGGCTCGCATGAGTTCAGAGGCTTCGAACTCATTTTGACCCGGAAATCCCATTTTCTGCACCCCGAACGCGCGCATGTAGGGGTGGGAGCATAACCAACCTAAAGGAATTTGATAGCCAATACTATGATTTCCTTATAAACAAGCATTCACTTCTTGTTTTGGGTGATGTGGGATACATCCTCTTTTCCATTTTTTTATGTTTCAAGTGCCTCACTTTGAGACACGATATCTCATTCATTTCAACTTCATTTTGGACACGCTTTAGCTCGTTGCGAAGCTCTCGTCAAAGAGAACGCAAAGCTACCAAGAAATATAAATATATATAACATATACATATATTAAATAGTGTCCAAAAATTTGCAAAAACCACTTTGCAAAACTCATTTTTCAAACACTTTACATATATTAATAGTGATCAATGCCATAATGGCATGAAATACGTATCGGAAAGCGAAAAGGTAATTTGCCGGATTTAATAAATACGAACAATTTTGTGGGTGTGCTCCATGAGAAATCATCTAGTCAATGATTATACTCATTGGCAAGCAATTGATGACTCGATTGACCGAAAGTTGGATTTTAATTCAATATCCAATCGAAAGTTAACTAATCTAATGATTGTTTAACATACAGAAAAATATCTAACTATACGCGTGAGAATAATGTAGTTGATTGATATTGAATCAACTTTTCTTCGACAATGAAAAGTTAACTAATTCTTTATCTAACAAAAAATATGCTCACCGATGAAAAGTTGATTGAATATCAATCAATTACATTATATCTTACACATATAGTTAGAAATTGTTGTGTATGTTAAGCAATTGTTAGATTAGTTAACTTTTGATTGGATATAGAATTAAAAATCCGAGGAATCAATTGCTCGCCGATGAAGATAATCATCGACTAGACGATTTTTTCTAGAGCGCATACACAAACTCTAACCGACACAAACTAAATCTCCAAAACAAAAAAGTGATAAAAATGTCCGCATTTATCAAATACGGAAAATTCCTTGAGTGAAACATGCGATGTGTCACTTTTCGATATTTCATGTCATATTGTTCCATGGCATTGATCACTATATAATATCTATAAACATCGTCAAATCGCTTTGTCATTGCAAAACACGTACACATATAAACAAATTCAGCTACAAGAAATTTATGTTATTTATCATAACAATTATGTTTTTACATCACTTTTAATCATATGTAACTTTTGATTACATTTTTTCCATTAATTTCATTGTAACAACAAATGTGAGTTAACGAGGATTTGAACCCGTGCGTTGCTGCGAAGTGCAGAGCAAATGAGCTTACCACGTAACACATATGATAAAACTTATGCAAATACAACATATACATAAAACAATCCCTTAATTGATACCTAGAATAAGCTCACTTCTCAGAAATCTTTTCAAATGAATCTGTCAATTAGATACAAAGACATTTTGGTCTTGCAAAACACATAGTGTTAAAAAATAAATACACACTTTACATTTAGCATATGAATAATTATACACCCAAATTATTCTGAACAGATCCAAAGAGCCACAATTTAAAACATACATTTCCAATGCTTCTACTATTTTGCTCATATCGACTTCATTGTCTTCAAAGCAATCACTACCCAGACTATATGTACAAACCACGACCAGAAAGCCTAAATTCTTCAAAATCATATCCTGATCAAAATTTATGCAATCATGATGTCATTGTTGTTTCTGTCAAGATCAAAACACCTCCAAGCAGAAGTCTTTGTAAAAATTCATTTTTCGTCAATCTAATAACCCTTCTATGTAGAGTTCCACTGCAAACACAAACGCCCATTAAAATTGATAGACATTGTCTCCAAGTACTTGCTCGAAGCATCCATAGAGACTCCAGACAATAGGGCATTCTATTGACCTATGCAGTCAAGTATTCAATCATACGGATATCAAAATCATAATCTCTTAAATGACTGTCATTATCAACAACGATAACTTTAAACCTCCCTTTGTTAATGGCGAATCAAATTTGACTCCGATAAACAACACGAATCTCTAAGTCGTCAAATTCTCACTTCATGTTACCTTTGTGTCCCACACTACATAACCAGTACATTGATTTATTCCATCCTCTTCACTCCAACATTAGCACGACCAATAAATATTTCTTGTTTGAGATAAATGATAATGATGATGATGACAACAGTGAACACGCTAACTGTGATTAAGCAAAAATATCTTGCTTAAAAAAAGCCGTGTTTCAGATCAAATCAAAAGATATGACAAAGCGATTTGACGGTTACATATATTATATAGTGATCAATGTCATAGGATATTATTGGCTTGAAATACGTATCGGAAAGTGAAACATCACATGTCTTTACTCAAGGAATTTGCCAGATTTAATAAATACGAACAATTGTTATCACCTCTTTGCTTTGGAGATTTAGTATGTGTCTGACCTCTTTGCTTTAAAGATTTAGTATGTGTCCGTTAAAGTTTGTGTGTGTGCTCTAGAAGAAATCGTTTAGTCGAAGATTATACTCATCAGCGAGCAATTGATGACTCGTTTGATCGACAATTGGATTTAAATTCAATATCCAATCAAAAGTTAACTAATCTAATGATTGCTTAACATACACAAAGATCTCTAATACAAGTTCCCCATGCCTCTCTAAGTCTTTGAAGTCCTAGTACAAGTTCTATGTTATGGTTAGCTTTCATCGATTTTTTTTCCCAATGTTTTAAGTGTAAATGTTCGGCTGAGCTTGTTGGCATATTTATTATATACCTTATGGCATTCATAATGGGAGTTTCAGAAAAAGTTTGAAACACATGAAAATTTTTATATTTTGTTTTAACCATAGTGATTTAATGCAAAGTTTGACTATCTAAAAAAACTGTAATTTATACTATAGCTTATGGCATTTACAATGAGAGTTTCATAAATTACCTCTTACTTAATTTTCCAATTTATTTGTTGTAACACCCCTCCCATTCGTAATGACCCACATTACGTCAATAAAATCCAAGTTTGTCATCTATTTTTCTTCTATGATCACCACTACAATTCCAAAATTTTCTTTTGAACTTCAATCCATAGCTCTTTCCTCCCGTTTATATTGATTGAATACAAGTTTCCATCAAGAGTATATAACTAATGAAAGGTGATAAACGTACACCTGCGAAAATGATAAAATCATGAAAGGTATACAAAAACAACAACAACAAACCCAATCCCGTCGAGGCAGGGTATGAGGGAGGTAAAATGTAGAAAGATCCTACCCCTACACCAGGGTAAACCCGTGGGTAGAGAGACTGCTTCCAACGAGACCTCCGACAAGTGCATGTGTGCGGGTGAGATAGTAAAGAAATAAGAGCAAAAGTCATAAAACAATATGCAAAAACGCAGACAAAGAAAGCACACCGAAGAAGCAAACATAGCATAAAGGGAAGAAAGAAAACCGCGCACAAGCACAAGCAAAGTAGCCAACAACAAAGCACAACAGAAAACAAAGAGCCAAGGCACACCAAAAAGCAGACCAACAAAAGGGGGGGCACAGAGCAAAGCAAAAAAACACACGGGCCAAAAGCTAAGGCAAAAACAGGAAGCACCTAAACCAAAACGCATGGAGCAAGAAAAAGCAGGCAAACCTAAGGGGAAAACAACAAAGCAACGCAAACCACGCACGTGGCCTAAAGCTACGGCAAAGCAAAGAACCAAAAACGCAAGGGGCAAGGCAAAAGGGACGACAAAAGCTAAACACCCAAAAACAACCTACAAAACACAGAGCACCTAGCGAAACTACCCGCAAATCCTAATTTTATCCCTCCACCCCTTCCTATCTGAGATCATGTCCTCGGTCAAACGAAGCTCCATCATGTCTAGCTTAAGTCTATCCTCCCACCTGAGATTGGGTCTACCCCTCCTTCTCATGCCATCAACCACTAGCACTTCGACCCTTCTAACTGGTGCTGACTGTGGCCTCCTCCTAACATGACCGAACCACCTCAGCCTTCTTTCTCTCATTTTCGAAACAATATTCCCGACCTCAAGTTTTGCTCTGAAAACTCCATTCGGGATCATGTCAAGCAAGGTTTTACCACAGGTCCATCTTAGCATCCTCAGTTCTGCCACCTCTACCCTGTTAGCATGAGCCTTTGATATGGGCCAACATTCAGAGCCGTACAAAATAGCAGGTCTAATCGCCACCTTATAGAATTTTCCCTTTAGCTTTAAGGGGATGTTCCTGTCACAAAGAACTCCTGACGCCACCCTCCACCTCGCCCACCCTGCTCTAATCTGGTGGGTTACGTCCTCATCTATCCTCCCTAATTTGTGTACAATCGATCCCAGGTATCTAAAAGACTCCTTGGGTGGCAGGATATGGTCACCGATATGAATATCAATTTGTTCGTGGTGACCTGTCTCGATCCTCCCAAAGTCACATCTCAGGTATTCAGTATTCTCTCTGCTCACCCAAAGACCATTGTCTGCAAGAGCCTCCCTCCGGTGCTCAAGTATGATGTTTAACCCTTCCGTGGATTCTGCCACCAACACAATGTCATCTGCAAAGATCATGTTCCACGGGATGCCCTCTTGTACCCCTTGAGATAACTCATCTAGGATCAAGGCGAATAGGTAGGGACTAATTGCGGATCCCTGGTGGAGCCCAACTTCCACAGGGAAAAACTCTGAGGTCCCCACAGTGGACCGTACACGAGTCTTAGCTCCCTCGTGCATATCCCTAATGACTCTTACGTATCTCTTTGGGGTTCCTCTGTTGATAAGAGTTCTCCAAATTAACTCGTGCGGGACACTATCATAAGCCTTTTCAAGATCAAGGAACGCCATATGCAAGTCCTTTTGTCTTTCTCTATACTTCTCCATGAGACTTCTGAGAAGGTGAATAGCCTCAATCGAGGACCTTCCTTGCATAAAACCAAATTGGTTCTCGGACACCCTCGTCTCCTTTCTCAACCTTCTCTCAATAACTCTCTCCTAAAGCTTCATAGTGTGGCTGAGAAGCTTAATGCCCCTATAGTTGCTACACTCTTGTACATCTCCCTTATTCTTGTAGATGGGGATGACTTCACTGAGTCTCCATTCTTCTGGCATTTTATCCCCGGAAAAGATCTTGTTGAAGAGGCAGGTCAACCAATCTAACCCCCTATCTCCCAGACACCTCCAAGCTTCTATGGGGATTTGGTTCGGCCCTACAGGTTTGTTTCTTCCCATTTTCTCTAGTGCAACCTTCACTTCTAGTTGATTAATCCTCGAATAGTTGCACTCTGTTTGTTGGCTAGGGTTCTCTTGTTCCGCGCTGCCTTCAGCACTTCCTTCGTTGAAAAGAGAAGAGAAGTACTCTCCCCATCTCTTTCTAATATCCTCTACGTTCACAATGGTCCGTCCTCCTACATCTTTGATATACTTTACGCATCCCAAGTCCTCCTTCTTCTCTCTCGGCTTTAGCAATCCTCAGAATATCGTTAGCCCCTTTGAGTCCAATCTCTTATACATATCCTCGACGCCTTTTCCTTTGCGGAGCTACGCCTTTTCGCTTCTCTTTAGCTACTTTATACCTCTCTTCTGTCGAGGAAATGTCAGCTTGTTGACCCTCTCGGCACAGAAGAAGCTCTCTGAACCTAGATTGTTTCTCCGCGACTTTAGATTGCACTTCCTCGCAGAACCACCAAGATTCCCTGTTGCCCTGTTGGGACCTCGCTCCCCCTCTAGCCACCCCAAGGGAATCCTTTGCAGCGTCTTTGATAATGCCGGCAAGAGTGTCCCACAACTAGTCCGCGTCTCTAGCAGCCAAGTCATCCGATTGAGTAGCGAGTCCCTCTGAGACTTTCACTCTAAACGCCTTTGCCGCCTCACCGTTCAAGTTCTTCCAAAGAATCCTCGGCGGTCCGGTCACCACTCTCCTTGGTTGTTGCCTCTCGAAAAGCACGTCAACTGCTACCAATTTGTGTTGGGATGAGCATGTATCACTTGGGAAAACCCTGCAGTCCCTGCATGATCTAAGATCGCTTCTTCGCACTAGCAGATAATCAATCTGGGTGTTGTGACCCCCACTCCTGAAGGTGATCAAGTGGACATCCCTCTTCTTGAAGAAAGAGTTCGCTACTACCAAGTCGTGAGCGGTAGCAAACTCTAAAATTGATCGACCTTCGTCATTCCTAACTCCGAAGCCAAACCCTCCGTGAATATCCTCGTAACCATCTGCTTCCGCTCCAATGTGGCCGTTCAAGTCACCGCCTATAAACAAACGGCGGTCTGACGGACACTCCCTAACGAGCTCGTCGAGAGCGTCCAAGAAGCTCTTCTTCTCTGCTTCACTCCGGCCCACTTGTGGTGCGTATGCGCTGATAACGTTGACGGTCTCCCCGTCAATAACCAAAGTAATCGCCATGATCCTATCGCTACTCCGAGTCACTTGCACTACATTTTCCTTAAGCCCTGCAGCCAAAATAACACCAACTCCGTTTCTCGCTGACCTAGAGCCCAAGTACCATAGCTTGTAGCCATTAACCTCCCTCGTGCTGGAGCCCTTCCATTTAGTCTCCTGGAAGTACGCTATATCAACCTTATGTCTCCTCAACACATCCGCGAGCTCAAAGAGCTTACCGGTTAAAGACCCAACGTTCCAACTACCCACCCTAATCCTACGCGCAGACGCTACCCTAGCAGAGACCCTACCCACCCTAAACCCGCCCACCCTACCTACCCCGCCTACTCCACTAACCCCGTCTACCTCGCCTACCCCGCCAACCCCGACCACCCCGCTCACACCGGCAAGACATGACCTCAGGTTACCATCACTATCCAAGGGGTCTATCCTAGTCCCAACAAACTACGAGCAAGAAAGGGCGCAGAACAAAAGGAGCGAAAACAAGCAAGCACAAGGGCAAGACAAAATAAAAGGTAAACAACACCAAAAGCAAACAATAAAAATATATAAGCTGGGACAAGACCAAATAAAAGGGAAACAATACAAATAAAGCAATATATAAGGCTGAAACACCAAGGGAAGGAGAAAAATAAATAAATAAAAAATAAATAAATAAAAAGGCAGGCAGAAAAAGAAAAGAAAGATAGAAATAAAACTAAAAATAATAATAGTAGTAAAACTCAGTTGGGCCGGACAAAACTTCCGGTGGCCGGAAAAAATTCACCGGAAAACAGGAAAAACCCACCACGTACAGGAGGCGCGTGGTGGCGCGTGCAGCTCGTGGATGCTCCGGCAGAGGTCCGGTCTGTGGGGTATTGGTCGGTTTAGTGAGGAGGTAAAGATGGTGATGTTTAATTATGGAGAAAAATAAGAGATGGTGGAGATGGTGGTTTTTAGAGAGAGAAAAATGAAAGAGAGGAGAAAGAGGATTAGAAGAAAATTTGTTAATAAAGATAGGAGAGAGAAAATCATGAAAGGTATGTATCACATAATCAAGCATAGGGCTGAGCATCAAAGGTCCAAAACCGAATCGGACCGACAAAACCGACCGAACCGACAAAAACCGAGCCGACCCGACAGCCCGTCGGTTCGGTTTCGGTTTCATGTTTTACATGTTTTCGGTTTCGGGTCGGTTCGGTTCGGTTCGGTTTCGACCAAAACCGACAAAAACATACCAAAATACACCTAAACCGAACCGAACCGACGGCCCGACACAAAACCGAACCGACCCGACGGTCCGTCGGTTCGGTTTCGGTTTACGTTTTTCAAGAATTTCGGTTTTCGGTTTTGTCGGTTCGGTTCGGTTTTGGACCGACGCTCAGCCCTAATCAAGCACATATGCGATATGGTTGGTCTTCTAATTATTATTTATTGTTATGTATGACCTTTTGCTGATTATATGCTCCCTAATTATGCCTATAAACTTTGATGATTAGTGTTTTTGTCAAACAAGCTACGTAAATAAACACGTCGATTTATTCCCTTATATGTATATGGCTTTTGCGGTCAAAGTTTTCACGCTCTTTTGAGTTTACATGCCAAGAATGGTAACCTACTATCTTGTCACTATAGAATCACAAACATGCATGACTGTGTTTTCAGCATCTTTCTTGTTCTTCTCACCGTGACGTTTTCTCACGATTATTTGCATCGTATTTCTTAAGGTTGAGAATATATGTCTAAGATGGTACTTATTTTATGTTCATTTCTTTTGATTCGTTGACAGACAGTATTTGGGGCGAGTTAAAAATAGAAAGAATATGAGTACTTCTTTTAGAGGTGAGTTAAAGTATGAAGGATTGTAAGCTATTGATAAAAAAATCAATTGATAGTATAAAACAGGTTCTCAAATGTTAAAAAGGTCAAATGATAAAGACCCGTTTGGCTAAATTAGATAGTCATAATGATCATGTTTAGCTAAATCCGTATGGGGTCGGTTTGAGCAAAACCAATTATGGTTGGATCAGTTCGAACCAAATCAAACCGAGCTAAATCGCTCGGTTTTACATATCTAACAATGTGCTTTAGTGAGATAACCGACATGTTAAAATCTAGGTTAATCTAAACACTAGCAATTACATGTCTACTTGACTTATTTTATCTTTCACTATTGGATAATTTTTTCGTTTCCTTTGGACATGCAAAAAAACCGAAGGTCCTTTGGAAGCAACCTCTGTAACTTCGAGTAAGGATAAGGTTGTCTACATCTCAACTACTCCATACCTCGTGGAAGACGAAATTAGGTAAACGTTGATTTTTGTTGTCATAATTATCAAAAAATACGAAACATACAATTCCATATATATTTAAACCAAATTATCACCATGACCTTGTGCATTTGAATATACTATGTCATTTAATTCTATTAGAAAGAGAGCATAACATAACAAAATCGACAAAATGATGCATTCATCAATAACCTTTGAATAGCGAAAAACTCTTCCAAAGATCATACAACATTTTTTGTATTTATTAATATAAGTATAGATATAAATTAAACCACCCTTCATAAAACTACACCAATTAAAATCACAACTACGCACCCACGCCAATAAAATTTTATGTAAAGTCTCGTTGTAGCCGGTGGTGATACAATCACGAAAGCTACTTTCCTTCTTTCAGAACGAATGTTATGCTCTCTTTTGCGATTTCTAAAAGAAAAAATGTGGCTTTCGCGATTGTGTCACCATCAACTGCAACTAGGCTTTACATAAAAAATTTATTGGCGCGGGTATGAAGTTGTGATTTTAATTGATGTAGTTTTTTGAAAATGTGGTTTAATTTATGTCTATACTTAAAACTAATAATATAAAAGAAGTTGTTTGGTCTTTGGAAAAGTTTTTCATTGTTCAAAGGTTATTGATGAATGCAAGGGTTTGCCGATTTTGCTATGTTATGCTCTCTTTCTAATGGAACTAAATGACAATAGTATATTCAAATGTGTAAGGTCATGGTGATAATTTGGCTTAAAATCTACATGGTTGTTATGATGAATAACATAAAATTTCTCATAGTTGAATTTGTATATTTGTGTACATGTTTTAAAATGACAAAGCGATTCGACGATGTTTACATATATTATATAGTGATCAATGTCATAGAACTATATGGCATGAAATACGTGAATATAAATGAAATATCGGAAAGTGAAACATAACATGTCTTCACTCAAGGAATTTGCGGATTTCATAAATCGAACAATTTTAATCACCTCTTCGCTTAGGAGATTTAGTGTGTGTCGATTACAGTTTGTGCGTGTGCTCAAAAGAATCATCTAGTCCATGATTAATAAAAGTATTTAAGGTTTCTCTTTATGATATTTCATTTATGTTGAAATATTACATGCCATATAGCCATATGACATTGATTATCATATGAATAACTAAACGATTTCGAATTACTTTGTTATTTCAAAGCACACAAAGAAACAAATTCAATAGTGAGAAATTATATCATGATAACAATGTTTTTACATCACTTTTGACACATGTAACTTTGCGTTTCATTATCTTTCCATAGAACTTTTATAAGTTTTTACCTCGTAAAGTTTAATTATTTGTTTATCTTTTGTTCCCTAAAAAGGTTGTTTAAATTTAGATATTTATAAGTCACAAATAAAAATTAAACAAATGGAAAAGAAATAGAAAACGCATCCCCGTGAGGTGTGGAGACTGCTTTTTCGACATTGTTGTCTGCACCAAACACGCAGTTGTTATTATAAATTTATATAAATTGAGTACAAATATTGAATATATATATATATATATATATATATATATATATAAAAACTTTAGGATATATAGTAGTCTTTTGAGACCCTTATGTCTCTTAAAAGAAGGACATAGATTGCCTTGCGGGTCAATTGGTGAAGATAGATTGAATTGTTGCTTACAGAAAGATGACCAAATTGGATGATCATAAGCCAGACTTGTAAAGTGCCCGTGTTGACACATGCAACTAATGATACTTCTAAAGGATTGAGTTTTTGTTATGATGATGTGAGTTGCTAAGTGTCTCACGTTTTCTAAATTTGTTGGAGATTTCTTTTTCGACATTAAAGCAAATCTTCAACAGATTTAGAAAGCGTGGGACACTTAGCAACTCACATCATCATAACAAAACTCAATCCTTCAGAAGTAGCTTCAGTTGCATGTGTCAACACACACTTTAAAAGGCTGGCTTATGATCATTCAATTTGGTTATCTTTCTGTAAGCAACAACTCAATCTATCTTCACCAATTGACACACAAGGCAATTTATTTCCTTATTTTAAGAATTCACTATTAGACATAGAGGACTTAAACATACTATTATATATCATAAAAGTTTTATTTAGATATATTCGGTATTTGTACTCAATTTATAATATAAAAATTAGTCCAATGGTTGGAGCACTTGTGCTTGAGTCAATAGACACAGGTTCAAGTCTCATTCTTTGCATTTGCTTTATATAGGTACCCACCTCCGCAAAACCTATGGGCACACTGTAGAGACTTTGTGGAATAAGAGCTCAGTGGTCCGAGTCTTGGCTCGTGCTCACTCTAGTTGGTGCCCCACTAGGCCAGAAGAGTTGCCGGAGCTATTCCTTGTCGGGTGGACAATGGCCGGTGCCAAAAGGCACCCGGAGTCAGGGTGTTCCCGCTAATCTACACCTTTTTTTTGTGGAATAATATAAAAATTAGTGATAACCTGGTTTCATAACATAAATCATAATACTACACATCAAAATAGGGGAAAAAATCAAATTTATATCATGAGTTCACTACGAGACTCAAAGAGTCTAAATGTCTTTAACCCATCATCTCAATAGTGTTATATATCAATCTTTGATATTATGGTGGTGCAGACCACATACCTTTTTTGTGTATATCATGTTATTTGTCTCTATTAGACTCAAGTCTCGTAGCGGACCTATATTTTCGATCCCAAAAGCACAAGTACACACATGGACAAGAGAGATCACATATACGTGTGTGTCTAGTTGAACACACCTTCAATCAAAAGCAATAACAACAAATAAACAAAATGTTGATGGGTTAAAACAAAGGTATAGTCACAGACGCCACCATAACCACTAATATTTTTTACGTGGCTTGATAATACGATCATTCACTACATGTTCTTTTCATACCGTTACTGAGGATTGTGTAACCTGCCGTTTTCCCATAACTTCTTTAGATATCTTTTGTCCAGAAGTCAAACATGGGTCCTTCCTAGTCTTTTTCTTGCAGGGACTAGAGAAATTTGGTGAGTCACTGGACGCTTCCTCATCTTTGGTAGTCTCTTTCGTCATTGTTCCTTCATTATTGATGAGATTGGGATCATCTTCATCATTGTGGGGACTTGGGTGATTTGGTTTGTCATTGGACACTTCTTCATCTTTGATAGATTTGGGAGATAAATTTGCATTAATAAGACTCTGATTTAGGTTCATCACTGAATCATGAGTTAATTGCATTTTTGGTCCTTGTGGTTTGGCCAAAATGCAGTTTTGGTCTTAAAAATTTTGAAAGTGCAGCGATAGTCCTCATTTTGAGGTTTGGATTGCATTTTAGGTCCTTGGATATAGTTAAATGACTAAAATACCATTTGTCTACATCAGAAGAAGCAAGGGTAATTTTGTTATTTCACATCAATCAAGAACCAAAAATGCATTCCAAACTTCAAAATGGGGACGATCACTGCACTTTCAAAGTTTTTTGGACCAAAACTGCAATTCGGCCAAACCACAATGACCAAAAATGCAATTAACCCTTGAATCATTGAAAAGAGATATCGTCATATCCACATCATCTTCCATATCTGTCGTTTCATCAACAAAGTATAAAACATGTCAAAATTGCTTGCAATTATTTTAGGTGTGATATGAATATTACTGTTGGAAAATTTAGTGCACTTGTGGGATTAGTTCACACCTGGTTTTGGGTTAGGAGGTACGGAGTGTACACCCATGAGGTCCCTGAACACCCTGACTCGACTCAATAGTGGTTTGTAGTGCTAGTGTATTGGTTACTACTGGTAGTGTTATGGTTCCTGCTGCTAGTGTAATGGTTCCTGCTGATGGTTCCTGCTGGTAGTGTATGGTTCCTGCTGCTAGTGTAATGGTTTCTACTAGTAGTGTTGCAAGAATTATTTTGTAACGACTTTGACCCATTCAATTGGTCATTATGACGCTTTATGACCACGCTTAATTGGTCATGTAACCACTATTTCTATGATTATGGAGGTTTATTATGGGTGATTAATTGGCGTTAATCACACATAATGTCCATTGATTAGTGTTGAGTGTTCTCTACTATAAATAGAGAGTAACATCTTCACGAAGACACACCGAAAAGAACAATATCGGGAGAAACAAACCGAAAGCTAAAACACTTATAAGCGCAAGGGTTATTGAATTGTGCCTAATTCCATAACCAACATTTGGTCTTATCCCAGTAGATATTCATGTAACCCGGGCATTGTGGTCGAATAGTTTACTTTGGAAAGTGATCACACGATTCAAGTGATATCCGGTAACCACCTAGTGGTATTGCGGTTGCTATTGATTGTCTTAACCTCGCTCGGGCTCATTACCACCAACAATCAAAGTAAACTATTTGTGATAATCAATGGTCACGCACGCAATGAACACATGGCTTCAAACTTTGCCAAGTGGACAAGTTTGAAGGGGTGGACTTTAGGAGATGGCGAAGAAGATGCACCTCCTGGCTGTCGAGCATGAGTGTAGTGTATGCACTAACCACTCCTATTCCCGATGATGGGGATGATGCTACCGTGGAGCGAGATCAGAGGAGGAGCAAATGGGAGAATGATGACTACATTTGCAGAGGTCTAATTCTCAATGGTATGTCTCGATTCTCTGCTTGATATTTATCGAACTTTGAATCTTCCAAAGAACGTGGATTCTTGGATGCCAAATATATGGTGAGGATGCATCAAGTAAGAAGTTTCTTGTAAGTAATTTCACAAATTACAAAATGACCGATTCAAGACCGCTTATGGACAATACAATGAACTTCTTGGTATACTTGGAAGGTTTACACAACACAATATGCACATGGATGAGGCTATTTCGGTCTCTTGTGTCATTGACAAACTTCCCCTTCTTGGAAAGATTTCACGATACCTTGAAACATAAGAAGGAGGAGTTAACTTTGGTTGAGTTAGGCGGTCATCTGCGCATTGAGGAATCTCTCAAGGTGCGGGATAATGACAAGCCAAAGAGTAGCAATGCTACCGGTGCATCTTTTCAATATGGTGGAGCACAACAACTCCACCGGTACAATGATAACAAAGGCAAACGTAAACATCATGACAACACAAGGCGATCCTAACAAGAAAGAAACACCTACTTGCCGGAAATGTGGCAAATCGGTCACATTAAAAGGGATTGCAAAGGTGTTAAGGTTGGTGGTAAAGCCAATGGATCGTGCAATAATGGTTCGGGAGTGGTGGTTCTTCCAACTCACCGAAAGGTCGAATATGGTTAATAAGTCTTTTCGATTTATTATGTTACATATGTATCCGAATCTCATTATGTGCGGGATGATGATGTCGCGTGGTGGGTGACTCGTGCAACAGTTCATGTGTGTAAAGATAGAAGTCGGTTCAGACTTATTAGTCACCGAATGATGGTTCTATTCTTCACATGGAAATGAGTCAACAACCTTGGTGCATGGTCGTGGTTGTGTAGATCTTAGATTTAGTTCGGAAAGATTGTAACTTTGTTTAATGTTATTCATGTTCCTAATATAAGGAAGAACTTGGTTTCAAGTAGTATTTTGAATAATCATGGATATAAACAAGTTATTGAGTCCGATAAATTTGTTCTTTCTAAGCATGGTGTTTTTATTGGTTTTGGATATTTGTGTAATCAAATGTTCGTGCTTAATATTGTCACCGATAGTGTTAATTCACCTTTGTGACCACATCCGACCGACCGACTCTACCCTATTGCATGCAAGACTTGGTCATGTACATTATAAAGGATGCAAGATATGTCTAAGGATGGGTTAATCCCAATTTTTGACATGGACACTAAAAGTGTAAAACTTGCATGTTGACCAAGATAACCAAGAAACCTTTTCGTGGTGTTAGTCGTGAGACTAAGCTCTTGAGCTAATACACGATGACTGTATGATTTGCATGCCACTCCTCTTTGGGGAATAAGAAGTACTTTGTGACATTTATTGATGATGCTTCTAGGTTTTGTTATGTCTATCTCATACATTCCAAGGATGAAGCATTAGATAAATTCAAAGTGTTTAAAATCAAGTTGAATTACAACTGGGTCTTTTATCAAAAGATTAAGGACCGATAGAGGAGGTGAGTACATGGATACTCTGTATTTTCATCTGTTGGTATAATCCATGAAACGATCGCCTTTATACTCCTCAAAGAAAATGATATTTCGAAAGGAAAAGCAGGTATCAAGGAGATGGTTAATTCCATGTTGTCCTATTCGGATCGAGTCAAGGGTTCGGGTGAAGCTATGTTATGACTTGTTATTTACTAAATATGGTTCCCAACAAAAGGAACAAGGTTACCTCTTATGAACTCGAACTAAAAGGAACCCCAACCCGAACTATCTCGTGGTCCGGGGTTGTAGGTCATTGTAAGACTCTCGATTCAAAGCTAAAGACTTTGGGTGAAAGAGGCATTAACCGCATCTTTGTTGGATATGATGAGCATTCCAAGGCTTTTAGGTTCTATGTTATTGAACCTAATGAATATGTTTCAATTAATTCTATAATTGAATCAAGGGATGCAAACTTTGATGAGAATAGATTTTCATCAATCCTAGACCAAGTCATAGGATTCCTAATGGAACTCATGACACGGTGTATCGAGAGGTCCCCGATGAAGTATCATCGAGGTCCCGATGAGGTTGTGGTTCAACAAACTAAACCTCGTGCTCGAGAAAGAGCAAAGGGTCGAATCCAAAATCATTTGGACTGAGTTTCAATTATACTTAATTGAAGGAACAAGGGATGAGGTCTCGACCAATACTCCTATTGCTTCATTGTTGAGGATGATCCCAAGACATTTGAAGAAGCAATGAAGTCCCATGATATTGCTTTCGGAAAGAAGCAATCAATGATGAGATGGATTCCATCATGGGCAACAACACTTGGGTGTTGGTTGATCTACCACCGTTGCAAACCTCGGGTTGCAAATGGATTTTCAAAAGGAAAATGAAGGTAGATGGAACTATTGAAAAGTTCAAGGCTAGACTAGTCATTCGGGGCTTTAAACAAAAGTCATGGATAGACTATTTTGATACTTATGACCACGTGGCTCGTATTAGTACCATAAGATCGCTAATTGCTTTAGCAACAATTCACGATCCGATTATTCATCGATGGATGTGAAAGCTTTTCTTGAATGGTGAATTGGATGAGGAGGTTTATATGAACCAACCTCGTGGCTTCATCTTGCTCGGCAATGAAAACAAGGTGTAAACCGATTAAGTCTCTTTATGGACTAAAGCGTGCACCTAAGCAATGGCATCAAAATTTGATGAAGTGGTTTCGTCTAGTGGTTATGTTCTTAACCAAGTCGACAAATGTGTGTATAGCAAATTTGATGAATCTGGTAAAGGATTCATCATTTGCCTATATGTTGATGACATGTTGATCTTTGGCACCGACCAAAATCAGTTGACCGACAAAAGAATTTTTGTCATCAAGGTTCTCCATGAAGGACATGGGGAGGTGATGTTATCCTTGGTATAAGGATTAAACATGAAAGTAAAGAACTTCTATTTCTCGGTCTCATTATATTGAGAAGGTGTTAAGTAAATTCAATTACTTTGATTGTACTCGGTGAGTACACCTATGGATACTTGTGAGAAGCTAATGCCTAATAATGGCAAGGTTGTATCTAAACTTGAGTATTCTAGGGTAATTGGTGCACCGATGTATGCCATGACTTGTACAAGGCCCGATATTGCTTTTGCAATGGGTAAACCGAGCAGGTATACTAGTAATCCTAGTGCTCATCATCGCAAGCGATTCGAGGGTATCAAGTATTTGAAGAGAACTATAGATTATAGTCTCTCATATATTGGTTACCCATCGTTGTTGGAAGGATACACCGATGCAAGTTGATCGATAACATCGAAGACAATTCGCCTACCGATGGTCGGGTATTCCTACTTGGTGGAGGTGCAATTTCTTGGGCATCCAAGAAGCAAACTTGCATCACCGCTTCAACAATGGAATCAATTTGTGGCTTTAGCATTTCGGTAAAGAAGTCGAATGGTTGAAAAACTTGCTTCTTGAGATTCCATTGTGGCATAAACCTATAGCACCTATTTATATCCGTTGTGATAGTGCAGCTACATTGGCTAATGCTTATAGCCGATGTACAATGGGAAGTCTAGACACTTAGGTGTCGACATAGCATGATTCGTGAGCTTATCATGAATGGGGTGGTATCTATAGAGTTTGTTAAATCTCAACAAAATTTAGTTGATCACTGACGAAGGGTCCGCTAGAGACTTGGTTATAAAGTCTCGCTAAAGGGATGGGTTTAGGTCCAACTTAGTCACTGAATGCTAAGACACCCAACTCCTCCCGAGGAAACTTGGGAGCCGAGTTCAATGTGGACAATGAACATTCGATGGACTGGAGCACATGTTTTTATACATCCCAAGGTTGTGCTCGAACCTGCCGAAAGGAGGATGAAGTCTTTACTTAATGGTTAATTTTCTTTGAAAAGTTCTTGGCGGGAGCATGAATAAAGAGGAACCACCTATGTAAATGTTGAAGTTTTGCCGCCTGTGAGCTTTGGACTTTTGCTCTTACAACATTTATGAATTTGATATAGACACATGGCTTGTATAGTGTCGGGAGCTTTTAAGTGTTTGAAAACTTGTGTGTATTTTATCTTCAGGTATTCAAATGGGTTGAAGGGTTCAATTCTTAGAACACCCTTATTCTCGAATATTTGAACGTGTAATGTACTAAGATGGGATTCAATCCTCATGATATTTTCGTTTATGCACATGTTTTGTTTGATGTTTGTTTTTCTTGAAAAGGAAGTGAACTAAATTTGGGGAGGATTGTTGGAAAATTTAGTGCACTTGTCGGATTAGTTCACACCTGGTTTTGGGTTAGGAGGTACGAAGTGTACACCCATGAGGTCTGATAGTACAATGACCATAGTTGACAATTATTTCATTTTTAAACTTAAAAGGACCTTAATTGTCATTTTTGGATTTTGAGGAACTATAAGTGTAATTTCCCAAAAGTTTATCAAAATGTTCCAAATTTTCAATCATGCATAGTACAAGGGTATTATTTGTAAAATTCCAAGTTTAGAATACCCAGGGACCATTTTTGCCAATTTTGTAACTTGAGGGGTAAAAATTGCCATTTTGTGTAAACTTTCATCCAGGGATCATTTGTGAATATTTTTGGTTTCCCAAGGACTTAAGTTGACTTTTCATTCATTTAAAACATTTAGGGACTAGTTTTGCCAATTTGTGTAACTCTAGGGACTGAAAACGACATTTGTTGTGAAATTGATCGGTTTTCACTTGTTTTTCAATCTTTGTACCGAATCACATAAAACACATTTAAATGATATTTATAACATTTTGTGAGTCATTTATGTGTTTTGGTTGTTTTATGGTTTAAATAGTATAAAATATATGTGTAATTAGACACATATCAGGTCCCCGAACACCTCGACTCGACTCAATAGTGGTTTGTCTTGCTAGTGTATTGGTTACTATCGATAGTGTAGTAACCGATGGTTCCTACCGGTAGTGTTATGGTTTCGCCGCTAGTGTAATGGTTCCTGCCGATGGTTCTGTTGGTAGTGTATGGTTCCTGCCGCTAGTGTAATGGTTCCTACCGGTAGTGTTGCGAGAATTATTTTGTAATGACTTTGACCCATTCACTTGGTGTTATGACTGCTTTATGACCACGTTTAATTGGTCATGTAACCACTATTTCTATGATTATGGAGGTTTATTATGGGTGATTATTTGGCCGTTAATCACACATAATGTTCATTGATTAGTGTTGAGTGTTATCTACTATAAATAGAGAGTAACATCTTCAGCTTGAAGACACACTGAAAAGAACAATATCAGGAGAAACAAACTGAAAGCTAAAACACTTATAAGCGCAAGGGTTATTGAATTGTGCCTAATTCCATAACCAACATTTGGTCTTATCCCAAGTAGATATTCGTGTAACCCAGGCATTAGGGTCGAATAGTTTACTTTGGAAAGTGATCACACGATTCCAAGTGATATCCGATAACCACCTAGTGGTATTGCAGTTGTTACTGATTGTCTTAACCCTGTTCTGGGCTCATTACCACCAACAATTACCCTATGCAGCTTTTTGATAGATTTAGGAGATAGAGTAACATTGAAGGGACTCGGATTTGGGTTCATCATTGAATCATTGAAGGGAGATGCAGTCATATCTGCATCATCTTTCATATCTATCATTTCATCAGCAAAGTCTATGACACGTATTTCAAAATTTCGTTCAATCTTGCTATGACACCAATGCAAAAACTTTTACATTTGGCCATAATCGTGATGTTCAATTACATTTTGGGATACAAGATGTTTATGCATTATTGGGGATTCCTGTTGATGGGAAACCACTTATATGTGATCATGTAGATACTGAGAACCTTTGCAATGAATATATTGGCACTTATGAGAGAAATACTCCAAAGGCAATGCAACTGTCTAAAAATGGGTGAGAAACACTTTTGAGGTCTAAAAGATGCAACAGAGGACATTTATTTGTCATGTACGGGCATATCTATTATACCTTACTATTAATATTATTCTTCCAAATTGTGATAATCCTCTTTATTATCCAGTATACTAGTTTAAATGGTGTTGCATAGGGCGTTGTTGCCCATTGTTTGTTAACAACAGCCTTCTTCAGAAGACAAAAAGTCTTGGGACCAATGTGGCTTTATGAGGTATTTTATAAATTCGAACTTGACTTTAGGTTGTAAAATTTTCTATGATTATTCTGACTAACAATTTGACCAGATTCATATTTAGTTATTTTTTCTGAAAAGAATTTTTAAAATAAGAGACGCTTTTTTTGGTCAGCTCATTTTTAGGGTCAGAGAAAAACATCCCTCTTTATGAGTACTGGTGGCCACTCATGGATGCATCAAGGGAAAAAAAAGCAAGACAAGTTATCATTAAAGCAAGACTTGGAGAATACCCGAGAAAACATGACGGATGAGGTATGTTTTTGCAAATCTGCATTTTAAACACCCATAAAGCCAATACCATTTTAAACTTTAGGTGATTTTAATCATTAACTTATATTTAGGTAATATTTCAAGATATAGTCCTAAAACAAATTCAAGTAACCTAGTCACAATTGGATTAGGTGGTTAATCGAAGTATCACGCCCAAGACCAAAAGTCATCAGATTTATTTTATGAAAAGTACTAAAAATCGTAACTCAAAATTAATAAACAGATTCATTTTAGAAATATTGGTATATTTGACATAATTTTACACTATGCAAGAAAAATATATGGGATTTTCGTGCTCCCCGAGAACCCCCTCGGTCCACCCCTGGTTAATCGATTTATCCGAATAGTGAACACCAAAGGGCTTGTGTTCCAATGGTATCTCATTGCGTGAGAAACTCTATAATCAAATGGTTGTTGGTTCAAAAACTGGTTAAAACATGTGAGATATATTTATGGTTTAAATGTTGTTAGATAGATAAAATTGTTATTTAAAAAAAAGAAAAAAATAAAAATAAAATCGGAAAATGAACCCTATAATAAATGAGAACTGATTTGCACACTTTCAAAAATGATTTGGACACTCTAGTTGTGCATTAAATACTTGTACAATATTAATATTGTGCTTTAACTGTTTGTACATATAAGTGTCTCAATAATATTTTTGAGTGCGCAAATCACCTCCCATAATAAATGGGGAGTGATTGACACACTACAATTTTTTATTGGGATACTCACAGTACAAATTGTTAAAGCAATTTACACTAAAAGTACAATTGTTTAATGCATAGCGATGAGTGTCAAATAAAAATTATGAGTGTGCCAATGGGAATTGATTCGCACACTTTGCATATTGATTGGACACTTCAGTTGTGCATGAAATACTTGTACAGTTTTAAACAGTCTACTTCAACTACTTGTACCTTGAGTGTGCGAATAACTTTTTAGAGGTCACTAAATACACCAACATGATGAGCCAATCATTGACTTTTTTATAAAATAATTCACCAACATGATGAGCCAATCATTGACTTTTTTATAAAATAATTTTAGGGACATGATTACTTTCATTAATGTACATTAATGAGCCAAAATAAACATTCAATGTGATTACTTTCATTAATGTAGATTAATGAGCCAAAATAGACATTCAATGTAAATAATCTTTCTACGTGTACATGCTTTCTCAATTTTATTTTATTTTTTTATTTTTTTTACATATACATATAATTATTTTTTACTTATGTCATATACATATACGTACTTATAAGTGAATAAATAATACAAATTTTATTGAAAATTAATAATTAAAAATACAATATAAATAACGTTACATAATTACTTTGTTAGGTAAATATTTTCCGGAATACGATAATAATATTCGCGAAACACATTTTGACGACTAACATATGTGTCCTCTCATCCTGATGCATTTTCACTTTTATATGTAATCCAAAGTGGATGAGTTAACGGTAATGGTGAACCTTCGTAGTGTCGCTTAATATAATGGTTACGATTCACATGAGCAATCACAATTGTCTCGTGTGGTTCGATTAATGGTGGTGTCGACCAAAGCGGAAAACTCGTGGTCAAACCTCCAACATTTCCTCCACCGCTAGACTTATAACAACTCTTTTATATGTTGAGGCAATAACCAAACCCGTGTTTGGCATTTCCATCCATTTTCCGCTTTTTACGGTCTCATAAATTGTTTTATAACCTCTCGCTCCAAACATATACTTATATTTTTGTTGGTTAAAATCTAACTCGCACCAAATCGGATCGAATACGACGCCACCGATCTTGAGGGAGACCGAGAGCGACAACGACGATCTAAATCCGCAATTCCATCACCTATGACATCTTGTAAATCAGAACATAAGGATGGAAAATATGTGGAAGTTGATTCAAAAATCTTTCCGGACGTGTTTCGTGGACGATTGGCTCACATATGAACTATGTCTCGGAGGTTCCTGGTTTAAGTCCGTGAACACGCCACGCTCACGTGTTTCATAGTTCGAGCATGAACTGTCTTGGTCTTTCCTCATTCAAGTCTACCCCAAAAGCCCGGTTGATTGACTACTTTTACTAAGATCTTGAACTTTCGGATCAACAAACTTCTTTTTTTGTTGTTTCTTCAAGCTTGGTCGTCCACGGGTATTTTTTTTAACCGCGGGTTCTTTAATTAGAGTTGCACTTGGATTGCTCATACAACCTAGCTTTCTTAAAAAACTCATTTTTCCTCCATTTGATTGCTTGTTGAAATTTTCTTTAAAAATGTGTAAGTCATCGTCACATTGAATATCTTCATCTTCCAAGGGTTTTGACCATGAGACATCTAGTGTCCTCCAAAAGATATCAATTGACTCCAAGGGGATATACTCACCTGCAATAAAACAATAATAATTGTTTTTAATATTTTTTGAAAAACCAAGACCTCAAAAAATTAATCAAATAATAGCAGTTATATATGGTGACCTGAAATTAAGTACGCTGAAAGTACGCAAGCACATGGTAACCCACAACCCTTACGAAGTTGACAACCACACATTGAGTATTCAAACTTAGGATCATTCAATCGACTAACTTCTCCTAAAATCATATCAAGAGCTTCATTGGAAACAAAACCCCGTAATAAGTTGAAACAATGTATGTTATGTTGATGATAACGATAGATTCTACTTCTTTCAAAGCTTTCGTTGATTGCTGTAACTTGAGACTGCACGATCTCATTGATACATCCCACAAATTGATCTAAGCTGTGTTTTTTAGATTTCAAGTATCTTTTAACTTAGCGTGTTGGCTTTCACATCTGCTTTGTTGTGCGATTGTTAAAGTTAAAAGACACGTCATCCATGCAGACACAAACCGTTTTTTATGATTTTTAACCATTGTTCGGTTACATAACTTAAAACACCAAATGTTTAAAAAATAATAAGGTGATGTAGGAAAACAATATAAAATATAAAATAATATAATATTAAATGTGAAATAGAGAAAGGTACGTGGATAATCTTTGAGTCTCGCTTGAAGTTGCTTGTAGTTCTCCAATGCGACACACATGTTGGAGAATCTTCTAGTGAATTCCATGCCGAAATAAATGAGTCTCAATCTCGCTTTCTTCGTGATCGATGGCCTACAATTCTTCAAAATATTTTGGCTAATGTGCCATCTACAAAGTAACTGTAGCATTCGGAAAAACTTGTTCGCATGCATTTAATGAGCCAATTCTCGTCCGTGATTATAACACGTGGATGCATGCGCTGTTAAGTGTCAACTTTAAGCACTCTAACACCCACTTATAGTTTTTGTCTTTTCTTCACTTATAAAGGCAAATGCTATGCAAAATGTCTTGTGTGTTGAAGTTACTCCAACTATCTCCACAAAAGGCATATTATACTTGTTTGTCTTATACGTAGCATCTATTATCACCACGTGTGGGAATGCACGCCATATATTAAAGTATGTGGGGTGAACAAAAAAGAGAGCGTCCAACTCATTCGTAACATCATTTGTAGAAAAATCATGAACATAACCATTAGAGTGTAAAAGAGACATAAGAACCTGCGTTGAAATTTTTATAATTATTTTTTCTTTTTATTTATTGAAAAGATATAAACCAAAATATATAGGAGAAAAAACATTAAAATAGTTTTACATGCATCGTACTTTTTCCAACTCTTCCGGCCTTGTTTGTCTTATACGTAGCATCTATTATCACCACGTGTGGAATGCACGCCATATATTAAAGTATGTGGGTGAACAAAAAGAGAGCGTCCAACTCATTCGTAACATCATTTGTAGAAAAATCATGAACATAACCATTAGAGTGTAAAGAGACATAAGAACTCGTTGAAATTTTTATAATTATTTTTCTTTTATTTATTGAAAAGATATAAACCAAAATATATAGGAGAAAAACATTAAAATAGTTTTACATGCATCGTACTTTTTCCAACTCTTCCGCCTTGCGAATTTTAGATTGTGCATTATATATATCTTTGAGTGTTGACACGTTATCCTTATTTTGCGCCTTTATTATTGACAATATGTCACGTGGCTCCACATTCTTCTTGGTCAAATCTTCACCAATTGATATTCTTCTTTAGTCAATCGCCTCGCATATGGATGCCCTCCATATGTTGTGCAGGAGATGATTATGTTTATCACATATCACACTCATCAACCAACCACCATACATATTTGAATACTTTCCTACCAACCGAACGGACAATTAATCTTTTGGTAGCGAATTTTGCTTGTTTCATTCGGTTTATATTCACCACCACGATCACACATAAGCGTGACTTCATAGAAAAACCACTTTCGTCAGGTATTATTTTGAGTTACAATGATGTAACCAAGAGAAGCGTGCCTTAGTTTGCGCCTCAACCTTTTAAGTCTTCACGAGTTTTGAACACCTAAAATTAAATTTGTTATTGTTAACGAAAATATCCAATTGAAAATAATAACATATATTTATAAATTATTGTCTATGATATAAAATAATAATTATACCTCACGAGTGAAAAATGGCGACGTATGCATATTTTCATCAAAAAAGACATTTTCTTGTATTAATTTTTCCCAGCCTCCACATTTTCCCTCCCAGCCTCCACCTTATATCCTCTCATCTACCTCTATATACAATCACCATACCATCACCACTGGACGGAAAAAACCAGAACCACTGTACCATCACCACTGTCAAACCGACACCATTTTCCCAGCCTCCACCACTATAACACCACAACCACGAATAAAACGAAGGGTATGTTTGGTGGCGTCTTCGGATCTGTTTGGATCTGGAAGGGTATGTTTGGATTTGGACGAAGGGTATGTTTGGTGGCGTTAGGGTTTAGGTGACGACGGGTATGACAGTGGCGTTAGGGTATGTTGTGTATTTTTTGGTGGCGTTAGAGTATGACAGCGGCGTTAGGGTATGTTTGGTGGCGTTAGGATTTGGACGAAGGGTATTTTTCCGATGGGTATTTATGTATTTTTGACGACGGCTAAAAAGGTTGATGGGTCAGCTGGGACGAAGGTTGTGGTGATGGGTCTGAAGCCATGAGTGAGTGAGTGAAGTGAGAATGATATGGTGAGTTTTTTCCGATGGGTATTTTTGGATATTTTTTCGATGTGGTTTCCGATGGATATTTTTCCTGCAAGTGTTGATGGATGAGTTGATGGGTATTTTTCCGATGGGTTTCCGATGGATATTTTTCCTATGGGTATTTTTTCATGGGTTTCCGATGAAAAAATGGAACAACACCAAGTTTAAAATTTTTTGGCACAACAAAATACTCTCTTTTAGACAAGTGAACAACGCAAAGTTTCTTACACTCCTGCATGATCAACCAGACTAGAAAGATTGTTACTGCAAAAGATGGAAATAAAAGGATAATATCTTTAACTTACCTTGTATTTGAAAGTTAAGTGTATTTGAAAATCAGAGTTATCTTTTTTATATACATGATTATATCTTGTTTTAAGTGTAATTTAGTTAAAATTTATTATTAGTTTGTTAGGGAAGTGGTTGATTGAGATTGTAATTTTTAAAATAAGCAGGTGTAGTCAAGAAATGTGTAAATGTTAACTGTATTGTGAATTCCTGTATTGTGAATTCCAAGTGAAATAAAACAAAAATGCTGGTGTAGTACGAAATGTGTAAAGTTAAGTGTTTCCAAGTGAAATTAAATGGGTTGACCAAGTGAAATTTAATGATCTGTCAACCAACTTTTGTGAATTTCAATAGATAAGACTTTTGACCAAATTAATACTTGGTGAGTTTAGCAGGACCCAAATAAACTCACTTTATATAGTGTGCAAATCATTAGCGTTTGCTAATAATTCCCATAATAAATGGAAATTGATTTGCACACTCAAACTTTTGATTAGGACACTTTATTGTGTGCATTGGATGCTTATACAAGATTTACAATGTGTTTTAATTGTTTTACAATTGAGTGTCTCAGTCACAAAATTGAATCCGCAAATCACCTCCTATAATAAATAGCCATTTATGCACGTGACTTTTCCAATCACCCACGTGCAAAAACTATTAGCCGTCCAGCATCTCTCACACACAAAACAAAAAAAACACAAACACATATGTTCCCCAACTGATCACTTTGACCCACATCATAAAAATGAAAATCACCAAATGGGTATCCACAATCCTACTCCTTACACTCCTAAACCGGGTTAATCGATTTATCCAGAATAGTGAACACCAAAGGGCTTGTGTTCCAATGGTATCTCATTGCGAGAAACTCTATAATCAAATGGTTGTTGGTTCAAAACCGTTAAAACATGTGAGATATATTTATGGTTTAAATGTTGTTAGATAGATAAAATTGTTATTTAAAAAAAAAAATAAAATAAAATCGGAAAATGAACCCTATAATAAATGAGAACGATTGCACACTTTCAAAAATGATTTGGACACTCTAGTTGTGCATTAAATACTTGTACAATATTAATATTGTGCTTTAACCGTTTGTACATATAAGTGTCTCAATAATATTTTTGAGTGCGCAAATCACCTCCCATAATAAATGGGGAGTGATTGACACACTACAATTTTTTATTGGGATACTCACAGTACAAATTGTTAAAGCAATTTACACTAAAAGTACAATTGTTTAATGCATAGCGATGAGTGTCAAATAAAAATTATGAGTGTGCCAATGGGAATTGATTCATACACTTTGCATATTGATTGACACTTCAGTTGTGCATGAAATACTTGTACAGCTTTTAACATCTACTTCAACTACTTGTACCTCGAGTGTCGAATAACTTTTAGAGGTCACTAAATACACCAACACGATGAGCCAATCATTGACTTTTTATAAAATAATTCACCAACATGATGAGCCAATCATTGACTTTTTATAAAATAATTTTAGGGACATGATTACTTTCATTAATGTACATTAATGAGCCAAAATAAACATCAATGTGATTACTTTCATTAATATACATTAAACGGCGAAAAGAGACATTCAATGTAAATAATCCTTTTCACGAGTAATACGCTTTCTCAATTTTTTTGTATTTTTTATTTTTATTTTTACATATAATTATTAATACTTTATGTCATATACATATACGCACTTATAAGTGAACAAATAATACAAATTTTATTGAAAATGAATAATTAAAAATACAATAAAAATAACGTTACATAATTACTTTGTTAGGTGAATATTTTCCGAATACGATAATAATAATATTCAAACACATTTCGACGATCACATATATGTCCTCCCATCCCGATGCATTTTCACTTTTATACGTAATACAAAGTGGACGAGCTAATCCAGTAAGTGAACCTTCGCAGTGTTGCTTTAATATAATGGTTACGATTCACATGAGCAATCACAATTGTCTCGTGGTTGGTTCCGATGGTTTCGACCAAAGCGGAAAACTCGCAAGGCAGCCTCCAACATTTCCTCCATCGCTAGACTTATAACAACTCTTTTATATGTGAGGCAATAACCAAACCCGTTGGCATTTCCATCCATTTTCCAAATTTTTTACGGTCTCATAAATTGTTTTATAACCTCTGCTCCAAACATATACTTATATTTTTGTTGGTTAAATCTAACTCGCACCAAATCGGATCGAATACGACGCCACCGATCTCGAGGAGACCGAGAGCGACAACGACGATCTAACCGCAATTCCATCACCTATGACATCTTGTAAATCAGAACATAAGGATGGAAAATATGGAAGTTGATTCAAAAATCTTTCCGAACGTGTTTCGTGGATCATCGCTCACATATGAACTATGTCTGAGGTTCCTCGGTTTAAGTCCGTGAACACGCCACGCTCACGTGTTTCATAGTTCGAGCATGAATCGGTTCTTGGTCTTTCCTCATTCAAGTCTACCCCAAAAGCTCGGTTGATTGACTACTTTTACTAAGATCTTGAACTTTCGGATCAACAAACTTCTTTTTGTTGTTTCTTCAAGCTTGGTCGTCCACGGGTATTTTTTAACCGCTGGTTCTTTAATTAGAGTTGCACTTGGATTGCTCATACAACCTAGCTTTCTTAAAAACTCATTTTCCTCCATTTGATTGCTTGTTGAAATTTTCTTTAAAAATGTGTAAGTCATCGTCACATTGAATATCTTCATCTTCCAGGGTTTTGACCATGAGACATCTAGTGTCCTCCAAAAGATATCAATTGACCTAAGCGGGATATACTCACCGCAATAAAACAATAATAATTGTTTTTAATATTTTTGAAAACCAAGACCTCAAAAATTAATCAAATAATAGCGCTTATATATGGTGACCAAATTAAGTACTTATTTGAAAGTACGCAAGCACATGGTAACCCACAACCCTTACGAAGTTGACAACCACACATTGAGTATTCAAACTTAGGATCATTCAATCGACTAACTTCTCCTAAAATCATATCAAGAGCTTCATTGGAAACAAAACCCCGTAATAAGTTGAAACACTGTATGTTATGTTGATGATAACGATAGATTCTACTTCTTTCAAAGCTTTCGTTGATTGCTGTAACTTGAGACTGCACGATCTCATTGATACATCCCACAAATTGATCTAAGCTGTGTTTTTTAGATTTCAAGTATCTTTTTAACTTAGCGTGTTGGCTTTCACATCCTTTGTTGTTGCGATTGTTAAAGTTAAAGACACGCCATCCATGCAGACACAAACTGTTTTTTATGATTTTTAACCATTGTTCGGTTACATAACTTAAAACACCAAATGTTTAAAAAATAATAAGGTGATGTAGGAAAACAATATAAAATATAAAATAATATAATATTAAATGTGAAATAGAAAAGGTACGTGGATAATCTTGAGTATCGCTTGAAGTTGCTTGTAGTTCTCCACGACACACATGTTGGAGAATCTTCTAGTGAATTCCATGCCAAATAAATGAGTCTCAATCTCGCTTTCTTCGTGATCGATGGCCTACAATTCTTCAAAATATTTTGGCTAATGTGCCATCTACAAAGTAACTGTGTAGCATTCGGAAAAACTTGTTCGCATGCATTTAACAGAGCCAATTCTCTGTCCGTGATTATAACACGTGGATGCATGCGCTCGTTAAGTGTCAACTTTAAGCACTCTAACACCCACTTATAGTTTTTTGTCTTTTCTTCACTTATAAAGGCAAATGCTATGCAAAATGTCTTGTGTGTTGAAGTTACTCCAACTATCTCCACAAAAGGCATATTATACTTGTTTGTCTTATACGTAGCATCTATTATCACCACGCTGAATGCACGCCATATATTAAAGTATGTGGGTGAACAAAAAGAGAGCGCCCAACTCATTCGTAACATCATTTGTAGAAAAATCATGAACATAACCATTAGAGTGTAAAAGAGACATAAGAACCTGCGTTGAAATTTTTATAATTATTTTTTCTTTTTATTTATTGAAAAGATATAAACCAAAATATATAGGAGAAAAAACATTAAAATAGTTTTACATGCATCGTACTTTTTCCAACTCTTCCGGCCTTGTTTGTCTTATACGTAGCATCTATTATCACCACGCTGGAATGCACGCCATATATTAAAGTATGGGGGTGAACAAAAAGAGAGGCGTCCAACTCATTCGTAACATCATTTGTAGAAAAATCATGAACATAACCATTAGAGTGTAAAAGAGACATAAGAACTCGTTGAAATTTTTATAATTATTTTTCTTTTATTTATTGAAAAGATATAAACCAAAATATATAGGAGAAAAACATTAAAATAGTTTTACATGCATCGTACTTTTTCCAACTCTTCCGCCTTGCAATTTTAGATTGTGCATTATATATATCTTTCGAGTGTTGACACGTTATCCTTATTTTGCGCCTTTATTATTGACAATATGTCACGTGGCTCCACATTCTTCTTGGTCAAATCTTCACCAATTGATATTCTTCTTTAGTCAATCGCCTCATATGGATGCCCTCCATATGTTGTGCAGGAGATGATTATGTTTATCACATATCACACTCATCAACCAACCACCATACATATTTGAATACTTTCCTACCAACCGAACGGACAATTAATCTTTTGGTAGCGAATTTTTGCTTGTTTCATTTGGTTTATATTCACCACCACGATCACACATAAGCGTGACTTCATAGAAAAACCACTTTCGTTAGGTATTATTTTGAGTTACAATGATGTAACCAAGAGAGGCGTGCCTTAGTTTGCGCCTCAACCTTTAAGTCTTCACGAGTTTTGAACACCTAAAATTAAATTTGTTATTGTTAACGAAAATATCCAATTGAAAATAATAACATATATTTATAAATTATTGTCTATGATATAAAATAATAATTATACCTCACGAGTGAAAAATGGCGACGTATGCATATTTTCATCAAAAAGACATTTTCTTGTATTAATTTTTCCCACCTCCACATTTTCCTCCCGACCTCCACCTTATATCCTCTCATCTACCTCTATATACAATCACCATACCATCACCATCGACGGAAAAACCGTAACCATCAGACATCACCACCGCCAAACCGACACCATTTTCCCGCCTCCACCACTATAACACCACAACCACGAATAAAACGGGCGGTATGTTTGGTGGCGCCTTCTGATCCGTTTGATCCGGAAGGGTATGTTTGGATTTGACGGGCGGGTATGTTTGGTGGCGCTAGGGTTTAGGTGACCACTGTATGACAAAGTGGCGTTAGGGTATGTTGTGTATTTTTGGTGGCGCTAGAGTATGATTACGTTAGGGTATGTTTGGTGGCGTTAGATTTGGACGAAGGGTATTTTTCCGATGGGTATTTATGTATTTTGACGACGCTAAAAAGGTTGATGGGTCACCGGGACGAAGGTTGTGGTGACGGGTCCGCCATGAGTGAGTGAGTGAAGTGAGAATGATATGGTGAGTTTTTTCCGATGGGTATTTTGGATATTTTTCGATGTGGTTTCCGGCGGATATTTTTCCGCAAGTGTTGATGGATGAGTTGATGGGTATTTTTCCGATGGGTTTCGATGGATATTTTTCCTATGGGTATTTTTCATGGGTTTCGATGAAAAATGGAACAACACCAAGTTTAAAATTTTTGGCACAACAAAATACTCTCTTTAGACAAGTGAACAACGAAGTTTCTTACACTCTGCATGATCAACCGACTAGAAAGATTGTTAATGCAAAAGATGGAAATAAAAGGATAATATCTTTAACTCAAATCATTCCGCTTAATAAATAGCCATTTATGCACGTGACTTTTCAATTACCCACGTGCAAAAACTATTAGCCGTCCAGCATCTCACACACAAACCAAAAAACACAAACACACATGTACACCAACTGATCACTTTGACCCACATCATAGAAATGAAAATCTCCAAATGGGTATCCACAATCCTACTCCTTACACTCCTAAACCCCATAATCTCAAAAGGGTCATCCCAACTTTCCCAAGATTTTCTTGAATTTGCAAATAAAAATGAAGTCTTTGAATGGATGGTTGGTATCAGGAGACAGATACATCAGAAACCTGAGTTGGGTTATGAGGAATATGAAACAAGTGAAATGATAAGGAAGGAGTTGAATAAAATGGGGATTTTGTATGAGTATCCTGTTGCTGGTGGTACTGGTGTTGTGGGGTCTGGTGTGGGGCCTTTTGTTGGGTTGAGAGCTGATATGGATGCTTTGCCTATGCAGGTTTGTGTGTGGTCTTTATTAAGGGAATGTTTGTTTAAGCTTATATATGGGCTTACGAGCTTATTTGATTTTGGCTTATATTACACAAGCCTCAACTTTCGAGCTTATTTCGACAGGTATGGGCTTATATAAGTTTATTATGATATAATAAGCATATAAGTCTAAAGTCACAAAATAAGCTAAAAATTGAGGCTTATGTAATAAAAGCCGAAACCAAATAAGCTCGTAAGCCCACATATAAGCTTAAACAAACACCCCCTAAGTTTTTGAGTTATGGTTGTGATCATTTTATTGGTTGTAGGTTTTGAGCGTTGACTTTTTTTTATTAATAAGTTTATCAAGTTGAGTTCTATGTTTTGGCGAAACTAGTAGTAGCAAAAAACAGCAATAGGAATAGCTGTGAGTAGTAGTTGTATAGCAGCTAGTTGGCTACTAGTTAGCAGTAGCTGTTTTAGTATCGGTAATGTAAGTAGTACTGAGTAGCTATTTTGTAGGTAGTGTTTTGTATGATGAGTTTCGAAGTTTAGTTATGAGTTGACTTTTTTTTTCTTAATTGGAATATTGGATCCCATGAGTGTTACGAACCACCCCAAGATATGTACCTAGTGAAATTTGAACCAAAAACCTCTTGTGAGGACATCAGGGTGCCTAGCCAATAGGCCACTTGGTGTGGTTTATCAAGTAGCAGATAATTAGTACTAAACTTTTAAGGTTTGTAGGATTGTGTTTTGGAGTGGATTATCTGATTACTACGCTTATAAACATAGATGATCAAATTTAAGTGATTGGTGAATCACTTGAAAAAAGTGATTATAAGCGTTTTCTTAGTGACAAAAAGTAGTTGTGAAAAAGGAGGTTAAGACCTACATTTTGAAAACTCAGGTTTGCATACGCTAATAGCAAGGAAACAGCGTTTGACAAATCATTTGTAAGAAGTGGTTACATGTATTTTCTTAGAGACAAAGTTAAAACGCAGTTGTGAAAAACAGGTTAAGAACTGCATTAGTTTTGCAAGCGATATCTTTTCAAAAACACAATCCCAAACATTCCTTAAAGCTGATTGTTTTCTAGTTTGATTTGTGTTTTACTTTGTTATGTTAAATGAGTTTATAGGATGGTTAAATTTTTGATGGATTATTAAGTTTTTGTTGTTTGAGTTGTGAATTATGGTTGCAATATTTTTGGTTGTAGATTTGGTTGTTGACTTTTCTGTGGGAAATGAGGGTGTTTGGTTTGTGTTATGAAATCGTGTTACTCATTATTGCATTTTCAAGTAAATCAGTTTATAGTGTTTAGGTATAGTGAAATCGAATCCGAGTGTTTTGGAGCATATCATGTGTTTGAGTAGGTGCAATGTCTGATTGTTTAGGAGCATTAGTGGGTGTTTGGGATTGTTTATTCAGACTGCTTATCAACATAAGCAGTTCAGAACAAGCAATTCCAAAACAACTTATTTCACTGGCAAACAATCAGATATTGAGCAGATAAGAAAGCTTCAATGACCAATCCCAAACATCCGCTCAATCTTTCACTTACAAAACACCAAGCCAAGCACCCCTTTGAACAACTGTAGCCTAGGGCCCAAACATGATTAGTCCGAGCTTCGGTGAACTCATTTGGTAGCTCCATAGTTATCATGATGATTTGAGAGCTTAAAAAGCTTGTGCATAACTACATATCAATATGGAAGTTTAGAACTAAATTTTCAACCCAAAAATTTACACCACAAGGGCATACATACTTGCACATACTTAATGCTTGTGAATCTTAAATAAAGTTGTTGATGAAATCTTTGTAATCAGGAAATGGTGGAGTGGAAACACAAGAGTAAAGTTGATGGAAAGATGCATGCTTGTGGTCATGATGGCCATGTCACCATGCTTCTCGGGGCAGCCAAGATTCTTAAACAACATAGCCATCTTTTGAAGGTTTCATTCTTTTGTTTTTACTATATTCTGTATCACCTGACCCGTTTAACCCCATTTTGACCCAAACCCATTTGGCCACACCTAATGTTCTTACATAAAATTGTCTATTCGTTACCATTAACAGGAACAGTGGTACTTGTTTTCAACCGCAGAAGAAGGCGGTGGTGGTGCAAAACTGGTGGTAGAAAGTGGGATCCTCAAGAATGTAAAAGCTATATTCGGTTTACATGTTGGTCCAGAACAACCTCTTGGTCAAGTGTTCTCTCGATCTGGTGCAATTTTAGCAGGAAGTGGCTTTTTTGAAGCTGTTATAACCGGAAAAGGTGGCCATGCCGCTATTCCTCAACACTCAATTGACCCGATATTAGCAGCCTCAAACGTTGTTGTCAGTTTACAGCATCTTGTATCACGAGAAGCTGATCCACTTGATTCTCAGGTAAATTTTGAACCTCGTATTATTTGACGTATACTTTTTTGAACAGATTAAATAAATTTTTAGCCGATAGTCACCCAAAGTGTATATTTCCTCATAATGTGTTTCATTCAGTTGGACAATGGGAAAATTACTAATCTAACCCTTTTTGAGTAGGGTGTATAACGAAAATGTCCAACTTTTTAGAACTCTATACAAAAGTCGCTAAAACTTGATTTTTCAGAAAATTTCCACGCAATTTCAAAATAATTTGCAAAAGAAGTGTTTTAGGGCGTAGTTTTGGTGGTCTGCTAATCAAGAAAATACATTTGGGAGTTATGTGATTATTTGGTTTAAATTTCTAAAATGGTCCTATTAGTACTTTTCTTATTTACTGTAATCATGTCTAAAATTTTCTTGTTGTAAGTCGAACTTGTTTTGACATGTTACTGACTCGGCCATTATACCAGTTCTACATGTCGTGAACTTTTTGTCTGTACTAAAAGAACACTTTTCAGGTTGTTACAGTTGCCAAATTCCAGGGAGGCGGTGCTTTTAACGTTATACCAGATTCAGTCACTATTGGTGGAACCTTTCGAGCTTTCTCTAAAGAAAGCTTCACGCAACTCAGACAACGAATAGAGGAGGTGCGTACCTCTGTGTACAAAACTTTAGTGCGAGCTAGAAAATATACGAATGCGGTGAACTTAAATTGATACACATATACTAAACTAGTATATTTCAATAACAGGTTATTGTAGGTCAAGCAACTGTACATAGGTGTAATGCAACCGTCGATTTCGCTGTAGACAACAAACCTTTCTTCCCTGCCACCATAAACGACGCGGGCCTGCACAAGTTTTTCCAAACGCGTTGCAGGAGACGTTTGGTGTCAATAATGTTAAAGAAATGTCACCATTTATGGGAGCAGAGGACTTTTCTTTCTACCAAGAGGTTATTCCTGGTTATTTCTACTTTATTGGAATGAATAATGAGAAAATGGAAAACCCGCCACTGCATTCCCTGCTTTTCCAACTTAATGAAGATGTCCTGCCTTATGGTGCTGCAATGCAAGCGACTTTGGCTGCAACGTATCTTAGTGAAAGTCAAAGTCAACATACCAAGAACCATGACGAACTTTGAAGTGTTTACTCTTAGGTGTCATTTTTATCGCCCTAATTTGCAGACTTCGAAGTCAATGTCCAAGTGCATCTCGAGCATCTTGCTGAATTGTGAAGTATTCTCGATGTGGCCTAATTTGCAGACTGTTTATGTTGTTTATGCTAACAATGAGATTATCTTAAGCTATATACAATTGATGTCGTTGACTATATATTCATGTAAGTTTGACTTTTGTACAGGTTGCATGATCATAATAATATAGCTTCTATGCTTGGATTTTAATTGTAAATATATTTATTTGCAAGAACTTAATTTTTGTAATTCTTGACTCCTGTGTTCTTTTAGTGCTCTCATGCGATACTGCCTTATGCTTATTGGTTTCTGTGTAACAAGAGTCTGAAGATTAAGGTGGTGTTTACAGGGGCGTAGCCAGGAATTTGTTTATGGGGGCCAAAACTTTGTTAAAGACATTTAGAACTTGACGTAATGTTGAGGATTGTTTAGCCAATTCGTGTTTATATAAGAATTAATATGGGATGATCATTTAAATCAGTATAACATTAGGATTTCTGAGACGGCTAAGACAAGATAACTATATCGCTTTTGTGATGGGCCAAAACAACAATATGGACACTTTACTATATTAAATAATGAAATGTCTGTTTAAAGATTTATGGGTGGGCCACCGCCTCTACATGCCTCCGCCACTGGGTGTTTATTGTCTTTTTTTTCTAACTATATATCACTACTTTTAGGAGAGACTATCGGATAGTAGCTTGGTTTTTACCCATTTTGACCCGTTACACAACTCATGGATAACTACCTCAACACATAGCATCAGAATTTCATAAATAGAGTGTTTCATACAAAGACAAACACTCGCTCTATATTATACAACTGTCAAGTGTCAACTACAAACTACATCAGTAGCCGGTAGGGATCGATAATTTATTATTCAGACAGCAACTGTTCAAAAATGCCTGATAAGGCTACTGCAATCTATTCTATAAGTAAAGATAACAACCGCCTTCTAGTACAATCATCGCGTCAAAAAATGTAGTCTTGAAAGTCAACAGCTGAGCAGCAATTAGAAGCCAAAAAATTCAGAGGAATGTTGTAACAACGCGTCTAAAGCACTAGGAGCAAACTTTCTTGCAAAAAGAAAGCAAACTGAAGTCGGCTGATTATTATAAATGCACGCTTGATCTTCGAGTATTTTCTTGAAAAATTTTATTTATATCATTCTTCCCAAATGTAGCCGGATGAGCACCACCTCTTGACCAGTCAACATAAGTAAGACTCTATTCGCCAATAAATTAGGAGATTGAATTGTGAGCATAGTAGGGAAATAATGCTCATCAACGTAACACGCGGGTCTACAAAACTGCTCAAATTTTGGGTAGAATTTGGTATCTTTAATGATATCAATTGCAAGATTCCGATTGGTTTCAAACCATTGAGACCCTTTTCGCCATTGACTGATGTTGACTTCTGGTAACATATTAGGATTATACCGTCCTCTGCCATATGGGCCGAGCTCATCGATTGCACCCATGAAGCTGTATCTGGATCTTGATATGTAACGATAAATTATGCTGAAATTGTGAAGAGGTATGCATGCCTCGGATAAGAGTACAAACCACTCGTTTGAGATGTCAAGTAACGCGTTGGCTAATAGTCTTCTTTCAGCATCACACATACTCATTCTTCCCCATTCCACCATCTACATAGAATATTTAAGTAAAAGAGAGGTTCAGTTCTTATACATTCAGAAGCAAAAATAAGGCGGAAATTTTAAAAATTATAATTCACTTTGCCCTGGTCAATTAGGATATACTAATAACGACACTTAAAATTAAAAGTTTTAGATCACAGAAGTTCAGATGCTTATATCAACTTACATGGTGCTACTGATTATAAATTTGGGGTGTTAAAACTCTCGTTTTCCTGATTATTTCTTGACTTGTATATATATCAAAGATATGGTGTAAACCCAGTGCCGTGTTTTATCAAACACTGAAAAGCATATCGTCAACAAAGCTATTAAGAAGTGTAACTTCTAAGATATATAAGTGGTGTCTCTGCAAATTGAGTGTTTGCAGTTTCTTGCTAGAAGGATGATGAAATACAGTCTGAATCCTAAAACAAATGTAACATTCTGCTTGACACACAAACTAATCCCTAGCGCCCAAAGCAAGCGCCTTTAGTGTTCCCGTCTCCTGCCTTTTGGCTATATGTGTTCTAGCACTAGTCAAGAATCTAGCATATACTAAACAATGGCTGTGAATCAAAATGGATGGTATCATTATTCTGTAACGACCTATAATTGTCAAACATTTAAAGGGATATAGATTTCCTATAATTGTCAAACATTTAAAGGGATATAGATTTCCTGATTTCCTCATGATTTCTCTCAACTCTTGAGAAGCCATATAGCTTAATATTTAAAACCGATACATATGATTTTCAACATGTGAGTTTGAAAAGAAAGGTATGAGCTTAAGATAATCATTTAGTCCTGCTACTTAAACATTGAATCAGACAAACTATCTAACTTTTAGTGTCCTAGGTCGAATTCTATATCACTTTAGCATCAATAATTTCACCAATGATGCAAAAACTCGACCTCGACTCGACACATATAAAAATGATTTCCAACACACAAAAAAGAAAATGGATATGTGGACTTAAGATTAAATGCATTTTTCATTCTGTATTCAGATAAAGGACATTCTTTTTGGCATTCTAATCATAGGGGTTCCTAACAAAGTAACAATTCAAGTACAGCTTAAAGTCAAACAATAAAATCTCTAACATCATACAACAAGATGTTATGACAATCACATGGGCACATAGCAGTAAATAAATAATGTAAGAAATAACATAAAAGACAAATTTTACTCACCTGACAAGGAATCTGCCTCCCAAAAAACACTGAAGATGTCGTGAAATTTGGTTGATAACCAGGCAAAGAATGAACATAAATCGAATAAAGCCCCTCGTTCCCATCAAAAAACTTTTCCCACAATGGTGACATTGGCAACGGTCCTCTTGTCAAAAACATGAACGCAATCTTAGGTATTCTTTTAAACGGATATTCCTTAATTTGCGGAACAAGTGAAGCTCTCCATAACAACTCACTATCATTCATACTATGCAAATAATTCGACGGGGGCCTAATCAAACTCTGCAAACTAACGGGTTCATCAAAACAAGGTAATGTTCTTGTAACAATATTCCTTATTCCTAAACTTTTGTTCATTCTTACACTAACAATCGAAAGAACAATGCCTATAACTACAAGAACCAACATAAATCTAAGTAACCTTAACGGCAAAACCCTTGATTGATTCGCTCTGACCGGGTTCACATTAGATCTTTCCTTCTTCCATTGTCACTAACCTTGATTGCATCTTATCTTAAAGGGTAGTAAAAATCCAAAATTTGTCGATTTTTTCAAGTTTCACAAACAACTTATATGCATACTACTGATTAAGAAAACACAAATTTATCGATTTTTCTCAATGGGTATTTAGAAAATCGCAAATTTATCGATTTTCACCTTGTATGCATACTATTGATTAAGCACAAGGGTATAAAAACACAAATTTATCGATTTTTCTCAAATGGGTATTTAGAAAAATCGCAAATTTATCGATTTTCACCTTGTATGCATACTATTGATTAAGCACAAGGGTATAAAACACAAATTTATCGATTTTTCTCAAATGGGTATTTAGAAAATCGCAAATTTATCGATTTTCACCTTGTATGCATACTATTGATTAAGCACAAGGGTATAAAAACACAAATTTATCGATTTTTCTCAAATGGGTATTTAGAAAATCGCAAATTTATCGATTTTCACCTTGTATGCATACTATTGATTAAGAACAAGAGTACTGAAAAACCAAAATTATTAATTTTTCTCAAAAAACAGAAATGTATAAATTTTCTCAAAAGGGTATCCTAAAACGCAAATTTTATGATGTTCTCAAAAGGGTACTGAAAAAACACAAAATTATTGATTTCTTTAAGACAATTTCACAAACACTTTGTATGCATACTACTAATTAAGAACAAGGGCACTTAAAAAAACAGAAATTTATTAAAAAAGAACACAGATTTAATAGTTTTTTTCAAAAGGGTATTGACAAAAACACAAATTTTATAATTTTCTCAAAAGGGTATTTGTAAAAAACACATATTTATTGGAATTTTTCACATAGGCATTATCACAAACACTTTGTGTGCATGTTAATGAAAAAGATTGAATATTTATTTAGGTACAAAGATTGATGTTGATGGTGTTGGTGTCGGTGTTTTTTTTAGTGTTTTGTATATTTGAGTGTGATCTATGTTTGTTTGTGTGTTGGTGAGAGAAGCAAAGCAATAAAGAACAAAACAATGATTGAGTTTAACTAGATCTTAAATCTTGTCTTAGGTAGGTGTCCACGACGTGTGCTCTACTAATGTTAGATACATAACAACAAATGTATACATCAAACATATTTGTTTTATATATACCACAAACAATACATAACAACTTAAATGTTTGCATCGACACCTTTGAAACTCGGCAAACACTAAAACATAAACTACACCAAACTACAATGAAACAAGACATCTAATAAGCGCCATATCACGATGAGTCGCAAAATAAGTGATTCACGTAACGGTTTGAACATAAAGGACCCAACATCTCCCCGATGCCTAAGTCTTGGAAGTTCCCAATATGACTTGTATAGTACAATGGTTGCGTTAAATCCTCTGGTTTCCAATTTCAATTCTGAGTTGTCCGTCGAAAACCAATTAATTTGAGTGCTATTGGGGTGGTAATGCTAAGAAGGCGTGTAGCGGATGCAATCGTACCACCTGACCGTTAAAACCATATAGAAAAGCAGTGACATCCCTTGAATGTTTCCCGAAATGACCAGGCCCTTCGTATGTTTGAAACATAGAGCGGTAAGGAAGGTTGCCTATTAATTCATCGGTGTCGGGACTTGAAGCGGTTGGTGTGCAAGACAAAGACACAATCAAATAGGCACGAATGTGCTACCATCGTTGCATACAACCGTTGATAACAGCACCAATAGATGTGACCCCCAACATTAGCTTGACTTGCTTTTTGATTACGATTGTGTTCGGAAGCAAGCAATCTTGATCTAACACCGTCCATTGTTTAGGAAAGGTGAAAATTAAGAACGATTGCATGGTTGTGTTTGATTGAATGGGTATGAAATTTTTAGGAAGGTCGGATCAAAATTGTCGGGGCCGAATCCCAAAAGCCATAAGCGTTTTCATACTCTGTGATGTCAAAACATAGGGACAAAGCGTGGCGTTGATCGGTTGATGGAAGGGTTCCAAGCGACGCCATGGTATCACGGACAATTGGTCCATAGGTAAAACCCCAAACTCCATGTGACCCAGCCAATTGGTTTGATGTCGAGAAAATGAAATGTTTGAGGAAGAGGTTCAAGTCAAATTTTTGATTTACCAAACCAGCGTAACCTTTAAACCTCGCTTGTACATCAAAGCATGTAAGCGGTGGGTGATTCGAACACCAAAGCGGACGGTGAAATGCATGTTGTCTATGAGACTTCGAGCCTTGCAGAACCTTTGCGACATTGAACACCTTTCGAGAGCCTATTAACTATGTCCATTTGAACTTCAAGTGGAATGTTGTATTGACATCGTGAAATTTTATTGAGTGTATGAAATCGGTTAAGATGGGCAAGTTTCACAAAATTTTGTGAGCAACTATTAAGCTGTAAGTATGTTTTAGTATTATGAACGGTAAAGTATTATAAATAGAACAATTAGAGCATTCATATCTAGGGACCAACCATAAGATATGCATTTAAGAAATAGTACATGTATTAAATGGTTAAGCAGTTAAGTTCAGTTTAAAGTTGACTTGTGCTTAATACTACCATCAAATTAATGATCAAGTACAAGGGACGAGTTCATAAACACTGAAAGTGTATGTTACATAATTATAGTTGTGGCTTATATGCGCATGTGGCAACAGTCAATAACTAGTTTGTTTGTAACTACTAGTTACAAAAATGTTGTTCCTTTTAAAAGCGATAGGCAACTTAGTCAATAACTAGTTTGTTAGTGAATAACTAGTTTGTTAACTTTGTTGTATTGACAAACATTTATCAATTAAGAACTTATAAGCAATGGTACTTAAACATGCGGCATCTTCTTGTACCAGGGCGCCCTCGACTTGAGCTTATAGTCCTTTGTTGGCAAATGTTACAACCCCGTCCTAATATGGAATCGGGAGAAACCAATGTTTTCCTTTTCATTGATAGGCATATAAACTTCTTATAACCTGAAAAGGCGTTTAACAAAACACATAACAATATATGTATAAAGGAATGAACACAACTATTACATTCAACATCATTGGTGTTTGTACTTTCCCGTTAACATACCAAATGGGGATGAGTCTTGTAATAACGGTGAACAAAGTATCACGATTACCATAGCCGAGCGCCGCCAGGTACGAAATGCAACATGTATTCCACCAACTCTATGTCTATAAAGCAACAATAAAAATGAATAGGGTATAAAAGCAACAATATAAAATGAATATACCATCGGGTGAAAGATATGCGTGTTGTTACCTCGTCCATAAGCCAACCTTTCTTGGAGGGTCTAAACACTTAAGGATTCCCAAAATCTCCGATCCGCACGAACTTCTTTGGACCAAGAAACATACATCGAAGGGCCCCTGCTTTTCAAGATTCGTCGTACTCATCGATAAGATGTGCTTTATCGATAGCCTTGTTCCTTCGGAAATAACCTACACACACGTTGTTACTAACACGTAAATTAAAAGTTTAAAAAATATTAAAGTTGTTTTCATACCTCGACCCAGTTTAACATTTTGTAGCGTCTGTCATACGGATCCGGCGCCCATGTCGATTATTTTGATTCAAAAATCTTTTGACCCGATGTCTGACGACTATTCCATCTTTTACTCCTCATATCGGTGTTATATGCGCCTTGGCTCTTTTCAATAGTGCGAATTATAAGAAAGCTATAGACCTCTTTTCTTTTCCTTCTCAATCTTCAACCTTTGCCTTTTGCAACCTCGATTCTTCTCTATCATCGCCATTAGAAAATCCTTTTCCATCATCTTTTGTTCTTCCATCCTCCACGTTCTTCCTCTTCTTTCCTCAACCTTAATTCCTCTTCAACGAGATACTCTGAGTAACGGTGATGCATTTAAATACATTTAATATAGTATGGCAAAAGTGTACATTTGGATGTCACATTACGAACTACATCATCCTCATCATCACAATGCGATCACGAGCAGAATGCTAAATAAGAAATTCAACCAATTAGTGGATTTCAAGTTTACTTGGTCTCGAAACTCATAGTAGAGGTGGGAAAAGGATCTGATAAGTCAATTTATCACATGGCGAAATAAAGTTCATTGTAAAAAAAGCGGATAGTTCTTTCACGCAGGACCTACAAAGCGGATAGTTCTTTCAATGAAATAAAGATAATATATCGATGGGCGGCCTACCGAAATCCCAAGTTCTTTCACTTGCAGGACCTACAAAGTAATAAAGGTATTATCATAACAATAATTCTAATATAAGCATATAGTTATTATTTAACGTTGACTAGTAAATAACACGAATAATAGCCTCGAGTTTGAAAACACGAAATTCAACTCTTGAATGACACAATCGAGGTGATTTACGTTACAAGACTCTTTGATGCATGCCCTGAACACAACAGGTAAATACTTTTTACGTCTACCGCGTTCGTGCAACAACCACCACGAATCACGCCGTGTCATGCGGTAATTTTGTTGGAAGAGTCCTTGGTATGTAGTGCGGTAAAATTCCCTAATTGACTATACCACTCCATTGGTGCTCGTCTAATGTTGGTTTGATCATAAATTATCTTGAGTCCTAATATCATCATCAACAAAATTAAATTGCATATACGGTCGATCCGGTGCTCGTCAATGCATTGAAACATTTGAATGTTTTTACTTAAATAGCAATCCATAATCGATCTTGTAAACATTACTTTCCTTGACGCTCTACGCCCTTGGTATGACATACGGACTTTATTCCTGCTTGTTGCTTCTTTCAAACGACTCAAGAATCCATATCTACAATAATAAAGATGCATTACTCTCGTACATTGGGTTCGATAATAATACTGAAAAAGATAATATAAATAGGAATAACCTTGAATGCGAAACAAATCCGACAGCAAGTGTATGTGGGAACATACTTCAGTCTCTTTCGGACCCTTTAGGTGTTCCCAGCGGTTTGATACAACGTCTAGTGTCACAGTCGTACAAGTGCCTCGAAATGTGCTCCCCAGCGGAAAAATTCCATACTTCTAGGTCTTCGACCAAGCGAAGGTGAATCATCCTCTTCAACCAATAAGCGACCCATAAAAATAACCTCTAGATAACAATAGACACACCGGACTGCGTCTACATCGATTAATTTAAGACAACTCATCATCCTCAATAACACCAAGAAGATCTAAGTTGGAAAGTTTTACTAATTTTTTGAAATACCCTCAACTAAAATGTTAAATCCAACGCTATATAAATCAAAACTTCTTGTCCCAGCGGCTTTGTTATAAGAAATCGGTGGAAAAATGTGAACTCGACCGGCAGAGTATATATAAAGGGCATGTCATAGCTTTTTATCCACGAAACCTGTTTTGTAAAACATAATCTAACATATGGTTCATGGTCAAAAGAACATATCCGACCCACCTCAAAGCAGGTTGTCCTAAACAATTTCCTTCGTATGATTCGACTTTTCTTTAATTATTGGAAAGTATTTCAATTTGCTCTAACAATGACATTGGCTTGTATTCCTAAAATAAAAATAAAATAAAAAGCAGTTAACAACAATTAACAAGTATCTTACGAAAACTACAATCAATAAAAAATGTATCTGACTTCAATCGCAAATCATATTTAACAAATGAAACATTTGTATTACTACTTTGAATAAACAATGGCCCAATAATAGACAACTATTTAAACATTTGAATGAGGCTCGGATCTGTATAAATCAATAGTTTACAAAACATCAGGATATAACCATATGGCAATAGTATAAACTATATAATTGCCACGCAAGACACGAATATAGCATCACTTGCATGATTTAATAAGATAGATGTCGTGCGACCTCATCAGCGCGCCTTATGTATACACGGAGGATTTGCTACATTGTTGAACAAACATAATTATAGTTTTGCTAGATTCTTGAAAAAGTTAAGGAACAATACGATATAGTTGGATTCAAAGAAAGTTGAACATACCAATGTGGCGGCGTTGGTTTGTGAGGTGTGTGGAATTTCAACTTAGTAGACATACGAATCCCGGTACCTTTTGTCGTTTCAACTCCTTTATGCAGGCGGTTGCTAGATCGTTGAAAAAAACAAAAGCAGTGAGTGAGAATGGATATATCTTTGAAATTCATTACACATATCTAATAACGTGACGCTAAAATGTTCTACTTCCACGCAATCACAGTATATCATATTGATCATAACTTTAAAACTACAATAATATATAAAATATATCGGACTCATATAAACTTCAGCGAGTGTGCAATGTAATATGCATTAACTCGGATCGTAAAAGTTGGATAAACACGAACATCAGGATATAACATGGGCGTTGCAAAATAATGAAATTAAATTGCCATGCCAACATCGATAAATCACATCATTGCGTATCATATGAATGTCATCATCACATTTCCGCATATCCAAATCTGCGCATGTGTCCCAAATAAACCAACTACTTGAACAATTACCTATGTAAAGGGTTGGTTATCAAAGTTGATTGTCAATATGTTATAAACAAGTGGATAACGTTGTACTTTGACCCTCACTCGAAATCCCATTGCCATGTCAAAACCGTTGCTATAGCGGTGACATAGGAATGGGTTTTGAAACTCAAAATACCAACGTCCTTTCTCTGATTCGTGGATTCTAGAAAAGCATTTGATTGGATAATCATGAAGTGTGGCGTGTCATGAACTACACTAGTGATTTTAGATATTCAAACACAATTTGAATGTATGAAGTTGCGTATGGCCGCATTCTTACTTTCAACTTGACTTTCAATCTACAAGTATATCATATTGTTCCTTCTTTGTTAAGTAACTCCTTTACATATATAAACTAAATTTTTATAAAATCTATCAGCAGTCTATAACAATTATCATTTGCAAATTCTTGGCAATATTATGATATGTAAAACCATTTATTATTCTGGTTACACGATGATGAGGGCTGAATATTTAAGGGTAGAAAGGTGGTGCAAAGGGTTTAGCTTGCTCTCGAGTTCATAGTGTGTATGTGATTTTAGTGTGTAATTTTGGTGTGAAACTCTATATGTGTGTGTGAGAGAGAAGGCGAGATGATAAGAAGAGATATGAAAGGGTTTGTAATGATAGTGCTAGAGTGGTTTCAACGCGTGCTTGTAGCCGTGGTTTTGATCATACTAGCCGTGGTATCTTTTCAACTAGCCGTGGTTTCAGATCATACTAGCCGTGGTATCTTTTCAACTAGCCGTGGTTTCAACTCAATTCTAGCGTGGTTTCTTCATACTTCCCGTGGTTCCAACAATAATTCAATCCATGGTTTGACCCACCTCCTCCTCCCTTCTTATTAGATACACCACCCATTCTACTTAACCTTCCTTGAGAGTTTTATTGCCAAAGGACCTTGTACACGGCAATCTTTTGAATCTTCAAGAGCAATTGATCTACCATTGGATTTGTTGATATGGTTCCTTGTGGATCAGCGTCGCTTCAACATTTTCACGGCAACATTTTTGGACAATGGATAGGGTTTATCAATAAACATGAAAACTTATCCTTAGTAGATTATACGGCATGTACTGGAATGCTCATAAAGCATCCATTCAACTACTTCAAATTGTTTCCAAAATTTGTCTTTGGATTAGGTTGACACATGTTTTCAACGATCTCCACACGAACCTTGCTAATCCTCCGGTTGGCCCATGCTTTCCATATCTAAAATCAATGACTTTCCATAACTGTTCCAAATCCTCTTTTGATAGAAAGAACAACAATCTTCAAAATCTCGTATGTATACGCATCCATCTCCTCTTGTTATTTCAATCACTTCTCTACCATTTTCGATGATTATTTTCAAATCATGAGCTGGTGACTTGCGCTTGGTGGTGTAGGATTAATCGGCTCTTGTATACCACTCACCTTAAGATACACATCCATTCTTTCTTCCCTCTCCATCCCTTCATCCAATTTCTGTTTCTTAGAACGCACATTCTCCCGAATTTCTGCTATTCGCTTTTGTTCGTTCTTGATCCACTCAACTTCTTTATCAGAATTCATAGGATTGAAATCATCTTTCATTCTTAACCAACGTTCATACAACTCTTCAATCTCTTCGTACGTGCATTTTTTCAAATCCTTGCCTTTGCAAAATTCCACGTGCTTGAGAATCGTGATCATGAAATTTCTCCTTTGAGCCTAGTAGGAGGTTTGTTATTCTTACTATTATATGGTACGACACTTCTTTCCTTACGCATTTGTCTCGCCTCATGACTAGAACCTTTGACCTTGATGGAACATCTAATAGTGCCCATTCTTCATTACTCCATTCCAACTTTATCATTTCAGAAGCCTGAAGAAATGCTTGTTCCTTGTTCCATCGTTCAATCACTCTCATACTAGCTTCATCTTGTTCTTTTTTTTTCAAAAGCAAGATGTTCAGCCTTAAAATTTTCATCCAACTGTATTGATAATTCATGATCATGTGAAACCTGATCCTCCTTACTATCAAATTCAAGTTCTTCTTCAGGTTCAGAAATAGATTCACCCTTTCCTATGTCTCGTTGATCTACTACTTTATTAACTGGCTCCCCATTCTTCAAACTATTAGCCAATGGTTTATTTCCAGTAGGTTCAATTACAATGGGAACAGTTGCAATATGATCGAGAATTGCTAAGGTTCTACATAAGTTCGTGATGTACCATCGGTGGTTGTAGTAGCAATATCAATGTATCTGAAATAGCTGTCGATGATATTACCTCACGAGGTTCTGCGGATCTTGTCATTTGTAGTATCACTAGATAGAGTCTGCACAACTTCTTCCTCTTCGTCTTCAACTGCAACATTAAAAGGTTCTACCAATTGTTCTTTTCCTTCCTCTACCAATCCTGCTTTTCCAACCTTCAAACCTTTAACCAAAGGTTTACCCAAGGGTTTAGGACCAGTGGGTTTAAGTAGTATAGGAAAATGTGCGATGCCGATCGATCCATTGGGTAAGGTTTTACATAAGTTCATCAGGGTACCAGCAACCTCTTTCTCAACTTCATTAGACTTGGGTGGTTGTGTGACCGTGGTTGTCATTAAGGAGGCATCACTTATTTCATTTGTACTACCGAGTTTCGACAACAATAAGGTGGTTGTTTCACCTTGGCTTCTTCCTCTTTGTTTTCAACTACAACCTTTGAAGCTTCAAGCACGGCTTCTTTTCCTCCATGTCGGTAACCATATAGTCACCACCATGATCTCCACTATCGAAATCCATCTCAACATCCATGTTTACATCCTCCCAGAATCAATGATTTTGCTCCTCCCTTTGAGGACACCTTTCTTAGGCATCTTGATACTCTAGTAGATCAACAAACCTTGGTCTTCTTACTCTCTCAACACATAAACCACGTGCTTCAACCTTCTTATTGTATTTTCCATTTGTGTACATTTAGCCTTCAATTCATTCACTACTTGTATAATATTCTCACCATATGTGGTACCCGTGGGTTCGAGGCGGTGGCATTGGGTTGGCGTCGGTGGTAGCGAGGGATCGGCATCATTGGTTTGGGTGTTTTGTGATGCGGTATAGGTAATGGTTTAGCGATGGATTCGATGGGTTAGCGGTGTGTTCGAGCGTGGTAGGAGTTGGTTGAGCATCATTGCTTTGGTTGGGTTGGGATTCAAGTACCTCCTCATTATCAGGAATGTCTGGCAAGTTAATCATATTAGGGAATAAAGGTGTAAGCTTTCCTGAGAACTTGTCATTCTTTTTTCTCAAGTGTGTGAACACCCTAGAAGACATATGATGTACCTCATACTCCCTTTTATCACGAACGGGTTTTTTGATCTGTTTCTCCACTATTAATTGAACAAACCTAGGATATAAGTAGTATGTACCCTTTTCTTTAATGTTCTTCATAAACCCTCAAAGATCATCCTAGACCGATTAAACACCCTCCCACGTGATAAACATATGGCAATGATTGCTATTTTTGATGGAAACTCATCAAACCCGGTGGTCTTATTGCTTAGACACGAAGCAAAGTATGTATTAAAACTTCCATTGGGGTGAGAACATACCTTTATGATACTTAATTCTTTCCACATTTTCTCATAACCCAATCTTTTCAACCCCTCAAAATATACGCATCGGACAAATTGACAACCCCATCGGGATCCTCGACTTCAAAACCTCCCTAATCACCTCCTCTTGACTATTATCTCATTCTTACCAACAACACTCCTAATAACCTCTGCTCCATCTCGTTCTTGAATTTACGCCTTCAACCAAAATTGATTAATGTAGGCTTTAAGAATGATAGGTTGTACACTTATTGCATAGTGAATTGGTGTGTGTTTGATAAAATCAATCATCTCATGGAACCCTTGATATGATTGTTCTTGGTTAGGTATACAACGACGTTGTGTGTGGTGGGATATTCTTTACGCCATTTGTGTGATTTAGATGTAAAAGCCGTTTAACTATCGGTTTGGGAGTGGGTTAGGGTTTACGTAGGCGCCAATTGCAAGTGTTTAAAGATCAATTATTTGATAGCGCGGTGATTTGGGGATTATATACTTTTAGATCAACATGTTACATAACTGCCCCTTGAGTTTCCATTTTCATCAATAATGCACTAGCAGTGGTTCGAAATATACTAGCCGTGAGTTGCCCACACACAGGGGTGGTTAGAAAGATACTACTCGTGGGTTGCCCATGGCTATCCGTGGTTACAATTGTTCTATCAGTGGTTTCCAAAAAACAGCATTGGTTACACCATGTTTACTCCACAACAAGTCACACCTTATTCACATTTTGGATAAGGATCTTGTCATGTTTATTTGATCATGAGAGGTGTCGTTTGTTTTAATTGTACATTCTTTGAATAATTGAAAGTGCACTAGAGTGGGATGCCCACAAACATTTGTGCTTCGATGAAGTGCTAATCACCAAGTCAAATATTCAATGACTTCATTTACTACACAACAACTCACACCTTGGTTTTATAAATTAATGAATAATTTCCAAGTATATAACCACGAAACAAACATGCAAGTCCGGAAAGTGAAATATATGAAGTTTAAAGAAGTGAATTACATGTTTTTAAACTAAGATTAAGTTTATGAAAGAAACATACAAGTCTCGGTGATAATCTAACTTTAACTAAATTTAACCTTCATTTAAGGGTCCAAGGTGACCTTATTCAATCGATTCCACAGATCCTCGTGTTCCGGTCTTGCCGCATTCTCTCTTCCATTTCTCTTTCAGCCCTATCTTGTTCGGCTAGTTGTTCCATTATTGCTTCATCTTCATCTTTGCTTAGTAATCGACTTCTCACCATCAACATTTCCATTTATTTTGTTGTGCTCATCTTTATTCTTGTCACCTATTTCCTTGACGATAGCGCCCTTTTCATTTACATCCTTCTTAGATCTTTTGTTAACTTGTTTCATATATATTTTATGAAGCACGTCATCGGATGGTCGTTCCACTTCAAAAGACAAAAGCTTCGCACAATCCACATTAATTATGTAAAAAAATTAATAATAATAAAATAAAAAGTAAGGATCCTAAATATATTACTAAAACTAGTAATGAATTGTTACCGTTAGACATTACTACAAATATGAAATTGATATTACTTAAAGAATCTATATGTAGTTGGCATTAGTTACTAGTTTCATCCAACTGGGTAGTTGGCAATTTTACTCAACTTAATAAATTTTCACATAACACAAATAAATGTGTATCTTAGTAAATCTTAGGCGGTTGGCACAAGTACAACATTAACAATAAACAATCACAAGCGGGTGGTTCATACTTAATACACTCATTAAAGTGTATCTATGTTGATACATTAAATTTGGGCAACCTTAGAAAGTTTACATTGTTGGGCAACCTAAGTAAATGCACAAGTACAAAGGGCTGGTAATTTGGACTTGGCTTGCCTCAACAGTTATACTGTAAAGTCCAAGAATTATTTCCACCTAAATTTGTTCAAAACACAACCATGGATTACGATGACAATTCTAATTTTAAGGTTTATTTAGTGCATCCTGCATCTAAACATGCAGTTAAACTACCTAAAAATATCACTTTCAATAAACTAGTGGCGTATGTGAAGAAAAAGGTTAACGGTGTGAAAGACACACCAAATGATAGAGTCAGGTTATCTTACAAAGATGGTTCCATGGAAGTGGACGTTGTTGATGATGAAGGCGTCCAATTCTTCATTCACGAACTCTGTTGTAAGAATGAGCAAACTCAAGCTCATTAATTTCAACAAAGAACCACCACCTTGAGGTAAAATCATCTTGACTTCTAATCATTTATCATTAGACACGAATTTTCCATTGATTCACAAAGATAGTTACCATGACACACCAAAGGTCGAGGATACCTTTTTCACCAACTGATCATTCACTTCCTCCGTCATAAAGAGACTCATTTAAAAATATGCCACGCGCCACCATGACACCACAACGAATTAAAAACATCGATTCCCAAAAACCGATACCTTTTTTTCAAACATAAAGAATTTTATAATAAAGCGAATGCATGTTTACTATTGGAAAGAAATCATTACTTGGCGCTTTGAATACAAAGTTATTAAATCGAGATCCCACTAGAGTGCAGTGAAATGTATAAATCAAAATTGCTCATGGAACATATACAACCGTAAAAAAAGTGGATAGCACTTTCTTTGTTTCTAGCATCAACAATGTCCACATGTTCAAGAACTGAATTACATCCTAATCATCGTAATCGACAATGAAGTTACTTAGTCGGTTGCTAATCGAAAAATTGAAAGATACTCGGAGGGTATATCTTTGGAAAGGACATACAAAGAGATCGAGTCTTGAATGGAAAGTAAGCGTTTCTTACAAAGCGAGCTTGGGGGGTAGGAATTTGGCATTTGAGGTGTTGAGCAGTAAACATGAACAATCGTTTGAGCGATTAGCTTTATATTGTCATAACCTAAAGCTAAAAAGCGAGGGGTGTAACACATCGATCTGAGACAATTGGAAGATTTAAGATGGTTTTGTAGCATTTGGTTTTGCGGTATTAATTGTTAGTATTAGTATTTTAGTATTATTATTCTTATACACATCTTATTATATTATTATTATTATTATATATTAAGCACTATACTAAGCACTATATAAGCACTAACGATACTAGATTCGGAGTTTTATAGCCTTCATGCGGCCATTGATTATAATTGATCTTGCGCATCCGAAAGGAAGTATCTAGGAACCAACATGCTTCTTTGTTGGTATGGATGAAATAATCAGATTATTCCAATCGCTACCGAAGGTGCATACGGGTGAGACCGGCTGAAACTGGACATTGTTTTGGGGTGGTTGAAAGAATGCATTGGCGAAGTGCCTAATCAGCGATTATTTCGAGACATGCATCATTCAATAACAAAAGCTTGTGACACAGTTTTCCAAATTCCTTTCATGGTTATTGTTGTCGTCACTTGATGATGAATGCAATATCACCGTAAAAAGCATAAGGCTTTGTCTTGGAAGGTGTGCAAATGCTACACAACGAAGATTTTGATAATGCAATTTCGAGCTTCGTGCAAAAAATCGAAGCCGTCAAAAACTTGAAGGCGCGGGTATGAAAAGTGGTCTAGGGCATATTGCATTGGAAAAAGATACAATTATTTGGCGTCAAGCGGTCGAGTCAATAAATTCATTAACAAGGCACGTTCGAAAGGTACCAATAACTATGCTCTTGGGTACTACAGGCGTCTTCTCTGAGTTGGTATTTGAGCGTCGCGAAAAATACTACGGTATAACTATATATTAGCCGTCTCACATTTACTTGTTCGATAAATGTTACCTTATGTATGCTTATTTTGCGGGCCTTTGAATTTGAACTTACACAATGGGCGACTAGGAAGGTTGAGCGAGAGAATGTGGAAGAGTGCTAATTGGGAAGTAAGAGGCATTGCCATGTGTCTTTGTGTACCAAGTTATAGACAATCGTCGTAGTCATATTGTTGATTTTGTAAAGAATGAATGCGATTGCGGTACACCGCAATATCTGAGTTGTCAATTACGGTAAATGTTGTTTATTCGTGTATGGTTTTGATTACGAAGACTCGTGCGAAATGGCAACTTCGGGACTACCATGTGGTCATGTGTGTGCGTGTGTAGAGAAGAAAATTGACTAAGCATAACGGATGGGCGGAAACATGGTTTACAAAAGCGCACTCAAAGCGCATATCATGAAATGGTGTATCCTTTGGAAATAGAGTCGAATGGCATGATCCGGGTAACTTGCAAAAGGTTAAACCGCCGTTGATGGACAAGAGGCGGCGGGAAGACCTAAAACAAAGATCGCTTCCCATCAAAAATGAGGAGCCAAAAGTTAGAAAATGTGGGAGGTGTGGTACCGTAGGGCATACCGTGCGGCATGCATGGAACCGATGCCGAGAAAAAGGTAACCTAGATTGTTCGTTCAAATGTATATCTAATATTGTTTTTAGTATTACGACACGATTGGTTGTATATGTTGTTAGAAAAAAGCGAATAGCGAGACGAGACAAGGAAAACAAGTTATGCAAGGATGGCACACGAGCAGGGAGCGTAAAGGTGGGTCGGTGCTCATTTTCAATTGAAAGATGACCCACAATCGCAAGTGGACGACGAGTATTTTCAAAATGGGAGAATTTACGAGTTGGGATGCCGTGCGTTGGGATGGAGAACCAACTAACGGCGTTTGGGAGGGTTCGTATATAATTACGGCATTAACCTAAATTCACTCCACGAATCATCAAATACATATCACTTGGATGATTTCAATAACATGGATAATTACTAGGTCAATGTTCTCTTTAATTAACTAATGTAATAGTTGCTAAAGTATGTATGTATGCTTAAAGTTAAGCGATTACTTCATATGGTTGTGTGGTTTGATTGTTGTTCCAAGATTAACACAAACTATCAATTATTGGTGTGTTGCACTTTGATAAGTGTTAGAAGTAATAGTTTTAACCAAGTATTTGTATTTTGTCATGAATAAAGCGTTGTGTTTGTGTATGAATGTTTTGTTAAGTTTCATGTTCAAGGTCATGGTAAATAATTGTGAAAGTTTAGGCAATGCAAAGGCTAGTGCAAAACCGGCTATGATTTGTCTGTTTTGGATGTTTGTTCGAAATAGTAAATCTTGTGAGCATGTGTAAGTGAAAAAAAACAAATATAGTGACAATATGTGGATTGGGTTTAAAGTATTTGAAAGGCTAATTTTTATTGGATGTTATTCAATAATATGGGAGCATTTGTGCATCATGTGACAAATGCTATATGAGGACATGGATTGGTGTCATGATAATACAAATCTGATTAACGATAATGTATGTATTTCTTTGCTTGCCTATTTAAAGGCGCAAACCCATCTTGTTAGTTAACGGTTTATTTATTTATTTTTTTAATTTGTGATAACGTATTGGGATAAGGAAATGTCTAGATTTCCTAGGTGTGATAAGCTTAGAGCCGATGCAAATTCTAACAAGCGGCACGATATGTTAGTCTTCTATTGCTACCAAGCCTCTGGCGAAGATGTTCGTATGGCACAACAATTGAATGCGCTTGCGGAAGATTGCTTCAAATCAAAGAAGAAAGGCTTAGCTTCATTCAAGAATTGGAGAGTGTTGGAAGCAGGCATGCTCAAAAAGCAATGAGAATATTTGAGGGGTAAATGGTAAAGATGATCAAAGATCATGCGGATCGTATCCTTTCACGGGAGCTGGAGCTAAATCTGCGAACAATGGCATCTTTATCGAGAGACTCAGGGGCTTGATGGATCTCTAAGTGTGTGTCTTTTCAATGTGTTCTATGGCACAACGTTATCTTATTATGAGTGTTCTTGTAGTGATTGTGTGTCACCCATGAAATGCGATTGTAAAATATTGAATTGAATATAATGGGTTGTTAAATTTGTATGAATTAAATTTTTTACTAAGTGGTTATCATTCGACATCTATTTGATTCGCACTTTGATTTTAAATTGTATTTTGAAGTGGTTATCATAACAGTGTGTGTATATTAAGTATTGTTGGATAGAATTACCTCACAAGTACTAGTTGCATTGGTTTGTGTTAAAGTAGCCGTGGTATCTTCTCAAGTAGCCGTGGTTTCTTCTGAACTAGGCGTGGTTTCTTCTCAACTAGCCGTGGTTTCTTCTCTACTAGCCGTGGTTTCTTCTCATCTAACCGTGGTTTCAGCATTGTACTAGCCGTGGTTTCTTCTCAACTACCCGTGGCTATAAGCATTCTTGAAACCACGGCTAGAAGGATCAAAGCACTGATCAATGTCATTTAAAAAGATGTTAACAAGAAAATTACTAAGTAGTAGTAAATTGGCCACCATGAAAAGGACACTTATCTTGCAAAATGAGATGAATTCCATCGACTACATTCTTTAACTTTGCGTGATTGTTTCTTCTACACGTGGCGGATACAACAACATAAAGCAAAATGAAAAGCTTTTCATTATTTAAAGATAACTTAACAAGAAGATTAATAAGTTGTAAATAAAATGCCACCATGAAAAGGGCACTTATCGGCAAAATGAGAAGCATTCCTTCCGATAATTTCTTTGAATACAACTCGATACAAAAACACAACCATGCGAACACTTATAATGACAACGATATTAACAAAATAATACTTCCTGTTTGGGGTTCACATTAATTAAACTAGTTGATACATCGGTTTAGCTACTACATACCACGATACAAAATTCATCCCTTGTTACAAGCAGTTAGAATTACAACCAAATATGACAACAACATGTCTACCAAACACATACCTGTGTTTTAAAAAAAATTGCCATATGCTCACGATATGCAAGGCGGCTGTCTGGGGTTATCGACGACCAATGACTTCCCATTTGACATTACGTATAAGAATATGCATACCGGATACCACAATCACCAAGCGAGTCCCCGATGCGGAGCGTTGGGTGCATTCTTGAAGGTAATTGCATATGTTGTCGGTTTATACCTTTCTTACGGAAGACAACGGCTTTGTCTAGAGCGATTGGTAGTCCGACTGTATATACATCCAAACATATTTTGTTATTTTACATACCAACAACACAATACATAACAACTTAAATGTATACATCCAAACATATTTTGTTATTTTACATACCAACTTAACACAATACATAACAACTTAAATGTTTGCATCTGACACACTGAAGCTACGGCAAACACTAAAAACATAAACTACACCAAACTACAATGAAACAAGACATCCTAATAAACCGCCATATCACGATGAGTCTGCAAAATAAGTGATTCACGTAACGGTTTGAACATAAAGGACCCAACATCTCCCTCGATGCCCAAGTCTTTGGAAGTTCCCGATGCAAGCTTGTATAGTACAATGGTTGCGTTAAATCCTTCTGGTTTCCAATTTCAATTCTGAGGTCGTCGTTGTCGTCAAAACCAATTAATTTGAGTGCTATTGGGGTGGTAATGCTAAGAAGGCGTGTAGCGGATGCAATCGTACCACCACCAACCGTTAAAACCCATATAGAAAGCAGACATCCCTTGAATGTTTCCAAAGCGACCAGGTGTCTCGTATGTTTGAAACATAGAGCGGTAAAGGAAGGTTGCCTATTAATTCATCGGTATGTCCGGGACTTGGAAGCGGTTGGTGAGCAAGTCAAAAGACACAATCAAATAGGCATCGAATGTGCTACCATCGTTAGCATACAACCGTTGATAACCACACCAATAGATGTGACCCCAACATTAGCTTGACTTGCTTTTTGATTACGATTGTGTTCGGAAGCAAGCAATGCGATCTAACACCGTCCATTGTTTAGAGGAGAAGGTGAAAATTAAGGCGATGCATGGTGTGTTTGATTGAATGGGTATGAAATTTTTAGGAAGGTCGGATCAAAATTGTCGGGGCGAATCCCAAAAGCCATAAAGCGTTTTCATACTCTGTGATGTCAAAACATAGGGGACAAGCGTGGCGGTGATCGGTTGATGGAAGGGTTCCAAGCGACCGCCATGGTATCACGGACAATTGGTCCATAGGTAAAACCCCAAACTCCATGTGACCGGCCAATTGGTTTGATGTCGAAAAATGAAATGTTTGAGGAAAGAGGTTCAAGTCAAAATTTTGATTTACCAAACCCACGTAACCTTTAAACCTCTGCTTGTACATCAAAGCGTATGAAGCGGTGGAGTGATTCGAACACCAAAGCGGACGGTGAAATGCATGTTGTCTATGCAAGACTTCCAAGCCTTGCGAACAACTGCGACATTGAGCCACACACCTCACGAGCCTATTAACTATGTCCATTTGAACTTCAAGTGGAATGTTGTCGACATCGTGAAATTTTATTGAGCAGCTGTGAAATCGATTAAGATGGGCAAGTTTCACAAGAATTTTGTGGGCAACTATTAAGCTGTAAGTATGTGTTTAGTGTTGTATGGACGGTAAGAGTATTATAAATAGAACAATTAGAGCATTCATATCTAGGGACCAACCCATAAGATATGCATTTAAGAAATAGTACATGTATTAAATGGTTAAGCAGTTAAGTTCGGTTTAAAGAGTTGACTTGTGCTTAATACTACCATCAAATTAATGATCAAGTACAAGGGACGGGTTCATAAACACTTGAAAGTGTATGTTACATAATTAATTATAGTTGGGCAACTATGACGCATGGGCAACTTAGTCAATAACTAGTTTGTTTGTAACTACTAGTTACAAAATGTTGTTCCTTTTAAAGTCGATAGGCAACTTAGTCAATAACTAGTTTGTTAGTCAATAACTAGTTTGTTAACTTTGTTGTATTGACAAACATTTATCAATTAAGAACTTATAAGCAATGGTACTGTAAACATGCGCATCTTCTTGTACCAAGGGCGCCACTCGACTTGAGCTTATAGCCACTTGTCGTAAAATGTTACAACCCCGTCCTAATATGGAATCGAGCGAAACCAATGTTTTCCTTTTCATTGATAGGCATATAAACTGCCAGTATAACACAAAAGGCGGTTTACAAAACACATAACAATATATGTATAAAGGAATGAACACAACTATTACATTCAACATCGACCCATTGGTGTTTGTACTTTTCCCGTTAACATACCAAATGGGGATGGAGTCTTGTAATAGCGGTGAACAAAGTATCGATTACCATAGCCCAATCGCGCCATCGGTGCGAAATGCAACATGTATTCCACCACAACTCTATGTGCTATAAAGCAACAATAAAAATTGATTAGGGTATAAAAGCAACAATATAAAATGAATATACCATCGGGTGAAAGATATGCGTGTTGTTACCTCGTCCATAAGCCAACCTTTCTTAGGAGGGTCTAAACACACTAAGGATTCCCAAAATCTCCGATCCACACGAACTTCTTTGGACCAAGGAAACATACATCGAAGGGCCCTGCTTTCCAAGAAATTAAATCGTACTCATCGATAAGATGTACTTTGTCGATAGCCTTGTTCCTTCGGAAAGAACCTACACACACGTTGTTACTAACACGTAAATTAAAAGCAGTTTAAAAAATATTATTAAAGTTGTTTTCATACCTCAACCCAAGGTTTAACATTTTGTAGCTGTGCGGTCATATCTGGATCCGGCACCCATGTGTTCGATTATTTTGATTCCACAAATCTTTTGACCCGATGTCTGACGACTCGGCGCCATCTTTTTACTCCTCATGTCGGTGTTATATGCGCCTTGGCTCTTTTCCAATAGTGCGAATTATAGAAAGCTATAGACCTCTTTTCTTTTCCTTCTCAATCTTCAACAACTTTGCCTTTTGCAACTGCGATTCTTCTCCTCTATCATCGCCATTAGAAAATCCTTTTCCATCATCTTTTGTTCTTCCATCCTCCACCGTTCTTCCTCTTCTTTCCTCAACCTTAATTCCTCTTCCAGCGGATACTCTGAGTAACGGTGATGCATTTAAAATACATTTAATACGATATGGCAAAAGTGTACATTTGGATATCACATTACGAACTACATCATCCTCATCATCACAATCTGCAGGCTCACGAGCAGATGCTAGAAATAAGAGAGTCAACCAATTCGTGGAATTCACGATTTACTTGGTCTCGAAACTCATAGGCGAGGTGGGAAAAGGATGCGATAAAGTCCAATTTATCCGTAAGCGAAATAAAGTTCATTGTAAAAAAAGCGGATAGTTCTTTCACATGCAAGGACCTACAAAGCGGATAGTTCTTTCAAAGAAATAAAGATAATATATCGATGAACTGGCCTACCGAAATCCATGAGTTCTTTCACTTGCAAGGACCTACAAAGTAATAAAGGGTATTATCCTAACAATAATTCTAATATAAGCGTATAGTTATTATTTAACGTTGACTAGCAAATAACACGAATAATAGCCTCGAGTTTGAAAACACGAAATTCAACTCTTGAATGACACAATCCTTGAGGTGATTTACATTAGAAGACTCTTGGTGCATACCTGAGACACAATCGGTAAATACTTTTTACGTCCTACCACGTTTCGTGCGTGACCAACCACGTAGATACACATCGTAATCATGCGGTAATTTTGTTGGAAGAGTCCTTGGTATGTAGTGCGGTAAAATTCCTAAATTGACTATACCACTCCATTGGTGCTCGTCTAATGTTGGTTTCGGATCATAAATTATCTTGAGTCCTAAATAACATCATCAACAACAAGGAAATTAAATTGCATATACCGGTCCATTGGTGCTCGTCTAATGCATTGAAACATTTGAATGTGTTTTACCTTGCCAAATAGCAATCCATAATCCGATCTTGTAAACATTACTTTCCTTGACCACGCTCGCCCTTGGTATGACATACGGGACTTTATTCCACCAACGATTGCTTCTTTCAAGCGACTCAAGAATCCATATCTACAATAATAAAGATGCATTACTCTCATACATTGGGTTCAATAATAATACTAAGAAAAGATAATATAAATAGGAATAACCTTGAATGCCCAAACAAATCCGACAACCGTGTATGTGGGAACATACTTCGGTCTCTTTCGGACCCTTTAGGTGTTCCCACTTGTGGTTTGATACAACGTCTAGTATCACAGTCGTACAAGTGCCTCCAAATGTGCTCCCCCCATGGAAAGGAATTCCATGCTTCTAGGTCTTCGACCAAACGAAGGAGTGAATCATCCACCTCTTCAACCAATAAGCGACCCATAAAAATAACCTCTAACGATAACAATAGACACACACGGACTGCGTCTTCATCAGTTAATTTACCGAACAACTCTTCATCCTCAATAACACCAAGAAGATCTAAGTTGGAAAGTTTTACCCCTAATTTTTTTGGAAATACCCTCAACTTAAATGTTAAATCCCCTGAACTATATAAATCAAAACTTGTTTGTCCCAAAGCGAAAGCTGTTATAAGAAAACTCGGGTCGACCAAAATGTAGACTACGACCATCAAGAGTATATATAAGGGGCATGTCATAGCTTGTTTTATCCACGAAACCCTGTTTTTGTAAAACATAATCTAACATATGTGGTTCATGGTCAAAGAAGAACATATCCAGCCACCCTCCAAAACAGGTTGTCCTAAACAATTTCCTTCTAGTATGATTCAGCTTTTCTTTAATTATTGGAAAGTATTTCAATTTGCTCCTAACAATGACATTGGCTTCGTATTCCTAAGAAATAAAAATAAAATAAAAAAACAGTTAACAACAATTAACAAGTATCTTACGAAAACTACAATCAATAAAAAAATGTATACTGACTTCCTAATACTGCAATCATATTTAACAAATGAAACATTTGTATCATACTCACACCAAATAAACAATGGCCCAATAATAGACAACTATTTAAACATTTGAATGAGGCTCGGATCATGTATAAATCAATAGTTTACAAAACATCGGGATATAACCGCCATGGTGCAATAGTATAAACTATACAATTGCCACGCCAAGACACGAATATCGCATCACTTGCATGATTTAATAAGATAGATGTCGTCACGACCTCATACACACACACACACACTTATGTATACACACACGAGTTTTGCTACATTGTTGAACAAACATAATTATAGTTTAGCTAGATTCTTGAAAAAGTTAAGGAACAATATGATATAGTTGCGGATTCAAAGAAAGTTGAACATACCAATGTGGCGCGTTAGTTTGTAGGTGTGTATGGAATTTCAACTTAGTGAACCCTTACGAATCCCCTACAATACCTTTTGTCGTTTCAACTCCCTTTGGGCAAAGGCACCACGGCGGATTGCTAGATCGTTGAAAAACAAAAGGCATTTTTGGGAATCGAGAATGGATAACTATGCTTGAAATTCCGTACACATATACAAAATAACGTGGCCACCTAAAATGTTCTACTTCCTTTTAATCCACAAGTATATCATATTGATCCTAACTTTTTAAAACCTAACAATAGTATATAAGAAGTATATCGGACTCATATAAACTTCCAAGCGAGTGTGCAATGTAATATGCATTAACAAGGCTCGGATCGTAAAAAGTTGGATAAACACGAAACATCGAGGATATAACCGCCATGGTCGCAAAATAATGAAATTAAATTGCCATGCCAACATACGGTAAATCACATCATTTGCGTATCATATAAGATAATCATCATCACGACCTCTTGCATATCACAAATACACACATGTGTCCCAAAATAAACCAACTACTTCAAACAATTACCTATGTAAAGGAGTTGGTTAACAAAGTTGATTGTCAATATGTTATAAACAAGTGGATAAGCGTTAGTACTTTGACCCTCCACTCGAAATCCCATTGCCATGTCAAAACCCATTGCTATAGCGGTGACATAGGAATGGGTTTTCGAGGAAGCTCAAAGTACCAACGTCCTTTCTACAATCGTGGATTCTAGAAAAGCATTTCGGTTGGATAATCATGAAGTGTGGCGTGTCATGAACATTACACACTATCGTGATCATTTAGATATTCAAAGACAATTTGAATGTATGAAGTTGCGTATGGCCACATTCTTACTTTCAACTTGACTTTCAATCCACAAGTATATCATATTGTTCCTTCTTTGTTAAGTAACTCCTTTACATATATAAACTAAATTTTTATAAAATCTATCAACGATCTATAACAATTATATGACACTCATTGCAAATTCTTGGCAATATTATGATATGTAAAGCCCATTTATTATTACGGTTACACGATGATGAGGTTGAATATTTAAGGGTAGAAAGGTGGTGCAAAGGGTTTAGCTTGCTCTCGAGTTCATAGCGTGTATGTGATTTTAGTGTGTAATTTTGGTGTGAAACTCTATATGTGTGTGAGAGAGAGAGGCGAGATGATGATAAAGAGAGATGAAAGGGTTTGTAATGATAGTGCTAGAATAGTGCAGAGTGAAGTGGGGTTAATGAGGCACCTCACAAACCCTTTCATATCTCTCGCCACCATTCCACCACTATCCTTACCAACCTTTTCATCTCTTTTCTTATCATCTCGACCTCTCTTCTCTCACACACACACGAGTTTCACATGTTTGAAAGTTACACACTAAAAACACCCACAAAGTTATGAACTCTCAGAGTAAGCTAAACCCTTTTGAACCACCTTTCTACCCTCATCATCAGTAACAAAATATCAAGATAATATAAAGTGATCATATCAAGATATGAAAAAATTAACTTCCCTAAATGGCCCATGGGCAACAGTCGGCTTTGACATTGGTCTAAAACTCCTCCATATACTTGTTTGTTCACGTGCAATCCAGGTTTGCTGATCGAATAGCATGTCAGATCTAGGTTGACTTATGATTCACACAAATGATCCCAGGTCTGACATGCCATTCAATCAACAAAGCTGAATTGTAAGTAAACAAACTATCTGCATTTGATTAACCTGCCTTCATCTAAGATATAACCGCCATGGCTGCAAACAGTAGTTAATAATCAAACATGGATGAACGACACCATATTAAGTTAGTTTCGTAACATAATACGGTGGTGCCGTACATCCATCTTTGATCATTGATATGTTAGTTTCGTAACATAATCTGGAGGCTCGGATCATATAAATCAATAGTTCTGAACATCGAGGATACAACCGTCATGGTTGCAATAGTATAGAATTGCCGCGCCATGAAGCGGAATATCGCATCATTGCATGATTTAATAAGATACTTGTCATCACGACCTCTTACCAATTAACATCATATATACATAATGGAATTGTTTGAAAAAGTTACATGTCTAGTTTACTCACATACATGATACAAATCTTGAGCCAATCATGCTTCATTGGGACGGGCGTGCGCTGGGAGAAATGATTATATACTCATTGAAATATATATTCATGTGTTGCCATAGGATGCCACCACAATGAAACATGATTGACCAAGATGTTAATCATCTATGTGAGTATACCAATCGGGAGTTTCTATTTATATGCATTAGCAAGGCTCGGATCGTAAAGGTTTGATAAACACAAAAACATCGAGGATATAACCGTTGTGGTACGCAAAATAATGTATTAAAATTGCCATGCCAACATACGGTAAATCACATCATTTGCATATCAAATAAGATAATCATCATCACGACCTCTTGCATGTACTAAATACAAAATACATTTCAAACCTTCCTTCTCAAACACACATTGGCAATAAATAAGCAAGCGTTGCCCAATAAATCGATTACGTAAGTACAATGTGGGCCCATGTCAACTATATGGGAGAGGTTCCACTGCACCACATTTATTGACATATTGAGGGTAATAAATTTTCAAACTTACCCACCTTATATGTGTGAATTTAAATTCAAGTGGTGTTGCTAAATAGGTTACAAAATTCTATCAAAATGTCTACAAAGACTTGACCAACAATTTCGGAGCTGTTTCCATAACAAAAGACTTGACCAGCGGTTTCGGAACAAAAGACTTTGGCCAACAAATTGATGAAGAACAACTTTTAATAGAAATGGAGGAGGTGCTATTAAGGAGGAAGAAGAATGGGAGATAGCGAAGAAAGTCTGCTCTTAAGAAGGAAGCCGAAAGGGCGACTTATGCTCCAAGATGAAGAAGTCTTTGTTAGAGATGGAGGAAGTGCTCGGGACGAGAATTCAATGCATTGTATGCAGAGTGGGATGGCCTGATTTGAAGGTTGCTCGAGTATCTTTCTGACGATGGTTACGACTCTAACAACTCTCAAACTTGGGATCACCGGATTATATTTAGTTGTGTCGCAATTTAATTTTCGGTGTATTTTGTTTCGTTAACCCAACCGGTTTGCACCATCATTAGAGTGCTTTATTCACTTACTACCACTTATCTTACGATGGTTTAGTCACTTAGTCTACAACAAACTTAATAAGTAGCAACAAATCACAAAACCACAAGAACAATTAATCACCCAATCGTTACGGTTATCTTACACTTGCTTTATTCACACCCATCATTTGTTTCACAAAACTTAACAAAAACAATTAATCACCCAATACCTTAACCCTAAAATATCGAAACCCAAAATCAAACAAGAACAATTACGTAAAAGTTAACCCTAACTTAGCGAAACCCTAAATTAGCGAAACCCTAAATTAGCGAAACCCTAAAATAGCGAAACCCTAAATTATCAAAACCATAAATCAATAGATGAAATGCGTAAAATTAAACGCCCAAATAGCGAAACCCTTAATCAAAAACAAAATTACTTACCCTAACCCATATCGTTTTCGATAGTCATTAGATCGGACGGATGTCGTGGCGATGTCTTGGTCGGAGAATTGTGTTTGCTCTTCTTTGAGAAGTGTGTTGAGGAAGATTGTGTGTGATAAGTGTAAATAAGAAGTGTGTTGAGGAAGTTTCTATTTGTATAAATGTATAAACCATGTATAAATGTATAAAGGCTAAAAATTACTTATACACTTTTTTAATTTTTTATACATATAATGCATTGTATACTTTATACATTATAAGTTGCCCAAAAGTACAAAGGTGTAGGACCAGGTTGCCCAACTTTTATGTACTTTTAATAATAAAATAAGACTATACTTTTCATTAAAAGACAAAAATAGTCGATTCTTGCGATATTAAAAGTCAAAGTTGTCTAACTAAAGATCTAATACACTTGTACTTGGTAAGTACAAGTGGCCCCACAAAATGGGACACATGTCGATTATTTAGGCTAGTTGCCCAAATATTGAGTTGGGAGAGTTGCCCATGGGGCATTTTGAGAAGTGAAAAAAAAGTAGGGCATTTGGGGTAATAAAGTTGGGCAACTGGGGCAATTTGAGAATTTTCCCCAATAATAAACTAGTATTTTTATTTTGTCTGTCACATCGGTGTTTTTTTCAGGCAATTTACTAGTATTTTGTTGACACAAAACAACCTACACTACAAAAAGCATAACTCATTAATATTCTTTTTAATTAATTCACACGCGCACACAAAAACATATACAAATCAATCATGCGGACAAAAAAAAAAAAAAAAAAAAAACGGCCTACATGTCACAACCACGGTCGCATGACTTACATGTCGAGCCACAACATCGCGAAGGGTGACCAACTCCCAATCGATCGATCGAATTGACGATCAACTTACAGTGGCTAGCCTTATTTCCTTTGTCCTGAAATAATTGTAGACTTTCTAAACACACATTTTAAAAATAAATATAATTATTATTTTTGATTAATAAATTAAAGACTAAAATACACCGTTGGTCCCTAAACTTGTACCAAAGCATCATGATGGGACAAAACTCGCCTTTTCATCGCCATTGTGTCCAAACCTTGGCCTTTAAATGCCAAATTAGTCCTTTGACAAAGTCAAAGTCTGATTTTTGTTTTGTAGTCGAGGGTATTTTAGTCCATACACATTTATACTTTTATAACACATTTATATTTTACCCATTCATCTTTCATCCTCGTCATCTTCGTCCATGAGTTTCTTTATTTCGAAAAACATGAAAAGCATAGAAGTTAATTGTATTTGTTTGGTCATATATGTTCTATATATAACCAACAGTGCAACCACAAACGAAAATGGTTTACAATAAGACTAGCACATAAAGCATTTGATTATATATCATCAATCAGAATCTGTATCCAATAGAAACAAGTTACACTTGTATCTGAACTCAATGCAATTTGATGTAAAGATAGATATGATGATTGTATGTAATCCTTCCAGCAGAAGTTTTTTTCTAGTACAATGAAAACCACCAAGTTTTCAAAGATAATGACACTAAAGCCCTTAGCAAGTAAAATCAATCAAATTGATTGCAACTTCACCAACAATACACAAGATTCACTCTAATAAATCCAAACCATTGCTACTAATGATTTAAACCGGTAGCTAGTACCCTTTTCTTGCAGTCCTTCTCACTGTAGTTTTTCGCTCCACAGTAGCATCCATTGATCTCTCAAAGCTTGTAGCCAATGGCGGTTTCTTGTTCTCTTTGCTACTACTTCTCACGAATACCTACGTGTCGCCGCTGTGCTCTCTCCTCTCTACCCTTTGTGCCGTCAGAACCTCTCTCTTCTCCACCAACGGTGTTGTCATCTTCCTCGCACTCTCATATATCTTGACTTCCACGCCTCTCTTTGTCGACTCCATTCTAACCCCAAGATACTATTTGCTCGGGTATGTTTCTCAACCCGGATTCGCCTCTCTTTCTTTTCGACCTTTCATTTCTTATAGCGAATACTCTTCATAGAACCTACCCTTTCGAACAAAGGATTCCCGGTCGAGATTGACTAGCGATGCAGCATCCCCTCAAAGTTTCTTGAACCATCTTCGTTAAATCTCTTAATTCACGAGATATTGTTTGGTATTCAGGGCGGAGTTCAGGTTCTTCGACTTCAAAAGATGGTTTGGGCAAACGAGAGTTTGTGTAAGAACCTATTAGTCAAAGCAAAACAGCAAACTTTAGTATAAAGTAGAGGAAAAGAAACTTAAGGTCAATACAAACCAATTATAAGTCGATTCACAAATTGTAACACCCCGACCCGACAAGGGTAAAGATATCACAATACGGTTTCATATCAGAACTTTAACTAATATACAATAGCGGAAGCCTTTACAAAAACTTACAAAAAATAATATAAATAACTTAATATTCAAAATAAATCTAAGATCTCTATGGTAAAGTCTTGCTCTCATTTCTACTCTCAAACCCGGATCGCTATCCCATAAGCTCATCTTGAATGCTTAATACACCGCAGAAAAGAAAATGCGGCCGAGCTTACAAAGCCAGTGAGCAGATATAACGAAACAAAAGCTAAACAAAACAAATATACGAATAACGAAAATAAAATGAAATAATGACGAAGGATCTTTTAAGATTCTCATGGAAGCACAAATATCTGTAAATCCAAACAACCACATAACAGTTTAGACATCACATAACACATTAAAGATACAAAACATACACATCGTAACAACCAAACGCACAACATATCGAATAATGATTTCGTATAAGCCAAACGGAAAGTCTAAAAGCTAACGGAAACAGTCCTAGAAAATAAACATGGCATTCATACAAATCAATTAATCAACATTTAATACACTTAAAGAATATTGTAGCAGCGGAAATGGCAGACGAGTCATGGCAGACATAATATCTAAACCAGTTCTCAGATCCAATCCTAACCTTAGCAGAGTATACACGTGGTAGGTCACATATGCAGACAGACAATTAAACCTTCAAAACACTCAATTCAATATACTAGCACATTCATCTAGCAGATCAACGTATTCACGTAACGATAACAAATCATAATATCAGATATACGAATTCATGTTTTAAACATATTAATTCTATCCTAGCATGGCAACTAATAATCACTTAGACAAATACGTCATAAGCACAGTCACAATCATATCATATCAAAATATCTTTCTTCTTCAAATGGTAACATCAGAAAATAAATGGAGTAGCTAGCTCCCAGATTTTTGTGAAGACGCGTATTGCACACGACATCATTCACCGAGACAACATATCGGATAACGGATCGGATCTAGGATGCATCCATCGCCCTTCTACATATTCAAAAATATGCTTCACCATCGAGAGGCGTGGCGAACATCACTCTCGCCTAGAGTCATATCGAGTGCATCATCGATACGGACATGGAACCCCATGACTAGTGAAATATTTGGTTATTATCAACCAACTTAAGTCAAACAGATTTTCAGATATAGCACAGATCATAGTCAAACACAAGGTCACATAATCATATCAGATAGTTCATATCATAAGGTTCATATTCAGATATTCAGAAGTTCAAATCACAGTGGCATATCATACATTCATAAGCAGAAGTTCATAATCAGAAATTCATAATCAAATATAGCAGGGTTCAACCATTATGCATATCAAAATCTTCCTAACATAAGTCCACATCAGATATTTCATAGTTCACTAGAACATAAGTTCATATAAGCAACATATCAAACATTCAGGAAAAAGGGTTCATAGCAATGGCATTGGGAATCCTAATAAGTGAAATAAGCGAGCGAAAAGAACATCATAAGGAACCTTTACTAAAAAGGTCGAATATCTCAGACGATAACACAAGTGTCTTAAAGTAAGACAGAATATCCGTACCTTAAAGCAAATGAGAGGAAAGCAAACGAATGAACGAATACGAAGATATAACGCCGCGTCTCCTCCAACGAATCTACACGGATTATGATTTATTTAATACTTATTAGTATAACGGATTAATCTCATTAATACTTTTAGAGTTGTCAGATTATTCTCATTTTTAATGACGGACGGAATTACAATGTTTTCTAGTCTTAATCATTAATTAGTTTAACTTATGGGTTGCAAATGACAAACGGTAAACTTAAGGGTTTAATATGATAAATTTCTTATTTGAGGACTTACATGATCATTATTCATAGTATAGGGTTTACAAATGTCAAAGACGGATTTTAAGACTCTCTTCCAAAATAGTTTACATAATCTATAACTTACATGAAATAACGAAATTACACACTTAGCTTTTAACCATAATCACTCCCTATTTAGGTTCTAGGGTTTCCCATACCTTTAATATCATTTATTACGCATTCAATTAACATGTTACTCCTTTTAATGATTTCCACTTTGACCTAGAACGTACATGAAAACAAACCGAAGTTACCTCAAAACTCATGCATGTCCTTACGTAATTTATTTACACATGTTGACCCATAATTATCCAAAATTACATGTTGCACCTTTAACATCTTTAATTATACGATCTAACCTTTTATTATCAGATTTTACACTTTTAGCCCAAAGGTTTTAGAATTTACAAAACATGCCCTTTAAGTTGATAACAATTGAATGGCCCTTTAAATATCCAAAATTACACGCTTAACCCCATACTTATTTTTATACGTTTTGTACCTTTATTTTATTGTTTACAAAAATAACCTTTAAGTTTCATAATTTACAAAACCAACCCAAAACTTTTATGTAAAAACCGAATAATGTACAATTCAAGTACAAGCCCTAAACCTAGGTTAAACCAATCATTAGCTCATCATTATTACTTCATTTATTACCCTTAATGATAACAAGAAAACCCTAGTTCATGCAAACCCTAATCGTCCCTTTATAATTCTTTCCTTTTCCATGCTTAGTCGAACAATAAAACTCAAGACAATTCACACAAGCTTCAATTCACAAATATGTATTTTATTCAGGTCTTATAACATGTAATAGCTTCTGGAAAAATCAAATCATGGTCTTAAAATTTATCATAAGCTCATTCGCTAGTTTATTTGTTTTTAGGGTTTTTAATCCAAAACAATTTCGTACGACTTATTTAACATGCATGGCTAATTTTTACGTGTTTCATATGACTTATAGGACTGAAAGCAACATTAGAAACATACCCTTGATGAGCTTTGGTCGTTAGAACAAAAGAAACACAAAAACTCCACTCGCCGAAACCCTAATTGACCCAAAACTAACCATGATCAAAACAGCAGCTTAGGACCTCGAACACGATTTTTCTCACCTTCTTTACCTTAAATCTCGTCCAAGAAAAATGGCCTTAAGCTCTGGAAACTGGAAGTCGAATTATGGAGGGTTTTGGGAGTCGGTTTGGGTTTAATCGGCAATTAGGGATTTAGATAAACCGTATAATGAATTTATATAGGATTTATAATTTTTCTTGTGGGCTTTATAATGTATTGGACTTAAAATAAATGGACTCTTAATTCTGTAAATTTATATTGGGCTTTTATTAATTAAATTCTTTATAAAACATGTTAAATATATTCGGCCATATATGTAAAATACAAAAACTGATTTTATAAAATTATAAACTATAAAATTAGCTTTTCAAAGTCTTTAGAATTTAGTTGGATCATATGTAGTATTTTCTTAAAAATTTTCTGAATTCACATAGCTTATTTGTATTCTTTAAACTAATTATTCATACTTTTTGATTGTAGGGGTATTTTGGTTTTTTTGTGAATTTTAGAAATTCAGGTATTACACAAATGGCTTTGCATCTTGCAGAAAATGTTGCTCTGGAAGAGTTTATTTCTTATATCAACCACTTGCCAATAAATGCCTACATTTTCTGCAAGTGGGTTTTGAAGCCGGTTGTATTTAACTTTAGCTTATTAGTCTACTACGAAGTTACTAATATTAAAGCTTAATACATCAAAAATGAACAAAGCAAATAATGTAACTTAAAGTACTAGGCAAGTTCTATCAAGTCTCACTACTGCAGTACCGCCACAGGTTTTCACAAGTGTGACATACAGGTCCAAATTCAAAACAATGAAATATTTACAAACATAAAGACTACAATACAATCATATAACAAATTTATTCATTACCGAATATGCAGGTGCATAAGAATTTCTTCAAATTAATAGACTCCATACATTTCATCTTCGAAAAGTGGTCCTTTCCAATAAAATGTACTTATACTTCACTTTTACCAACTACTGTAGATTGAAACAAAGAAAGATCATCGAACTATAAAAATTGATCATAAGAAAAAGGAGAAGATGTTTGTCTTTTTCTTTGCAAGGAGCCAAAAACGTCTCTATGGTTTGCCAAAAAAAAACCATCTTTCAAAAAAGCAAAAGGCTTTTAAACCAACTCAATGCAGATTATGCACTTGCGTGGTCAACTTTATTTAATGATTATGTTGGGAGATGATGGCGAGGGATGATGTCACGGGAGATGATGATTTGGGGAGATGATAGCGAGGATGAAAGATGAAGGGTAAAATGTAAATGTGTTATAAAAGTATAAATGTGTATGAATTAAATACCGATTACAAAACAAAATCATACTTTGGTATGTCGAAGGACTAATTTGTCATTTAAAGGTCGTGTTTTGGACTGTATGGCGATGAAAAGTAGAGTTTTGTCATCACGATCTTTGAGTACAGTTTAAGGGACCAACAGTGTCTTTAGTCTAAATTAAATTAGCATTTAAAGTTTGTAATAATAACATTAAATAGAAGTAATATGGTAAACTAAAATTTTTGTTCTACTTTTAGTAGACAATCAAATTGGGATAAAAAAATGAAATTTAGAACGAAAGAAGTATTTGTTAATGTTTTTGAAAGATTAGATATTACCATGTTAAATGTGCGATTTAGCAGCGATAAAGATGTGATCAATTTTTTTTTATTGCACGTTTTTTGTTATGATACTTTTACAATCGGGAAATTTTTTCGGTTAGTGATTATTCCTTTTGTTTGAAAATTCTAAGCTTTATCTTACACCATTGAAATTTGTAGATTTGACTATTTTTCAAGTATCACGAGATTAACGAGTTTAAAAATATTAAGTTTGAAACAAGCATTAGACTAAGTATAATGGTGGGTGGTATGATGGTGATCAGAGGGTCAAGTAGCAGATGCACAACACAGGTTACAGGACCAGTACACGTTGCACAGTAAAAGAAAAGTAAATTGCCAGGTAACACGCAATATTTTATTGAAGAAATCTTACTCAAAAACTTCAATTCGGTACAATGTAATTCCCTACCCCTCGTGGTATATATAGACTAACATAGACGCGTTGTACTATAACTAGGATTACATTAAACCTATCCTAAACCAATGAGGACTACTCAATATTAGGATAAATATTAGACGAGTTGGACTAGCACTCCAACTAGTATTATTCGAATTTGGTACACGCCTCACCACAACCAAACTCGAGAATTCGCCAACAATCACCCCCGAATTTCGAGTCGAAGAGGTAACTCTTGCACACCAAGTAACGATCTCATCTCCTTGAACCTTATGCGCGCCAAGGCCTTCGTCAATGGGTCGCTCTTTGTTCTTCACCGGATACATGCTCAACAATTACCGCTCATTCCGGTACTCCGCCAATAACTCCCTTAGCGAAATTGCTTGACACGCAATTGTAGTAGCCGCCATGAACTTAGCTTCACACGAAGATAACGCCACTGTAGTTTGCTTTTGTGAGCACCATGTAATAGGTGATGTACCGAGATAAAAACATGTCGATGGTACTCAGTCCATCATCAATATCAATATTATGATGCTAAATCCCACAAGTCTTATGTTATTACAACAATTGTATTTAATTCCAAACGAAGTCGTACCTTTAAGATAGCGTAGGATTTGCTTGATTGCACGAGCATGTGATTCTCTTGGACTTTGCATATATCGACTAACTACTCCAACCGAGTAAGTCAAATGCGGACGAGTGTGCAGAGGTAACGCAAGCAACTCACAACATTTCGATATTGAGTAGCTTCAACTTCGGTTCATCTTTTGCTTTTGTCAACTTGAGTCCGGTTCCATTGGACATAAAGTTGCATTGCAATCTTCCATACCGACTTCTTTCAAGATCTTCCTTGCATATCTCTCTTGCTTGATCTCCACGCAATCCTTTTCTTGTGAGACTTGATACCTAAGTAATAAGTTAACTCACCAAGATCCGACATTTCAAATTGAGACACCATTCTCCTTTTGAACTTATTTATGAGGTCTAAGCTTGTCCTACCATGAATAAATCATCCACATTAACCGCAACAATGATAAATTCTCCATTTGGCACCTTTCTATAGATCGTGTTTTCATGCATGCATTGTAGAAAACCCATCTCTTTTAAATTACTATCGAGCTCCTTTCGATCACCATTTAGAAGATCCGTTCTCATATCCAAGTGATGAATCTTCCATCCTTTCTCGGCTGCGAGAGCAATCAAGAGTCGTATGTTCTCGAGTCGAGCTACCGGCGCGAATACTTCATCAACTTCAATAACAGGTTGTTGTTCAACTGATTCTCGTTCCTCTTCGTTTGTATCTTCTTTACCAACTTTTAGTTGAGCTTTATAAAGGCGATTTGCACTACGTGGGACCTTTATAAGTAAATTTCCACAACTATCTCGCATGGTTAAGAAATCACCTCGCATACTAATATCATAACCGAATATTGTAGCTTGTCCAAGACTTATCACATTACTACGAAGAGCGGGAATATAATAGACATCTTTCAACAATTTTTGTTCTCCATTTTACCTTGAACAAAATCGAGCCTTTTCCCTTTATGCTCACATGAACCATCTCCGAACCTAACACGTCCGATGAACATTTTCATTTAATTCAAAAGTAAGAGTAATTACATCATGTGATTACTTGCACCATTGTCAAAATACCATACATCATCTTCATCGGCATTTGGCTCGCACTTTGGTGGAGTGTACTTTTCTTCATTCATGAAAATCATTTCTTGAATATGGTTCATCATAAAGAACGTGCCTTCCTCATGATACACATCTTTCTCTTGCGTCTCATTAAGGTTAACTTCATGGTTTCGGTTTCGTTCAGGGCATCTTGAAACAAAGTGTCCGTACTCATCACAACGGTAACACTTTATATGTGAGAGGTCACGTTTCTCATGTTGTTTACCCTTTTGTTCATTATCTTCACGATTTTTCGAGGAGTCACGTTGACTTTGGTTTTTATTGTTGCCACGTCCGCTACCTTGACCACGACCACGGCCACGACCTCGAGAGTATGAACCACATCCTCTTCCTCCACTTGAGTCATTATTCCTGTAAGAATTATCAGTCCTAGCATAAAGCAAGTTCTCTTGAGCATCATTTGCTTAATCTTCTTCCTTGACTCTTTCTTCATACGCTTTCAATCGTCCAACCACATCCTCAAACCCCGTTTCTTTAAGATCTAAAACCTGCTCTAGGGCCGCCACGATATGGACAAACCGTCGTGGAAGACTTGTGAGAAACTTCTTTACCAGCTTGTGTTCCGACATGACTTCTCCAAGCGTGGTTGATTTAGACGCAATACCTGGTAACTTTGCAGCATGTTCGTCTATGGTACCGTTATCTGACATCTTCAGATTCTCGAACTCCGTAATTAGGGTTTGAAGCCTCGCTTCCTTCACACGATCAGCCCCTAGGTTACGGGTTTTTATTGCTTCCCACATCTCCTTCCCGGTTTTCAAATTCCCGATTTGCAAAATCAAATCTTCTGGGATCGGTTGAAACAATAAGCCTTTAACTATATTGTTTTTCTTGGCATCGTCTGAGCCCGGATCTACCACATCCCATACTCCATGAATTCCAAGAAGAACTTCCATTCGCATACTCCATATAGTGTAATTGGTTGGCGTTAACAATGGGCATCAAACGTCAAACTTAACTCTTTGTCGGCGGTGGTGGGTTAGAACCTGATGGATCTCCGGTTATCCTGGTTCTAGTTCTTGATCGTGTATAAGTTTGTAATGGTGAACTTTCCGGCCCTTATATTCTTGGCTAAATAAAGTTCAATAATTGGTTGGACAATAAACAACCTTAGTACTTTTCCAACTTCCCGTATTCACTCGTAAAAGTGGGCTTTAACTGCTTACAAAAGAAAAGACTAGTGGGCTTCACGGTGGGGTGCAATTAAGACCAACCACCGGTTTAAGTCGATTTGTAATTACGTAACCTAAATTGTTGATACTTAGGTCACCGACTCTTCACGTCAATTGTTGATCACGTGTTAGGAACTAACGTTTGTTTCATGTGTCCGTAACCCTTCAACGCAAAGAACAAATCACCAACAACAACACAAAGTTCTTCAACTCGATCATCACGACTAACCCACGAGACACAGTGTTAGTTTCTTGGATCGATTTTGGTTTTATGTAACCCTTAAGTCACGCTTACAAAACACCAATAACCCTTTGAAGCTCTTGATACCAATTGATGGTGATCAGAGGTCAAGTAGCGAATGCACAACACACAGTTACATGACCAATTACACGTTGCCAAGAAAAGAAGAGTAAATTGCCAGGTAACACGCAATATTTTATTGAAGAAATCTTACTCAAAAACTTCAATTCGGTACAATGTAATTCCCTACCCCTCGTGGTATATATAGACTAACATAGACGCGTTGTACTATAACTAGGATTACATTAAACCTATCCTAAACCAATGAGGACTACTCCATATTAGGATAAATATTAGACGAGTTGGACTAGCACTCCAACTAGTATTATTCTGAATTTGGTACACGCCTCAGCCACAACCAAACTCAGGAATTCGCCAACATGGTAGACCACCCATGATGATCACTTCTACGCGCTATCCCTATTACATCCCTCACCCCACGAGCGGTCCTTTATTTTTATTATTTTTTTTTTTTTTTTTAACTTTTTGCCATGGTTTGGTGGTATAGACTATCAAACGGTTTGCACATTTATTTATTTATTGTGTGTGTAAATTATGAGGTATGTTTGTATAAAATGAAGTATTTTTATGTGTTTGATTTGTTGGTGGATTTGATGATCGTTAAATGATGATTTGACGATAAGGTGGAGGTGACGAGTTTGGTAACCATAAGGTCTATTCTTATAATTTTGAAAGTTATTTAGGCACAGTATTATAAAGTTATACAAATGCAAAGTATTGTAGAGTTCAATTAAATGGTTTGTTAATGTTTTCATATTTATTGAAAGACATTTTTGTAATTTTGCGATGCTTAAAATTTTAGCATGTCACTCATGCTTTATAAGTACTAGCATGGTACTCGTGTAAAGTAGTTGGTTCGGAGGCTAATGTTGTGTTAACGATTTTATGATTTTACGTTTTTTTGCGAATATTATTTAACGATTATCTATATTGGACGGTAGTTTCTAGATTGTGTGTTTGTGTTGTGAGATTGCGAAGAATTAATATGTCCATTATTAAGAGTTGATCGGCACACTTCTATTTCTTATTTACACACTACAATGTACAATTTGTAGAAGCAACATAAAAAAATGTACAGCTGCTTATAGCACAACGATGAGTGTCGGCCCCGCATGACCATCTAGTAACTATCATCCACATGAAACCCGATGAGTGTCGGCCCGCATGACCGTCTAGAAACTATCATCCACATGAAACCCGATGAGTACGGGCCCGCGTGACATTACATTTGATGTTACAATAATAAAATATAACTAATATAATGAAACTCCGAAAACTCTAACTGCATGAACCTCGCTAATTCTGACCACAATGATGAGTGTCAATTCCGATTCCATCAGAAACCCATGTAATCCACAAATCAATGTGCCCAAAGTATCAACCATGAATGTATGATGCACAATTCAAAAGTTGTATGTTAACTACATTATAAACAGACTTTGCGCATCATTATTTTATTAAGTTATTGATTGTCGAGGTTATCGATATTAAAAGCCTAATAAGTTTAGCTATTTCGACATATAAACTTCATCGTATCAACTTTAAAAGTTGTAAACTCAAGCTAATAAGCTTATACGTACGCGACAATCTACAAATCTTGAAAATCCGATAAGCTCATGAAATAATATAGCCAAGCACTACCAAAGTTATCTAAAATCTTATTTATGGAAAGGAAATATTTTATCTAGTCAGAAAACATGAATCTCTTTCTCTTTTGAATCAGACGTCTTGTGGTGATTGTGTCTTAGCGGTGTTGGTTTAAGCTTATTTGTTAGCTTACGTGTTAGCACTAGCTTGCACAATCATTTCAGTTACCCACAATTTATGAAACAAGATGAAGAAAAAAAAAGTTTTTAGGTGTAAAATATGAAAAAAAAAAAAAAAAAAAATGAATGCCAACCACTACTACAAAAAATGTCTTTTAGACCGCTTGAAAAGGGCTTTTAGACCGGTTTCTCGGGGTCTAAATGGGGAGGTCTAAAGGTTTTGAACATAAAGACCGGTCTAGGCACCGTCTAAAAATGGGTTTTAAGACCGGTTCATTTGCATATAAAGACGAGTTCATGCATCGGTCTAAAGAGATCTATAAGACCGGTTGTTATTATATAAACCGGTCTTTATGTGATTTTGGAAAAAAAGTTTGTCGTTTGAGAATGCTTAATTATCTTCTTTGCTATAATGGGAATGAGAGTTTGTGATTACCCCTTAACTCCTTAAGACTACCGCATGTAGTGGGTTTGTTTAAGATTGCTTTTCTAAACCGCTTATAAACTTTCTAAGCGCCATAAGCAATCCACAAAACCCACTACATGTCAGAATAGCCTCAACAGTAATCAAAACACTCTAATTCCCATTATAGCAAAGATTTAATTAAGCATTCCCAAACATTTGTATGAGCTAAATAGGCAATTGATTATTTAAAGTAATCTAAATAGGCAATATCAAACATCCATGTCTACGCAGCTGCAATTAGCAAATAAAGAATACAAAACATCCTTTATAAGGAGCTTCAAACATCTCTTAACTTGAATATATACCTAAATCGCTAAGACTCGATCATATCACAAACATAACTTTATAGCTTGACCGGTAACATTCCTCTTTTTCCTCTTGTTAGTTGGTCCCCAATTCTCGCTTAAAGTACCACGATTCGAGACTCTCGTATACAACCGCAAGAACCGTAAAGTAAACACCAAATAAGAGAAGACCATCTTGATGAACCGGAAAGAAGGAAACATGTAAACAAACTTATCGTTGATAGCTCAAGCTAATAAGCTTATACGTACGCGACAATCTACAAATCTTGAAAATCTGATAAGCTCATGAAATAATATAGCCGAAGCACTACCAAAGTTATCTAAAATGTTATTTATGGAAAGGAAATATTTTATCTAGTCAGAAAACATGAATCTCTTTTCTCTTTTGAATCAGACGTCTTGTGGTGATTGTGTCTTAGCGGTGTTGGTTTAAGCTTATTTGTTAGGTTTAAGCTTATTTGTTAGCTTACGTGTTAGCACTAGCTTGCACAATCATTTCAATTACCCACAATTTATGAAACAAGATGACAAAAAAAAAAAAAAATTAGGTGTAAAATATGAAAAAAAAAAATGAATGCCATTAATTTTGATAATGTTGTTGTTGAACAATCTCTTAGTCAAAAAGATTAATGTTATATTGTAGTGTTTTGTTTATTGTGTTGAATTATCGTATATTACAACATTTTTCAATTAAATTTTGATTGTATTACATTTTATGGATAACATTACACAAAAAACTTAACTCAAAATATCGCATATATAATTGTTTGTTGTTATAAAATACGTCACTATAAACGATTACTCATATCTCCCCACATATATAATAGAGGAACATGCCAAGTCACAAATGCCACTTGGCAGGCATAAATGCCATGCTGGCAAGATTTAATTAGGTGTCAATGCCAGCTATTTATTTCCACACGCTCCACACACACAAACACAACCAAGAACACACGCCTCTAAGAATGAAACTCCTTTCCCTGATCTTCAGCAACACAATCAATTCCATTTGTATTGCCAAAAATTCACCTACACATACGTTTCAACAAAAAATCAATCTTAATCCTAAAACAAGTCTCGATTCAAACTCGCGGTATTTTTTATTGGGAATTTATGTTTTTGTTAGACCATTTTTTTCAATTAATTTGTGAAGGATGAAGGATGAAGGATGTGATTTATTGTTGCATCTGTCAATAGGCTTTATAAAGTTTAGGGCTTTCGATGATTACGGTTGTTGGTGAGTTTAGCCGCATGAAAAAACAGACTCATCTTCTAAAAAGGTATTTTTTTTATTTACTTTATGTTGAATTTTTAGATCTCGACTTGATCTAGGTTGATATAGGGGTGTTTGGGGCTGCTTGATTTTTTTTTTGTTTATTTTGCTTAAATATGTTACTCGGTTGCTTGCAGCTGGTACCCGGCTTAAAAATATGTGGCGAAAACAAAGGTTTCATTGTGAGGATGTTGAGAGATATGTTGAGGTCGTTGGGCTGATGTATTTCAAGGACTTGAAGCATCAGTTAATCAGAGCTGAGGAGGATAATGAGAATGATGCAATGACAAATCCCGGACATAAAATTCCACTGGAGATTAATCAACTTTAGTAAGTGTTTATTGCAGTTTTTTTTTTATTAATTTGGTTTACTTTGTTCAATATGGCTATTTGACATGTTGGCTTGAATTGTTGCAATTTGATGGTGGTTCATATGAATTGAGTTTAGTGCTTCCGTACTTATAATGAAGATGTAGATAAGAACCTGGAAGTAGCCCTAAGCACCCTCTAAGGGGCTGTTTGAATCGGGTTTTCTAAAAATTATCTGTTTATGAGACCAATATAGTTTCACGGCGACTTCTAAATAAACAACTTCTTTGTGTAATGCAGAAAGCTCATAAACTGCCTAAAAAGTTCACCCAAGTCTTTATAACAACAATACATTAAGATAATACCTACTACGCTTTTTGACACATTCTAGAGCACAAATATTTGTAAAGTAATTAGTTCCTCAGATATAGCGAAAGCAAGGTTCAAGATATTTATGTTAATACTTTGTGCCTGTACGTCTAAAACTATGTTGTTCTATGTCATATAATCGGGAAATTATGATCCTTCTTAACTTTAAGGTATCTAACATGATCTTATCTGATGCCTAGAGACCTTAACACTTACTTACATGATATTTGAGAATTTAAGAGTCTACAATCAATATGATGCATTTTCCTGACAGGTTTACCTTATAATGCAAAATAGAAAAATGAGTTGTTGCTTTGACCTCCAACTAAAAGGAACACGGTATTAAATGTTTATTTAAAAACGTGTATAAAAATCATGAGCTACCTTATGATGATACATGTTATGAAAAGTCAAGAGCATGAAATTGTTGGTTTATGGAGCACACGAGTAATTAAGGGTGTCAATAGGTTCGGGTTGACCCGACCCAACCTAACAAGGTTTATAGATATTATGTAACTTAAACAACTACCAAAAAATACATTAACTCATTAACTAAGTTTTGTTTTTAAAGATGTGGTACCGCCTTATTCCACACATACAATTTAAAGATGTGGTACCGCCTTATTCCACACATATGTACACTTTTCTATTTGGCATATACAAAAGGTTATCCAAAGGTTTCGATGAAACCGTATGTTGAGTGAGCTATAGGTATCTAATTATGCCAAGTACCTTTTGTTTTGTTTTTGTTTTTGATGTTAATATGGGTTAGATTGGTCGATCAAATGCCAAATATTGTTTTCGATGAACAAAATGAATTGGTGATAGGTAGTCGGTAGTTTCACCGCCATACGCTCAATGTAATTGGATGAGAGGTTAAAGAACAATGAGCGATCGGCACCAAAGACTAATTGGCTACTCCGTCAACTATTTCGAGGTTAGTGAGTTAATCTTTGAGACCGCTTTTGATCGAGCATATTCATTGTATTATATTGTTAGTGATTGGACTTGGTTAATTTCTTAGGTCGGACTTATTATGGAAAGTCCAACCAAAAAGTTTCGGATGAGTATGCACGAGTCTTGCTTGAAATGATTATGAGGGCTCAGATGCTTGTGGAGGTGAACAAAAATTACAAGTAGCTAAACTAAAGGAATAACTACACTAGATATTCTTGAAAATTAAAACTTCAACGTTTTCTTATGCTGTTAATTGCAGTTTACGAAGGCGATATTCACAAGACCATGATTGAGTCAATCCCAAAGTTGTTAAATTGGATTTTGCGCTTCCGAGGTTCACAGGTGCCTAAATTGTAAACATTATTAGATAACCTATAGCTCCTACTTTTTTTTGCAGGTATGCCTTGATGCTATGAATTTATCTTCATGCCTTGATGCCTAAATTGTAAACATTATCGCGCCATTGATATATATCTCAAGGTGAAATTTGGCTCATAACTATTAATTAATGTAGCAAAATGAGTAGCTTGGCTTATGGCCAATGGGTCAAACTGGGTTCCGGTAGACACGGGTAATTTTATACCAAAAAAAAAAAAAAAACTTTAAAGTGGTTGATCAATTTGCATACCAAATGTTTGATAAAAGTCCTGAATGCTTTTTTTTTTTGAAAATCTGTTATATTGGAATATAGCTTTTTACGTGAAGAAATTACATATTAAGTGTTTGAGCTATTCATAAAAAAACATATCAAGTGTTCGAAGAATTTCCTAAATGCAGTTAATAAATCACTTTAGCTACAAGTTACGACTTAAACTCAATTGATAGATCATCAATAGGTTCTGATATTATGACAATTAAAGATGTGTTGCAGAAGAGACCTACAAAATGGAAGTAAATAGTGTAAATATATGACATGTAATGTTTGGTCTACATGCAGAACCTATTGGAGCATAGATCAATGTTATCCATAAACTGATATTCTTGGATACGGCCCTGAAGCGCAATGGAGAAAGCTTTATCTGCATGTGATTAAAAATACTAATGTTCCAATATCTTATGAAAGCTAAATAAAAGAGGTTGTTACTACATGAAAGTTCCCATCCGATCAACCAAAAGGGAATTCCGGGCAAAACCTTACTTCCTTGAATCTTGACAAGGTATACTTCCTTGAATATTTTCGCTTAAGTTTTAGTCTAGATTTACAATTCTACCAATGTCGATAACATTGGATTCCATGCGAACAAGTCTTTTGGAACACATATTGATGAAAGAATATGGAGGAGACGAAGATTTGCTTCTTGAGAGCTGCAATTTGCTTTTGTTGCATTTACAGTGCGGTTTTATCAAGACATAGTGTTCAATAATATAATCTTATGTTGAACTTAAACAACGATGAGTGTCTAAATACTCATCATTTTGTATCAATTAAACCGCAAAACATCCGAAAACACTCGAAACGCATCAAAATGATAAAAATATCACAAACAAGTGTTTTATGTGTTTTAAATGCAAAATATCAAAATCGGTGAAAAACGTATCAAATTTGCATAATTGGCGCTTTAGTCCCCAAGTTTCAAAAGTTGTCAAAAGCAGTCCTAGTAAATCTAAATAAAGAGAAATGTTATTCAAGGTCCCCGAAATATTCTAATTTGTCAAAATGGTCCTTGAATAAATCTTTTGTAAATGGCGTAAAAGGTCCTCGAACTTTGAAATTTGGCAAGTTTAGTCCTGGAAAATTTGAAAATGTCAAAAATGGTCCTTGTACTATTGGAACTTGTCAATATTGGTCCTTGTATTAACTTCGGAAAATTACGAGATTGGTCCTTCAAGAATTGGATAAGTACAAAGTTAGTCCTTGTATTAAAACTAAAACCATTGGACCTTTGACCCTTTATGTATTGTGATCCCTCGCCAAAACCAATGACCTCCCATTTTGAACCCTGGTCAAACCACCCAAGCAACAAACCGCTCTTTCCTCCCACCAAGTCTTCTCCCACTGTCTCTCGCAACTCCTGCACACTCAACCAAACCTCACCCTTATCTCTTCCACACCTTTCTCCCACCTCATCATCAACCCTACAAGTCCACCCCCTAGTTGCGAAGAAAAAGTCAACAGAGGTCAAATCCATGTTTCCGCCAAATGACAAAAGCAGTAACTCACTTAAAGCTCTCCCATTGGCCAAACAAAGTGGTGGGATTCTCTCAAGAGGCCACGTGGAAGCATTGGAAGCTATAAAAGGAAGGAGAAAGACAGAGAAGACTTAACTTTGGTTTTTACCATTGTTCACTTAGTATAGTTTTACTGTTTTCTTTAAATTAAATGTCTTTTAAGCTTTTAAATGTTGTAATTTTCTTTAAGTTAGTGTAATGAACTTTTAAATTCAGTTTAATTACAGTTTAAAGTCAGTTTTAAGTTTTTACTTAATTTCCTTTAAATTTTCATGTTCTTTCATTTCCGCTTATATGGTTGTTTTGTGGACTCTTTAAGCTCCATAAGCTTCGACAAAAGCTCATCAAGTTTTTAGACTCATTAAACAAGCTAGGTCTCTTAAATTGAAAAAGTTCTAAAAATCAAAAGAAAGTCAATGGAAGTCAACTGTGGTTGAATTAGCAGTTCTGGGGTGTAAGAAACTAAGCTGGATGGTTTTCTGGTTCCTAGCTTGTTGACACCAAGCTAGGAGTGGTTTTTGGACCTTGGTACATCATTTTTCACCTTGATCACATGTAAGTTCCATTTTTACCAATTTTTACAAGTTACTGTGTTATCACCTTTTATGCTTTGATTTCTATGTTTCTCTGTTCCTTTGTGTTTGTTTGTTGTTATTATAACTTTAAATAAGCAGTTTGTTCATTTAAATTCAGTTGTGCTTAAAATTGAAAATTACTCAGTTAAAATGCAACTTTGACAAATTTGTGTTCTTGACTGTGTACTTGAAAGTTTAATGCTCAATTAGTCTTATTATGTGATATTATAATGTTTGGAATCTGTTTAGACTCAGATTCATTGCAAATTTTGAAGTTCATGTGAAAAGTTATACTTAAAGGTTTGTTTGGATTTGCTTATAAACATGATTTCCAGTGTATTTCTTTTGTTGTTTATACCTGTTTTACATCACATTAGTTCCTTTTAGCTCAGTTCAGTCATAATTTTCAGTCCTAGCTTAGCAAAAGTCAAAGTTCCTTTTAAATTGCATACACAGTTTACTGTCATAGTTTTAAGAGTGTGAAATTCATAATATTAGCTTAAATCTTGTAAGTCTAGCTCTAGATAAACTTATTATAGTTTAATATATCATAGTCAGTCCATAAATTCAGTTTTAAATTCATTTTAGTCAAACTATTTGTTCTTGTTAAAAGTCAAATTTTCATAATATCTTGCCCTCGCACTGCAGTTTATGGTCAAGTTCATGAGCTTGCGAAGCTTCATGACTTGACCATAGCTTGTGAATTTAACTTCTTTGTGTATCCTTTGTGTCCTTTTTATTATGTGTCCTTATTTTTACATTTTAAGCCTATTTAGGTAGCTTAATCAAGTCAATCTTTTTGTCCCATATCACTCCTTCCATCAAGCAAACAAAGGAAGTGGAGTTGTGTTTCCATGCCTATGAAAAGTTCCCTCACAGAGCTAGAGCTTGTGATTTTAGCTTCTTGTGAAGTCATTCACCATACTCTAAGTCTCGGTGATTGGTTGAGCTCTCATAAGCTCATTTGATAAGTCTTGTGAGCTTGTGTTTGCCCATTCCTAACAGCTTCAATCAATGAACTTGCACCATTTCCACAAGCTCACACCAAGCTCATTTGTGATCAAAAGCACTGTAAATTAGCTTCTTGTAAAGCTTATCTACCCAACTTATTGATCCAAGACTAATTTTCACATTGCGACTTATTAATAAGGTCCGCAATAAGCTTGTACTTATCACCATTTCACTGAAAATACTTAAACTCAGTGAAATCTAGCCTACTTCATAAGCCAATATAAAGCTACTCAGTGGGCCCCACTTTATATGAATTGGCTTTTTGAGAAGCCAACCCATCCAAATCCAAGGCCCAGCTCTTTATTTTTATTATCAAGCTTATTTGATAAGCTTGATCATAGCTTTTAGATTGTCCCATTTAACTGTGTATGCTAGTTCACTAGCATATTCAGTTACTTGGTGCCATTTTCATAAGCTCCTCAAAAGCTCAGCTATGGTCCCCACAGCTTGAGCTTGAGCTTTTTGGAAAGTCAACCAGCATGCCTTGCTATATCAATTTTCACTTTGACTTTTTGAGCTTATTTCATCAGCTTAAATTGCCAAACCAAATGGATGCAGGGGTGTTTGGATCTGCATGAACTGAGAAGAGCTTATGAGCTTATTAGAGCTTATTAGTGATTCTCGCTTGACATGCTTGTATATTATAGCTTATTACACTTGTGCATACATTATTTTACCTCTTGTTTCTTGTGTATAGCTTTTTCAAGCTATTCATGAGCTTATTACTCCACTTAGAGCCCAAAAGCTCAACTGTGTGGGTAATAAGCCCACGTTTGGCTTATTTGTAGGTTTTATAAGTTTTCTTTTTATTAAATATGTATATTATCTGTTTATATTCAGTTTCATAAAAGCAGAAAAGCCCAAAAATAGCTTTTGATACAAGTGCTAGCTTATATGTGGAAGCTTTTGGCTTATTTGGCCAACTGTTATGGAAATAAGCTCCCACAGAGCTTATTTCTAAGTTTTGAAAAAGTTGGTTTTGTTAAAGTTCCATATTTTAGCTTGTTATATCGTTTTGCAAAAAGAAAATATCAAAAATAAATTGTTTTGCAAAAAGGGGAGGTCAAGGTTCGAACATGCGACCTCCCCCTTTATAGAGTGATAGAAAGTGTACCTGTAACCATTGCGCCTGGGTCTTTGGTATTATGGTTTGCACAAACTATTCTCTTATACACACTTTAGTCCGTTTAGCTTATTTGGTTAGTTTAGCTTATTTGTAGCTTATTTAGAATAGCTTTTTCCAATTTTGTATTTTTAATAAATTTGTATTAGTATAAAGTATTTTCGTAAAAGTTTGATTTTTCTCATTAGTTTTAATATTTTAAACATTTAATTAGTGTAAAACTTATTTAAATCATAATAAAAATATAAAAGTCAAAAAATATAATTCTTTTTCTAAAATTTTCTTTTGTCATATATTTTGTAAAAATATTGTTTTACACTTGTAGGCCTTTTATTTCATAAATTTTACGTTTTGCTTGCGCTCAAATACCATTTTTGTAAATAACGCTGCGTTTCGCTTTAAGTAACGTTTTTAGGTAATTCGAGTTTTCATTTTAGTTAAGATAGTTTATTTAAGTTATTTTATTTTATAAAATCAAATAAACGTTCATCGATCTGTAAAAATAGTGATAGCGTTTATTTAATAGATTTTAACTTTTTAATTCTATTTAATTTGCATTTAAGTCGCTAAGACATGCAAACCCCTACTATAGTTATAATCGTTTTTAGGTTTCTGATTGTACGTTTTTATTGACATAGCTGTGACAGAGCTATTACTATTCATAGTGTTAGTCAATCAGATTCCTGTTTTTGTACATTCTATATCATTTCAGCATTCACAAGTCATTGTATGTGGAATATCACGCCTCACCAGGACATAAACGATCCAAGGACATTTTTAATCCTTGGTAACTTGCATTTTCTCCCGGTCGTCTAGCTTTTAGTATCGACCATTCACAAGTGGTGGGAAATAAAGTTAGCTAGTTCGGGAGGAATCAAATTTGGCCACGGGGAGGCTAGTCACAGATTATGACTTGTATTTTGTACTTTGTTGAAATACCTATCCTTGTATGTAAAATACATATACTTCATTTCATATAAACAATATAAAATACAAAAAGATTTTATGGTTGGAATCTATATGTTCTTTGATTTGCATTTAACTGTCAATTTTCCTAATCTTGATATTCCTAGGTCTAAATTTTGGCTAAACACCATATTTACACTAAAAAAGGATTTACTGTGCTTAGTATAATTCCTGGAATGTGATAGATTAGGTTTAAATCAGTTTCATGTATTGATAATCTCATTTAGGTTTCCCTTTTTAACCAATTTTTATTTTTCGTTTCTGTTTATATTATATCAAAAACCCAAAAATATTTTTCCTTTCTTTTATAAATCAAAAATCAAAAGATTCTTCTAGCCTTTTCTCGAGTTTCTTTCTAAAGATTCTTAGACTCATCTTAGTGATGATTATTCATAATTCATGAGTGAACCCACTCCAATTTCCCACTAAATCCTCGAGTGGCAATCCCACCCACTTCCCCATGAACCAATTAATTGGGGTCGAGTCAAGCTAGCGACTCGGTAATCAAAACAAGAGCTTAACATGGGTTTTCACCCGTGTGTACCACCTAGTGGGGAGATGCCCCACATGTTGTATATAGATCTAAAAACTTTGAAAATTGTAAATATTGAAAAGAGAATAATTGTTGTGTTTCCACACTTAGATAATAAATGTTATCTTTTACGCTCTAAGTTTCGACATTACAGTGGTGACTTTGAATATTGAGGACAATATTCATTTCTAAGTGTGGGGAAATTCAGCGAATTTGATCATAAAATGTACCCTTTAGTCCCTTTTCCCCAAAATGGCCAAAATTTAAAAATTTTTTAGTGGAAGTACTATGTACTAAACACAACAAATGGTAATCATCCACCATGTCTAACCCACATAAGGATTGGCTAATCCAGAGCAAACGGCTCTTGGTAAAGATATCTCAAATCAGTTGACGGCTTACAATTTGCCCAAAATTGTATGGTATTCACTCACCATATCCTTAAAAGTGAAGAGTTGGCTAGCCATGAAGTTTATGGCTTGTGGTAAAGGCGATGGAAAATCCATAATTGGTAATCACTCACCAAAGATAATAATCGATAATTTATCTAAGAGTTGGCTAGTCCGTAAGGTACGGCTTCGGTAAAGACAAAATCAAACCGTTGAAAGTCGGTGGTTTGCTCAAAATCACATGGTTATCGATGTACCATGGTTCTTACTTGAACTGAAACATTTGGCTACTCCGTAAGTAATGGCTTTTGGTAAAGAGATTAAAATCCATTATGTTTTCTCAAATCATTGCTAGGGACTAGCAATATCTTAGTGTGGGGATTGATGAGTGTCTAAATACTCATCATTTTGTATCAATTAAACGCAAAAACATCCGAAAACACTCGAACGCATCAAAATGATAAAATATCACAAACAAGTGTTTTATGTGTTTTAAATGCAAAAATATCAAAATCGTGAAAACGATATCAAATTTGCATAATTGGCGCTTTAGTCCCCAAGTTTCAAAAGTTGTCAAAAACATTCCTAGTAAATCTAAATAAAGAGAAATGTTATTCAAGGTCCCCGAAATATTCTAATTTGTCAAAATGGTCCTTGAATAAATCTTTTGTAAAATGGCGAAAAAGGTCCACGAACTTTGAAATTTGGCAAGTTTAGTCCACGAAAATTTGAAAATGTCAAAAATGGTCCTTGTACTATTGGAACTTGTCAATATTGGTCCTTGTATTAACTTCGGAAAATTACGAGATTGGTCCTTCAAGAATTGGATAAGTACAAAGTTAGTCCTTGTATTAAAACTAAAACCATTGGACCTCGACCCTTTATGTATTGTGATCCCCGCCAAAACCAATGACCCTCCCATTTTGAACCCCTGGTCAAACCACCCAAGCAGTCAAACTGCTCTTTCCCTCCCACCAAGTCTTCTCCCCCACTTGTCTCTGCAACTCCCTGCACACTCAACCAAACCTCACCCTTATCTCTTCCACACCTTTCTCCCACCTCATCATCAACCCTACAAGTCCACCCCCCCCTAGTTGCAGCAAAAAGTCAACAGAGGTCAAATCCATGTTTCCCGCCAAAATGACAAAAACAGGCAACTCACTTAAAGCTCTCCCATTGGCCAAACAAAGTGGTGGGATTCTCTCAAGAGGCCACGTGGAAGCATTGGAAGCTATAAAAGGAAGGAGAAAGACAGAGAAGACTTAACTTTGGTTTTACCATTGTTCACTTAGTATAGTTTCTACTTTTCTTTAAATTAAATGTCTTTTAAGCTTTTAAATGTTGTAATTTTCTTTAAGTTAGTGTAATGAACTTTTAAATTCGCTTTAATTACAGCTTTAAAGTCGCTTTTAAGTTTTTACTTAATTTCCTTTAAATTTTCATGTTCTTTCATTTCCAGTTATATGGTTGTTTTGTGGACTCTTTAAGCTCCATAAGCTTCTGACAAAAGCTCATCAAGTTTTTAGACTCATTAAACAAGCTAGGTCTCTTAAATTCAGAAAAGTTCTAAAAAAATCAAAAGAAAGTCAATGGAAGTCAACTGTGGTTGAATTAGCAGTTCTGGGGTGTAAGAAACTAAGCTGGATGGTTTTCTGGTTCCTAGCTTGTTGACACCAAGCTAGGAGTGGTTTTTGGACCTTGGTACATCATTTTTCACCTTGATCACATGTAAGTTCCATTTTACCAATTTTACAAGTTACCGTGTTATCACCTTTATGCTTTGATTTCTATGTTTCTCTGTTCCTTTGTGTTTGTTTGTTGTTATTATAACTTTAAATAAGCGCTTTGTTCATTTAAATTCGCTTGTGCTTAAAATTGAAAATTACTCGCTTAAAATGCAACTTTGACAAATTTGTGTTCTTATTTGTACTTGAAAGTTTAATGCTCAATTAGTCTTATTATGTGATATTATAATGTTTGGAATCTGCTTAGACTCGATTCATTGCAAATTTTGAAGTTCATGTGAAAAGTTATACTTAAAGGTTTGTTTGGATTTGCTTATAAACATGATTTCCAAAGGTATTTCTTTTGTTGTTTATACTGCTTTACATCACATTAGTTCCTTTTAGCTCGATTCGGTCATAATTTTCATTCTAGCTTAGCAAAAGTCAAAGTTCCTTTTAAATTGCATACACAGCTTCATCATAGTTTTAAGAGTGAAATTCATAATATTAGCTTAAATCTTGTAAGTCTAGCTCTAGATAAACTTATTATAGTTTAATATATCATAGTCGATCCATAAATTCAGTTTTAAATTCATTTTAGTCAAACTATTTGTTCTTGTTAAAAGTCAAATTTTCATAATATCTTGCCTGCACTACGGTTTATGGTCAAGTTCATGAGCTTGCGAAGCTTCATGACTTGACCATAGCTTGTGAATTTAACTTTGTGTATCCTTTGTGTCCTTTTTATTATGTGTCTGCTTATTTTTACATTTTAAGCCTATTTAGGTAGCTTAATCAAGTCAATCTTTTGTCCCATATCACTCCTTCCATTTGAAGCAAACAAAGTGGAAGTGAGTTGTGTTCCATGCCTATGAAAAGTTCCCTCAGAGCTAGAGCTTGTGATTTTAGCTTCTTGTGAAGTCATTCACTCATACTCTAAGTCTCAGTATTGGTTGAGCTCTCATAAGCTCATTTGATAAGTCTTGTGAGCTTGTGTTTGCCCATTCCTAACAGTTCAATCAATGAACTTGCACCATTTCCACAAGCTCACACCAAGCTCATTTGTGATCAAAAGCCTGTGTAAATTAGCTTCTTGTAAAGCTTATCTACCCAACTTATTGATCCAGTACTCAATTTTCACATTGCGACTTATTAATAAGGTGCGCAATAAGCTTGTACTTATCACCATTTCAATCGAAAATACTTAAACTCGGTGAAATCTAGCCTACTTCATAAGCCAATATAAAGCTACTCAAGGGCCCCACTTTATATGAATTGGCTTTTGAGAAGCCAACCCATCCAAATCCAAGGCCCACTCTTTATTTTTATTATCAAGCTTATTTGATAAGCTTGATCATAGCTTTTAGATTGTCCCATTTAACGTGTATGCTAGTTCACTAGCATATTCGATTACATTGGTGCCATTTTCATAAGCTCCTCAAAGCTCACTATGGTCCCCACACTGAGCTTGAGCTTTGGAAAGTCAACCAAGATGCCTTGCTATATCAATTTTCACTTTGACTTTTGAGCTTATTTCATCGCCTTAAATTGCCAAACCAAATGGATGCGGGGTGTTTGGATCGCATGAACGAGAAGAGCTTATGAGCTTATTAGAGCTTATTAGTGATTCTCGCTGACATGCTTGTATATTATAGCTTATTACACTTGTGCATACATTATTTTACCTCTTGTTTCTTGTGTATAGCTTTTTCAAGTTATTCATGAGCTTATTACTCCACTTAGAGCCCAAAAGCTCAATCAGTGGGGTAATAAGCCCACGCTATTTATTTGTAGGTTTTATAAGTTTTCTTTTTATTAAATATGTATATTATCCGCTTATATTCGGTTTCATAAAAGCAGAAAAGCCCAAAAATAGCTTTTGATACAAGTGCTAGCTTATATGTGGAAGCTTTTGGCTTATTTGGCCAACTGTTATGGAAATAAGCTCCCACAGAGCTTATTTCTAAGTTTTGAAAAAGTTGGTTTTGTTAAAGTTCCATATTTTAGCTTGTTATATCGTTTTGCAAAAAGAAAATATCAAAAATAAATTGTTTTGCAAAAAGGGGAGGTCAAGGTTCGAACATGCGACCTCCCCCTTTATAGAGTGATAGAAAGTGTACCTGTAACCATTGCGCCCTTGGGTCTTTGACTGTTATGGTTTGCACAAACTATTCTCTTATACACACTTTAGTCCGTTTAGCTTATTTGGTTAGTTTAGCTTATTTGTAGCTTATTTAGAATAGCTTTTTCCAATTTTGTATTTTTAATAAATTTGTATTAGTATAAAGTATTTTCGTAAAGTTTGATTTTTCTCATTAGTTTTAATATTTTTAAACATTTAATTAGTGTAAAACTTATTTAAATCATAATAAAAATATAAAAGTCAAAAAATATAATTCTTTTTCTAAAATTTTCTTTTGTCATATATTTTGTAAAATATTGTTTTTACACTTGTAGGCCTTTTATTTCATAAATTTTACGTTTTTGTTATGCCCAAATACCATTTTTGTAAATAACGCTCGTTTCGCTTTAAGTAACGTTTTAGGTAATTCGAGTTTTCATTTTAGTTAAGATAGTTTATTTAAGTTATTTTATTTTATAAAATCAAATAAACGCTCATCGATCTGTAAAAATAGTGATAGCGTTTATTTAATAGATTTTAACTTTTAATTCTATTTAATTTGCATTTAAGTCGCTAAGACATGCAAACCCCTACTATAGTTATAATCGTTTTAGGTTTCGATTGTACGTTTTTATTGACATAGTCGTGATGAGCTATTACTATTCATAGTGTTAGTCAATCGATTCTGCTTTTGTACATTCTATATCATTTCAAGATTCACAAGTCATTGTATGTGGAATATCACGCCTCACCGTGACATAAACGATCCAAGGACATTTTTAATCCTTGGTAAACTTGCATTTTCTCCGGGTCGTCTAGCTTTTAGTATCGACCATTCACAAGTGGTGGGAAATAAAGTTAGCTAGTTCGGGAGGAATCAAACACCCTAAATGTGTTCTGATGGGACATTCACTGAAGCATTTCTTCAATGGAAAGTCATTGTTAGTCTTCTACTTGGTTGTCACCGTCGTAAGTTATACTTTTGAAGCAAATCACCGCATGTTGGACTCTCTTTAACACTCTTGTCTAACTTTTCTTTTGTTTATACAAGTTCTTGTGAAAGAGTTGTGAATTAATATAGGATTGTCTCTTTTAGATTAACTTCGCGGGTTTTTAGATTATCTTATAGTCCGGACTTGCGCGTATAATAGAAGCTCCACCCTAGCCATGTGAAGCATGTTGGCAGCTATCGACATTTCGGATTCATGACGTGCAGCAGGCTCTTGCTCATCATCGTCATTCACCACGATGATACATTCCACATGTTTGTCATCGTAATCAAGTAATTAGAATCAAACTTCAAAAATCAGAGCTCATTGATCATTAGGTAGAAGCGTATATTGCATAATTGTTTGACCATGACACTAAGGGCTCGGGATGCCAAAATGCATTCAAGTTATCGAGACTCGAGGGCTCGGGTTGACAACAAAGCAACTCGACCTCGATTCTTGGTGTATGGTTTGGAGCTATCGACACAAGGGCTCAATTATCGGACTAAGGTTATATTGATCTCCATTTGGTCACCATGGGTATGTTGGCCTTAATTTGAAATTTGGTCTATGGTTTGAAATGAGCCAACTATTTCTTTGATCATGGCGGGTGTATATAAGAACTGAAAATGCCAACCCATTTGCTAATGAAGATGGTTGTGCTTAAGCTCAACAACCTAAATGGGTTAAAAAAAACTTTTAGCCAAAAATGGAACAAATAAAAGTATAAAACGCATTGAGGGTCGCCTAAATTATGCGATTTAGAATATTATTAGCATACTATTGTAATAATACGAAACACATAAAAGAAATTGCTGATTAAAGCAAGAACGAAGCGATTAGAATAAAACACAAGCATTTATAACTCACCAAACTAAGATTGTTATCAGCAAATTGATTCTTGTATAGAGGTTTCTGAAGCATATTTGTACCAGGAAACACAATAATACTCATGCTTTTCATAGCTTCTCTATTTGATCTTTGAAGAGGCTTAAACCCAAACACCTTTGTCCATGTATCAAAAAGTTCAGGGATCGCAGGAATCACCAACTCTTCTTCGCCAAGAGAGCCAAGAGCCTACATAAAAAAATACAAATCATTATGTGTGACAGTTGATATTAAGCTCTTTCACGGTAGAATATTTGATTATTTAATGTGAAATTATTTAATTATTATTTAGTTCATTATAAGTGCTACTGGAATGCCAACATACACAATATAAACGAATCAAATCTATTCTAAGAATTCAAATATTCAGATTCATTACACTCTTCTAGCACCAATCCAAATATACCATTCACTTACCTAATTTTTAAACCAAGCCTTCTGTAGTCCTACATGCCTTGAGGTAGTAGTGATGCTCTATAATTGCCTTCAAGGTTAAGGGCTTTGCGAATTATATCCAGGTATGTCAGCACAAGATATAATTATAGTTTTTGATGCTCTGTAAGGAAAGTAGTCACAGAGGATTTTAAGGATAATCGAGATGAGTTAGAAACATGCATGCCTAGATGTTGTCATTAGACATAGAGGTTAAGTATATAACTAATACTTATATATACAGAGTCAAAATACTTTCATAAAATAAATAAACACGGGTATGTAGGTACATAGAACTGATGAAGAAGCACGGTTTAGAAAATTTTCAGCCCGGTTTATCAGAAAATAGTGGACTATTTTCATGGCAAATGACCAGAAAAGGAAATGATACCGAAGTGCACAAGTAAGCCAGCCGTTGTACTGACGTTAAGCTTCACTTGAATAATGTTTTTTCTTATGCGATTTACCTTACAGGTTAGCGAAAGAAAAAGAAGGTTGGTGTGCAGACCCACATTTGCCACCTTGTGCAACGTATGTTTCCCTTCATGTTGTCTCAACAAGTATACATTATATTTTAATTTAGTTGCTAAAATTAAATAATGCTTACAAAGTATTTGTAATACCACAGATTTGTTGAGATAATGGCGCCTGTATTCTCACGCAATGCATGGCGTTACGTTTGGCATATGATCCAGGTCTTTGCGACCTTTAGTGTACATCTATATACAACCAACGGTGGATTTTGCCATTTACTGCTATAGCTCTATGTTGGACAGAGGACTTTGCCATGGTTTCATCGCCTGAGTATGATAGAAAGGTATGCTTATAGCACGTATAAACAATGAATAAAAATAGGAAAATACTATTCATGTAACAGAAAAAATAATAAGAGTTGTTGGTTGCGAGTGCGAAGCTTATTGAGATGGGATTTCTGAGCGTTGGTGAAAAAGACATTGGAAGTCGTAGGTGGTCATGTAATAGTTGCTCTACAAAAGTTGTGTTCATAATAAATCTTGTCTACACCTGCTCTCATTACGTATATGCAGTTTTTGTATAGTTGAATCTTTGATTTGTATATCTCATGATTGGAACAGATAGAGTTGATGAACGGATGAATTTTTAAATTTGAACCAATTGGTCTTTAATACCCTAAAATCTGGATATTGAAGTCATGCTTATTGTTGGATGTTCGGTGTATGAATATCTGATTGTTGTTACAGTAGGCAAACAACATTCTTAATCGTATGTTCGGTGTATGAATTTTTGATTGTTGTTACAGTAGGCAAACAACATTCTTAATCGCATTGTATAGTCCAACTCACACGAGTCAATCCTATCACTCAACATATATCTTGAACACCAGCTAAATGCAAGTTGGACATATGATCAAAACTTATGTGCATACTTACAAAACAAAATTAGAAGATTCGAAAAAAGGTTTTGGGTGTACAATAGCAACGTACTTTTCCAAGTGTACCGATCTAGTACGCGTACTATTTTTTGTCCCACTTAATGTAACGAACTTTCAGTTTTTGTTCCAATCTACCCATAAATGACCGGCTACCGGATAAAAAGTTTGCAAACCGGCCAAACTTATTAAATGGATATTTTTATTATTAAAACCAATTAACCACAACCCCACACACCCACAAACCTCACTCACCCCGCTCAAAATTTCCCCCAATTACACAAGAACCCTAACCCTAATTTCATCATAATAAATCTATGTTCTAATCCATCAATTACCCGTTATTAAGATGCGTTTATCAGTTAATTTCCACCATGATGGCACCTTCACCCGTCACCTCTCATGTATAAGGAAGGTGATGTATCGCGAATAATGGACATTGATTTTGTTGGTATGACTTACATTCGTTTGTCCAAGGCGATAAAAGAAGCATGTCAATTCCCGTAAAAGGTATTTACTTTCTTATTCTGGTAGAGTTAAGTAATGGGTTAAAAGAGGTTAAGGATGATAATGACCTAGCTGATTTTGTTGCCCTAGCTTTTAAGAATGACAAGGAAATAGATTTGTATGTGGAACATCATGGATATGATTTAAGTCATTGGTTACAAAATAACATAGAACCTGATGAGGTTTCAGATGATGAGATAGGTGATATGGAAGACATTAAGGGATATGGACATGATGATGCTGTAGGAGAAGAAGATGTACAAATACCAAATAGGACTGTTGAAGACCCATTTCTTAATAAGTTGTGCAATGGCAACTTTATTACTGACCACATTGAGGCTCCTGATCCTAGTGAAGTTAGTGATGGTAGTGCTCCTAAGGATATTGATATTGATGAGGATAGTGTAGATGCTAAGTATAAAGTTAATCACTGGGAACTTTATCCGAACATGACCCTAGCCTTGCACGGAATGAGATGAAACCTACTTTGGGCTTGAGGTTTGAACACCGAAACAACTCAAAGACTGTTTAACCAATTATGGGTGGCTAATGGATATCGGTTGTGAGTACGGAAGAAATGATTACGGATCTTTGATGGTTCTTTGTGGAAGGAATCTTGATGAGGTAGAAGTTCGAGGTTGGAAAACTAGGAAAGGAAAGAAGAGGGTGTGCGGTAGGTACAACATCTAAGAAAGGCAATCGGAAAGGTGTTAAAATAGGTACACCATCCAAGAATTGCAAAGTGAAAGGTGTGCAATCTGCATCACCATCCAAGAAAGGCAAAGGGAAAGGTGTATAGTCTGCATCACCTTCCAAGAAAGGCAAAGGGAAAGGTGTGCAGTCTGCATCACCTTCCAAGAAAGGCAAAGGGAAAGGTGTGCAGTCTGCATCACCTTCCAAGAAAGGCAAAGTGCAAGGCATTGAGAAAGTGAAAAAGAAGAAGGGTGGCTGTTCATTCAGGCTTTGGGCATCATGGATGCAAGATGGAAGTTCCTTTCAGATCAAAACAATGATCCCAGACCATACATGTTGTAGGAACTTTGATTTGGGAGCATTGGTAACATATAAATGGATTGCAAAACAGTTTGCTTTTAAAGTGGTTCAGGATCCAACAATTAGCTATAGGACAATTAAGGATCTAATAAAGAAGAAATATCTCATAAATGTTAGTGTTGGACAGTGTAAAAGGGCAAAGCAAAGGGCTTTGTTTGATCATGAAGGTGGGCTGATTGAACACTACAGCAAGTTATGGGATTACAGACAATAGATATTGAACACTAATCTGGTTCATCCGTTCATTTGCATGTGGAGGAGAAAGATAATGGTAAAACCTACTTTAAAGGTTTTATGTTTGCTTCAAGCAATGAAAGAAGGATGTCTTCTTTGGGTGTAGGAAGGTCATTGGTCTTGATGGTCGCTTTCTAAAGGAACTTGCGAGGTGAGCTATTGACGCCATGGGAAGAGACGCAACAATCAAATGTTTCCTATAGCTTGGGCATGGTGAACATTGAAAATCTGAACAATTGGGAATGGTTTTGGCTTGTCGTGTGAGGATCTATCTGTGTCGGGGTGCTTATTTGAGTATCATTTGGATGGCCACAAGGTACTTTTGATTATCATTTGAATAACACTTGTTTTGACTATCATTTGAGTAACATTTGTTTTGTATGAAATAGGGATTGATGGAGTCGATTAGGAACATGTTGCCACATGCGAGAACATAGGCGATGTGCAAGGCACATATATGCCAACTTCAAGAAGAAATGGAATGGTCTCCATTTTAAAAGTCTCTTTTGGGGTGCTGCTTCAACAACCATACAACATGTTTTTTACAACAAGATGAATCTGATTGGCAACATTGATCCAGAAGCAAAGCAATGGTTGGTTGATAGGAACCCAAACTCATGGAGCAGGGCTTTCTTCAAGATGGACAGAGGTTGTGCAGCTTATGAAAATGGTATTTCTGAATCTTATCATAATGCAATAGGGATAGCTAGAGGTAAGCCTATCATTACCATGTTAGAGGAAATTAGAGTTTACCTGATGCAAAGACTATATACTATGCATAATTTAGCCAATAACCTTATAGACAGTATTACACCATCTATCAGAAAGAACTTGAGCATTTGAAGGATATTCAAAGATTCTGGACAGTGTATCCCTGTGGTGATAATTTGTATGAGGTTAGGAAGGCAGATGAGTCTTTTGGGGTGAACATAGAGGCTAGAACATGTACTTGCAATTGGTATACTTTAAGTGGAGTTCCATGTGTACACACAGTTGCTGCTTATGGTTTCATTAAAAAAGAACCAGCTTTAGGTGTTACTCCTTGGTATTCAAAAAGAATGTGGCAAAATACTTATAGTTATTTCATTAGGCCAGTGGGTGGTTCTTCAATGTGGCCTAATACTAGTGATGAACCACCATTGCCACCGGTGCTTAGGAGGATGCCAGGTAGGCCTAGAAAACTTAGAATAAAGCATGCCACTGAAAATGTAAATGAAGTTGGTAGGTCTGGTAGGATGATGACATGTCAGATTTGTTGGGAAAAGGGTCATAACAAAAAACATGTAAAAGATCCACACCAAAACCTACAAAGGAAAAAAGAAAACCAGTAGAAAGAAGGTTGGTTACGCTTTTGTCTTCCCAAAGGATGCGGTCTAGTGGTGGTTTGGTGGTGATGGTCCAAGTGGTGTGGGTTGTGATAGTGCAGATGCATCTGGTGTTGGTGGCCATGGTGCAGATGCATCCGGTTTGGTGGTGATGGTCCAAGTGGTGTGGGTTGTGATAGTGCGGATGCATCGGGTGTTGGTGGCCATAGTGCGGATGCATCCGGTTTAGGCGGTGATGGTGCAAGTGGTGCTGCTTGTAGAAAGCTGGATTTGTCCAAGAGGTATAATATCTGCTTGCTCATTTCTATGTATTTACTTTGTTGACCAAGAATGTTAACACATAATGAATATACAGGTACAAATGGAGCAATCAGTAACAAAAGATACTATCCAGGATTGTGATGCCATTCCTACTCAACAAAGTAATACAAAGAAAACCATGCTCCAAGTTGTTCAAGAAAGCATTGCAGCTGGGACTCTTAAGACTGCAAGTTTGAAAAGAAGGGCCAAGTCAGAAAGGATTGCAAAGAAGGCCAAACCATTCAAGTTTCCACTAGATGGTTCAGGTTCAACTGCTGAGAAAGCATGGGATGTGGATGAAGTGCTTGCAGAAGATTAATGTGTATTTGGTGTCTTAATGTTTAAGTAGTCAAACATTGGGTCTTGTATTTGTAGTAAACAATGTGTTGGTAGTGGTAATTGTAGTTTATTAATGTTAATTGGTATTAGTAAACAATGCTAATTGCTGTAAACATGATCTTGGATTATGTGACATTATGTCCACAAATTTTCCTTTAATGATGATAATGATTCCAAGATTATTGTGGTCCTATGTGTTGCTTTATTTTACGCTTTATGATCAATAATGACATTGGGTCTTTATTTGTTGCATTGAATCTTGCATTGGGAACTTTATATGATGCATTCAATAATGCGATTCGCGTGAAATAAGGCATTTGGCCATCTGTCATTTGCGACAAATAATGCATTTGGGCATTATTTGTTGCACTCATTTCGATCATAAAACCACACATTTTGAGTCATACATTTGCAACAAAACACACATTTTGGATAAGAACATGACACAATAACAAAACACATTTGCGGTCATAAAACCATTTCATTTGCGGTCATAAAGGTCATTCTGATACATCACTTTTGGATAACAACATGACAAATAACAAAACACATAAAAGCTACAATTTTCCTTAAACAAACAACACTTGACTTGCTTTCTTTCAATTCTAATCTGAAGCATCAACAATTCCTTCTCCATAGTTGACTTTTGAAAGTCAAACTCCTTTTCAAATGCCTTAGTTTTGCATTTAATGAGTGCTTCTCTACTTTGAAGCGTTTTCCATCCGAATCAACTTGAAAACCTCTTGCTTGTAATACTCATTAGGTAACTCAGGATCTATCCAGTAAAATGTCCCACACTTTGAACCCTAAATATTACAAAACAGACATATTACTCAACGCATTATAATAATAAACTCATTATAACTTACATTGTAACTTACATTATAATACTCAACGCATCCAAGAAAACGCCTTAAAGGATGATCAATTGTACGCGAAGTTTGTCTGATTACTGGTTCTTCATGTTGACAATGTGTTGGTGGTGGTGGCCGAGAATTGCGATTGGAGGAAGATGCAGACATTTTCAAATGTAGTAAATTAGGGTTAGGGTTATGGAGGAATATCTGGGGAAATAACTTGGTGGTGGTGGATTTATAGTGGAATCCAACGTGCAACGTTTTGGGGAAAAAAACTATCTGACCGGTAAAACAAGTTTCATGGGGTAGATTGGTACAAAAGCGAAAGTTCGTTACATTAAGTGGGACAAAAAAAGTGCAGCGTACTAGATCGGTACATTTGAAAAAGTACGTTGCTATTGTACGGCCAAAACCCTTCGAAAAATTACAAAAATGCTCTTGACAGAAGGTTGTTGCTTTCCTTGGATTTTAAAATTTTACATTATATCAGTATTACACAATTCAATAAAACAAATTAAATTTTAATAACAAATTGATGAGAAACAAAATTAAATTTACACAATATTATTAACGAATTTGCATGAGACTAGCCCGGCCATCGGCCGGGTCATGAGACTAGTATACTATATATAAAGAGAAAAAACATTTATTTAAAACTTAGTAAATTAAAAAATGAGTGAGTTTTATGACTAAAATATTAAATTTAATATATTAAATATTTAAATAATTAATTACAATTTAAAATACTAATTTTTTTCCGCTCACACTTACTCACACCCATATATACTTAAAAAGAAAATTGCATACACAAACCAACACTAAGGCTCTGTTTGTTTTTACTAAAAAAAGTGAATTGCTCTGACATCTTACCAGTTAGACACGGTCAAACATAAAGCTATTTTTATTTATTTATTTCCTGTGAGTCAGACACGGTCAGACGCATGTACATATTACTGAGTAAGAGTTAGAGATTATGTCTTACTGCCTCTTATCGCATCTTCACAACCACCTCCCCTTTAAACCCACAAAACCCTTAAACCCATAGATTAGAAAGACGCATGTACATCTTACTGATTAAGAATTAGAGATTATGTCTTACTGCCTCTTATCGCATCTTCACAACCACCTCCCCTTTAAACCCACAAAACCCTTCAACCCATAGATGAGAAAAACTACTACAAGATAGTTTTTGAGTTGTGGGTTTGACATTTATACAATTAATAAAAGGACTGTGACATACGGATTCTATGTATGTGAGAAAGAAATCATCACATTGGATGCGATTTGTGTTTAAGGTTATGTGAGATAAAAAGGGAAGATAGTGGTTGCACTTGTGTTTAGTGAAAAAAGACATGTTTAGAGAGGCATGTACAATTGTATGAGTATAGGGTTGTGAGTTATATTTAGGGTTATAGTGAATTGGGCCAAATGTTTGACAAATGACCAAACAAATTTAGCAAAAAGATGTTGCGGGCTTGTTCATATATTTTGACATATGATTTAAAGAACATGCTAATTACTTATTTAGTAGTTTATTATTGTGTTAAACTTAAAATAAAAATGTTTTGTTTTATATTTACAAAAGCTACTTCTTTATCGTAATGCTTTTAAAAAAACAAACATTTAAAATCATTAAGACAATTATACAAAAATAAACAATATTATTTCATTTATATTCAGACTTTACAACTATCTTTTACGAGTAAAATGCGTTAATCAAATTAGAACCCAATACACATCTTAATGAAACAAACACACCCTAACATAAATCATCGCAACAATGCGCGACTAACTAATAAAACAAGTGTTAATCAAATAGGCCTTGATAAAAAGAAAAAAAAAAAAAAAAAAAGAAAGAAACTATACACCTTAAACTAGGGGTGTGATTATTACACGACACGATAAACGGCGTAGGAACCCGAAGTTAAATAGGTTTGGGTTGAGCATAAATAGGGTTGGGTCAAAAGCAGGTCAACCGTCTAACTCGTTTAATAAGCGGGTCGTGTTTGGGTTGAGTAAATATTAAATAGGTCGGCCCGTGAGCCGTTTAAGTATATAAGATCTAAAAAATAAAATATATAACCTTTTATGTTGGATGTGGATTAAATGTATTTTGTTATTTACTTAGTGCGAGTGAATTATAATTTTATCATGAATATCATGAAAAATGACGCCAGTAATTCGAAAATTGTCGCGTAGTTATTTACGTATTATTCTTATCATATTTTAGGTCCTCATAGCATTTTTTGCGTTTACACTAGTTAAATCGACAAACCACCAACTTTATTCACTGATTGACCTATTTACTTAAATGGGTTAAATGAGTCACAAATGGGTTAGACGTTTTATGCAGGTTTAGGTTAAGATTGAGTTTCTTTACACAATTGATAAATGGGTGGTGTTTTAGTAAAGACTGTACTACCCCGCGGCAGAATAGGTTAACACCGACACTAATCGATTGCCCACCCCTACCTAAAACACCCCATAAAGCCACAAAACTTAACATATAGCGAAACCCACAAAATCTTCAGCCGCCGACCATCAACAAGGTATTTTTTTTTTCATGATTTATTTGAATCAATGCTGTTTTAGTTAATTTTCTATGTATAAAGATTCAAGATTGTGTAACTATTTGTTGGTTCATAATTGGATTTTTGCTTTGTTATTGTGTTTCAAGATTCAAGATTATGTAACATATAAGTGTTAATTTACAGCATTAGAATTAGGATTATTTGGTATGGGGGATTAGAAGTTACTAAGATAGAGCCTATTGGACTGGGTTGCTCATGGAGATGTGGGGTATTTAGGTTGGGTGTAGTAGTCACCGCCCACAACCACATCAGTGCCACGTCAACTTTTCAACACCACCAACATACCCTACTTAAACACAAATATACCCCCACAATATACACTCACACACACACAAAAACAAAAACAAAGACCGACTTCTGCTTCAAAAGAAGCTAAGACGCGTTGGTTGTGTATGGATATTATAAGAATGATGCGTCTTTGGTACCGTTTTGCGCGTCTTTGGATGCTTATTACACATAGCCTTAATGAGTATGGCTGACCGTGAGGCATAGGTGCCAAAGCGGACAATATCTAACGATAACGGGTTGGTTCATTACACAGTCATTAAATGCATTTTGGTATGAAGATTGTCGACATATTAGGCTGTCCCTTTAGTGCTTATTCGCATATTGTGTTTTTTTAAAGATGTTGTAGTTTGTGGGTAATTTAGTGGTTATGGCTAGTTGCTAGTATTTTGAGGAAAAGAACTTAGAAAAATGCACATGAGATGTGGTTTATTTCCAAGTCATACGCATAAGCCAAAAAAAAAAATGCAGTCCCAAATACCCTTTAGTGTATTTTGATATTAAACATATAAGAGCTAATGAAAACCGATGATGTGAGTATACATATTTGTGTTCTGGAGATAGGTAGTTGTATAGTAAGGTCGAAATGAGTCTGAGTTTGTAATGGCATTGTCGCCATACATATTTCAAATTTTCTTTTAGTTAAGGATGTTGTTTTCTTATACTAATGATTAGTTTTCAAGATGGTATATTTCATAGTTTATTGCTTTGTATATTTGGACCTAGTGTTCTTTGGATTGTCAAGCGTTAGACAAACATATCCTAGGTATGAATTAGTAAATAGTTTTTAATTATTGGTTAAATTTTTAGTTATCATGCTTAACAAAGATCCGTGTTACTCGGGTTATTGTTAATCTTGCTTTAGTTATAGTTGGCCTTTTATGGGGATCACTATCGGACAATAAATACATTTATGAAAAAGAGTTTGTTTTAATTATAGATTGTTGTTTGTTTTTCTCATGAAATAAGAGACAAAAAGACTTTGTCTCACTTCGGTTTAGCGAGAGGTTTTAAAGTTTATCCACCTCAGTGAGAGGATTTTGGAAACACAAACATCCGAAAAACAAATCTACCTTAACTTAATCACATTTAATAAACATTCATACATGCATCATAAGACTTGTTTGAAGCTAACCTATATTATGGATTATTTGTTATTATGTAGGTAGCACAAAAGCGAACATTGTTAGTGAAGTTTTGTGACTACTAAAACCAAAGCTAGTGAAATTTTTATAAGGAGATGGAGGAAAACACAATCATAAAAGAGGATGCAATGGACCGGATATCGAGCTTCACAATGTATTATTGAAAACATACTATTACATTTGGATAAACCTAAAGGCGTGTTCGAGCGAGTGTATTATCTAAAAATGGTTTGCTCTAACAACGCTTTACCCGTGTTAAAATTCCTTTTCTACGATTTTGCGGATGTAGAAGATTGGATTCGATCGTCGTGATGTCAAGGGCAGTTTTACAAGTATGTTAAGCATCAGGTTTCAGATTTTGCGACCAAAGAAAACACGAAGATTGCCCACACATTCAAATTCTTCACGGTGGTGAGGATGATCTGAGTTAGACGCTATTGGAAAATGCCTTGAATTAATTCTTATGAGAGGCGTAAAGGTGTTGGATATTTGTATCAAGAAAAGTTACAAAAGTAACTGTAGGCCAATGTACCGTCTACGTGATTTGCTCTCATCTGTGTCGACATTAACATCGTTGCAAATATCTGACTGGGTGATGTTACCATCATCCTTGATGGTTGATGTTGTCAACTTCAAGTCTTTGAAGGCGTTGTCGCTTAATAGAGTCCCTTTAAATCCACTTGTGATCAAGCATTTGACCGCTAGTTGCCCTCTTCTTCAGGATTTAGTTGTTGAATGTTGCTATGGTTTTAAAATTTTTTGTGTTTACGGGCAGCTCATGAATAGAGGAGATGTTGCGTATTTAGGTTGGGTGTAGTAGTGACCGTCCACAACCACATCAACGCCACATACCCTACTTAAACACAAATATACTCCACAATATACGAAGACCGACTCGTGCTCCAAAAGAAGCTAAGACGTGTTGGTTGTGTATGGATATTATAAGAATGACGCGTCTTTGGTGCCGTTTCACGCGCCTTCGGATGCTTATTACACATAGCCTTAATGAGTATGGCTACCTTGACTTATGGGACACATTTTGATATAATATATGGGCATTATACCAAAAAGTAAACCCGTGAGGCATAGGTGCCAAAACGGACAATATCTAACGCTATCGGGTTGGTTCATTACACAGTCATTAAATGCATTTTGGTATGAAGATTGTCGACATATTAGGCTGTCCCTTTAGTGCTTATTCGCATATTGTGTTTTTTAAGATGTTGTAGTTTGTGGGTAATTTAGTGGTTATGGCAAGTTGCTTGTATTTTGCGGAAAAGAACTTAGGAATATGCACATGAGATGTGCTTTATTTCCAAGTCATACGCATAAGCCAAAAAATGCAGCCCCAAATACCCTTTAGTGTATTTTGATATTAAACTTAAAAGAGCTAATGAAAACCGATAATGTGAGTATACATATTTGTGTTATGGAGATAGGTAGTTGTATAGTAAGGTCGAAATGAGTCTGCGTTTGTAATGGCATTGTCGCCATACATATTTCAAATTTTCTTTCAGTTAAGGATGTTGTTTTCTTATGCTAATGATTAGTTTTCAAGATGGTATATTTCATAGTTTATTGCTTTGTATATTAGGACCTAGTGTTCATTGGATTGTCAAGCGTAAGACAAACATATCCTAGGTATGAATGAGTAAATAGTTTTTAATTATTGGATAAATTTTTAGTTATCATGCTTAACAAAGATCCGTGTTACTCGGGTTATTGTTAATCTTGCTTTATTTATAGTTGGTCTTTTATGGGGATCACTATCTGACAATAAATACATTTATGAAAAAGAGTTTGTTTTAATTATAGATTGTTGTTTGTTTTTTCTCATGAAATAAGAGACAAAAAAGACTTTGTCTCACTTCAGTTTAGCAGAGGTTTTAAAGTTTATCCACCTCAGCAAAGAGGATTTTGGAAACACAAAACATTTGAGAAAACAAATCTACCTTAACTTAATCACATTTAATAAACATTCAATACATGCATCATAAGACTTGTTTGAAGCTAACCTATATTATGGATTATTTGTTATTATGTAGGTAGCACAAAAAGCAGAACATTGTTAGCTGAAGTTTTGTGACTACTAAAAACCAAAGCTAGTGAAATTTTTTGTAAGGAGATGGAGGAAAACACAATCATAAAAGAGGATGCAAGCGGATGGATATCGAGCTTCCCAAATGTATTATTGAAAACATACTATTACATTGGATAAACCTAAAGAGCGTGTTCGAGCGAGTGTATTATCTAAAAATGGTTTGCTCTAGCGCTTCTACCCGTGTTAAAATTCCTTTTCTCGATTTTGCGGATGTAGAAGATTGGATTCCGGTCGTCGTGATGTCAAGGAGTTTTACAAGTATGTTAAGCATCTGATTTCGTGTTTTGCGACCAAGAAAACCGAAGATTGCCCACACATTCAAATTCTTCACAAGGGTTGAGGATGATCTGAGTTAGGCGCTATTGGAAAATGCCTTGAATTAATTCTTATGAGGCGTAAGGTGTTGGATATTTGTATCAAGAAAAGTTACAAAAGTAGCGTAGGCCAATGTACCGCTCTCGTGATTTGCTCTCATCCGTGTCGACATTAACATCGTTGCAAATATCTCGACTGGGTGATGTTACCATCATCCTTGATGGTTGATGTTGTCAACTTCAAGTCTTTGAAGGCGTTGTCGCAATAGAGTCCCTAAATCCATCCACTTGTGATCAAGCATTTGACCGCTAGTTGCCTCTTCTTCGATTTAGTTGTTGAATGTTGCTATGGTTTTAAAAATTTTGTGTTTCTGGGCGAAATATTAAAACACTTGGTTTATCGATTACAATGGAAAAGGAATCGAGGCAATAGATATTGAAGCTCGAATCTATGTGAATGCCTCCTTTCACGTAGGACAAGGGAGAGGTTCAACATCTGTGATCTTGGGTTCATGCAAGCGATTAAGGACGTTATATTTAGATGGGCCTTTTTCGAGACATCAATAGGGTTTCTTGACTTTTTATCCAACTTCCCTTCCTTGAAAATTTGTCTTTGTGTCTTATCAATCGACGCAACATCCTCGCGGTTTCTAGTCCATCCTTGAGGAACTTTGTGCTGTATGACGAGTGTGATCTGGAAGAGATTGATATGAATACCCCTAATCTTCATCTATTTAGATATTCAAATTCATGGAATTGTAGCAAGTCACACGAGGTTATTATAAAAAGCGATACGGGAGAGTTGAAAACATGTATGGAATGTCACATTCTCAATAAAGTCGACACTCTTTGGCTCCTGAAATTCAGGCGATTTTTGGAAAAGACAAACAAATTCAAGTTTTTGAAGCTTTATAATCGTTACGGAAGGGTAATTACCTAAGTTATTTGCTTTTGTGTTTATACTTACTCGCGAGCAATGATAGAATAACAAAAAAAATTAAGTCAACTTTATGTATGTCTTGTAGCTTTCTTTAGATTCCGATCTATTAAAGGTGTCTCAGTTACCACCGTATGAACTCGAGCATGTTGAGCTAAACCTGCCGATAAGACATGTATTGTCAGTCTTGGATGGTGTACTTTGGTGTTTTCGTCCTCGATCCTTAAGTTTGACATCAAGCTTTTCTGGAATAAGTGATGATGAGCGGAGCCATTTCTTAAAGGTATTAAGAGTTACATGTACGCTTTTGTTTTAATATTACATATCAGCATGACCTATCATGTTCATTTCAACATTTGTGGATGTATATCTATTTTCTTTATTCTATGGATCTATATCTTTTTTATCTTTGTTTTTCAGTTTATATCTGAGAAGCTAATTCAACAAGAAGATCAAAGCCCCACTAATATTCGAATCGAGTGGTCTCTTCCTTCCAAAGCCAAAATCTACTTCAGCTGGAGCTCAATGTTGACAACATTAACCCGTTATGATATGACGCAAACAGTCACCTTTACAAAGGAAGGTCCTGATACGGATCAGGGTCAGAAGTGGCTCAAGAAATATGAGAGGCGGCGGTTTAAACATGTTCAGGGGTCGTTGGGCAAAGAAAGAAGAGTTATGGATTAAAGAGTTTTACTCGTATCCTTATAAATGTTTTTTCTTTCTGTCCAAATTATCAGCCTATCAATAGTTATAAGTGAGTAGTGGTCATTAGCTTTTATGCGAACTTTGTTTGTATCTATTGACAACCAGGGAGTGCTCATTCTTCAATGACGATGGGAGTAAATTGAAGTAGAGTACTGGTAAATCTGAATTAGTAGTGTTGGTTTCAAACTGTAATAAAGGTAGGTGTCTTGACTATTAACTTAGGAAGCTTTGGTTTCGCTACTGATCGCAAGATAATGTTTGTGTGTTGAGCCATTCCTTCGACTTTGTTTGATGTACCGCTTTCTAGTTTTTGCTCTGGTTGCCATTATTCTGACAATTCACTATCATTCATACTATTTGACGGCGGCCTAATCAAATTCTGTAAACTAACTGGTTCGTTAAAACAAGGTAATGTTTTCCTTATGTTTTCCTTAGGATGATAATATTGCTTTTAATTATGTATAAAGTATAGAAGTTGTACCCAAGCTTATTTACAAGTAGGTGTGTTAATCGCGTCGGGTTCGGGTTGAGGTTAAAAGAACCATACCATAATCCGACCCTATTTAGATCTTGTGTTGGTTGGGAGCATTCGGTTCAGATCAACCCGAATATGAGTAAAACGATAAAAAATTGGTTAGTTCTATAAATTTACATAAATAATTTATAAAATTATATTTGGAATATATAAAAAATAAAAATAAAAATAAAAGAAAAGAAAAAAAAAATCTTATTCAGGTAAATCTAGTTAACCCGAACCCGAGCCAGTTAACATATTTAAATCGACCTTATTTAGTATCTGGGTCGACCCGAATAAAATTATTAACTCGAGTAACAAGTCGAATAAGCTTAGGCTGTTTTGTTTAAGCTTTACGAGGTGATTGAGTTTTCTGCAGTGTTCTAAAAGGCGCGCCAAGGCGTCGCCAAGGCGCGGACGCCAAGAAATGGACTAAGGCGCGAGGTGGGCGTCGTGTGAAAAGCGTGGGATAAGGCGAAAAGGCGTGAAAAGCGCCTTTTGGTAAGGCGTGGCGCCATTTTTAGAAGCATTTAGTGGATTCTGGTTTGGGCAAATTTACTAGTATTTAGGCTATTTCTTTTTGAGCGCCGTAATTTCAAAACTTAATTCCTCTTGGCGCCGTATTTTGGCCTTGCTATTTGAGATTTAGGGCTTTAGTATTTGAAAATTTAAATTGCTTTTAAAAATGATATAAAATTATAAATACATAAATCTGTAAATATTTTTTGCCGCTTTATGCACGTCTTAAAAAACGCAAGACCTCGCAAAAGCTCGTAAGGCTTGAGGCGTAACTATGCCGCCATGGCACGCCTTACGCCTTGGTTTTCTGACTTATTTTTGGCTTTATATATATTTTATTATCTCATAGTAATAAATTACAAGCCCTAAAAATTAAACATACGGGTAAAAGTCAAAAATTATAAAGATACTTTTTCAAATGTACCAATATGATAAATATAGTCATTTATGTATCAATATGCTAAACCAAGGATCAAATATGTGCAATAATGGGTAATTTCTTCACACCTTCATCTCTCATATTTGCATCGTTAGTCCTTTATACTAACGGTAGTTAGTAAATAACTTAAAACTTTGTTTTCTTACGTTTTAAATCGATTTTTTACGTTTAGTCCGATTTTTACGTGCCGTCGTGCTGTTTTTACGTTTCGTCGGTTTTTAAATTTTAAATCCGTTTTTATGTTTTCGTAAGATTTTTACGTTTTCGTCCGTTTTTACGTTTCGTCCGTTTTTACGTTTCGACCGATTTTTCGTTTTCGACCATTTTTATGTTTTCGTTTGTTTTACGTTTTAGTCCGATTTTTACGTTTCATCTGTTTTTTACTTTTAAATCATTTTTTTACATTTTCGTCCGATTTTTACGTTTTCATCATTTTTACGTTTCGTCTGTTTTTTAAGTTTTAAATCATTTTTACGTTTTCATCGATTTTTACGTTTTCGTCTTTTCTTACGTTTCGTCGGTTTTTACGTTTTCGTCCAATTTTCGTTTTAAATCTGTTTTAGTTTTTGTTTCGTCCAAATTTTTACGTTTTCGTCAGATTTTCGTTTTCGTCCGTTTTTATGTTTCGTATGTTTTTACGTTTTAATACATTTTCGTTTTCGTCCGTTTTTATGTTTTCGTATGTTTTTCGTTTTAAATCTGTTTTTCACGTTTTAATCCGATTTTTACGTTTAGTCCGATTTTTACGTCGTCGTCCATTTTTACGTTTTATCGGTTTATTTACGTTTTCGTCCGTTTTTGTTTTAAATCATTTTTTCGTTTGAGCCCATTTTTTGTTTTGTCAGATTTTTACGTTTCGTCCATTTTATTCGTTTTTATACATTTATTCGTTTTAAATACGATTTTTACGTAAAAGCGGTAGGCATAAAATGGGCGCTCAAAAAGCAGGGCAACGTAAGGGCAATTTCATCGGGCGACGAAACAAAAGCAGGCAGCGTAAAGCAACATGCGGCGACAACGTGCGACAACGTATCGCAGCATCGCAAATTTCGGTAAAAAAGCGAGCGACAACGTGCGTGCGTAAAACGTATCGGACAACGTAAAAGCGACGAAATGTAAGCGGACGCATATCGATCGCTTAAAATCGGTTGGCGTGTAAAGCGAACAACGTAACGGGCAAAATCGGACAGCGTATCGACGAAAAAAAAAAAGGGACGGCGTCGAAAACGGCAACGTCGAAAAATGGACGACGGCGTAAAAAAATCGGACTAAAACGTAAAAGTCGGACAGCGTAAAAAACCAAGTTTTAAGTTATTTACTAACGGTAGTTAGTATAAAGGACTAACGATGCAAATATGATAAATGAAGGTGTGAAGAAATTACCCATTATTGCACATATTTGATTTTGGTTTAGCGTATTGATCGTAAATATTATGTTTATCGTATTGAGTACGTTTGAGAAAGTATGTTTATCGTTTTGACTTTTACCCTTAAACATACACCCTATTTACAACTACTGAACCGACCCTTTTCATTACCCAACTCCACTTCACTGAAACCCTAACCTTATGAACAAATAAATTAAAGTCTCCATCGGTGCTAGTGTCTTTGTAAGTATTATATATATATTCCATTTATTCTATTAGTTATATTTAATTTATGTTGGCATTTTGTATAACAAGTTTGCTAACAATTCATGGTCCATGAATCATAGATATTGATTTTTTGATAAGTTTAAGGGTGAAATTATGATTGCATAATTATGTTGAAATAACCCACTGTTCTGTTGCCTGAATCATTGGTTTAATGTGTCTAGATGGGTTTATATGGAAACGTGATAACTTGTAGATCGATGCTAGCTAGTTTAAACAAAACTCATAACAGTATAACATATGTACAAGTTATTACTTTTTCACATCAACCCCATCTAGATACATTTTGGTCTAGATTGCCAGCTGGCAGTTGCTGCAAGGTAGTGGGGGGCGTTGCCCCCAACCAATCTCTTACCGATACCCAAAATACATAGGAAAAAAATTGATATTGGTAACAAATAGGACTAGTGCCCTCAAGCAAATAGTCAGAGTGCCCTCTACACACTCATGGTTTCTCAAAAAAACAAAGCTCTTTAATTTGGAAGCTGCTTTTTGCGGTTGTAGTGTTCGTCGGAAAAAATGAAGGTGAAAAGTGGGAAGAGAGAAGTTGAAGAGACGGGGATTTGGTGATGGGGCCAATTATAATAGGAAGTTATTCCTTGTTTATTACAAAGTTAATTTAATAATGTATAATATTTTCTTATTTGTCTTTCATTATACTAATCTAGTACTTTTACTACTTTGTGAAATACTTTTATTTCAAAACTTAAGTACTCGCAGTAGTGTATTAGTTTAGGTACTCCTAGTTTAGGCAGGTTTAACATGACATCTTTAATAAATGGCAAGCACTTTAATATAATTTGTATGATATTTAGTATGTTTAGTTTTTAGTCTATAGTAATTGCATCAAAATATTACATTTTTGTTGCCTTTATTCAAACTCGAGTACCCGATCCAACCCGACCCAATTGGTTTAATGCTACACGAAAAACCTCCTTATTGCTCGATGCCCCCTGTCATCGCATTTCCTGGCTCTGCCACTGCCAGCAGGGACGGAACCAGGACTAAATATGACCAAAATTTTTTTAGAACCGTATAATAGAAACACATTTTGATGGACCGGGTGCATTTAAGATGCATTTAGGAAAAAATGATGTTTTTTTCAAAAGTTAACACTAAATAAAAAAAAATCAATAGGGGTCCCGGGCACCCGCGGGAACCCCCCTGTTCCATCCCTTATTGCCGGGTCTAGTACTTTAAAGGATGGGCAAAGAAATCTATTCTTTTAATAACTACCCGGTCAATTCGTGCACCGTAAGCCCTGTTTGAACTTGACCTATATTAGAAGTAGTTATTACTTTACAGTTGATCGATTATTTTTTATTATGTAGGTATCACAAACAAACAGAACTTTGTTAGTTAAAGTTCGGTGACTCCCAACTAGTATTTTGTAGGGAGATGGAGGAGGAGAACATTATTATAAAAGAAGATGCAACTGACTGGATATCAGAGCTTCCTGAATGTATTATTGAAAACATACTATTACGGTTGTATAAACCTAAAGAGCTTGTTCGAGTGAGTGTATTGTCCAAAAAGTGGTTTGCTCTAACTGCTTCTTTGCCCGTGCTCAAATTCATTTTCTATAATTTCGCAACTGAAGAAGTTTGGGTTTCTAGTCGTAATGTCAGGGACAATTTTAACCAGTATATTAAGCATACGGTTTCCAGATTTTGCCGCCAGCAAAACGTGAAGAATGCCCACAAATTCAAACTCTTCACAGTGGTTGCAAATAAGAAAGAGTTGGACATCATTGATAAATGCGTTAAATTAATTCTTACGAGAGGCGTAAAGGTGTTGGATATTTGTATCGTAAAAAGTAGGAAAAGTAGATGTCAACCAATGTACCTTCTGCCTGATGTACTCTCATCTGTGCCAACATTAACATCTTTGAAAATATCTGATCGTGTGATGTTACCTTCGTCCTTGATGGTTGATGTTGTCAATTTCAAGTCTTTGAAGAAATTGAGGCTTAATGAAGTCCCTTTAAATCCACTGGTGATCAAGCATTTGGCTGCTAGTTGCCCTCTTCTTCAAGAATTAGTTGTTGAATGGTGCTATGGTTTTAAGAAATTTTGTGTTTATGGGCAGCTTCAGAATCTTAAGAAACTTCGGTTTAGCGATAACAATGAAGAGGGAGTTGAAAGTATAGATATTGAAGCTCCAAATCTATGTGAATGTTTCCTGACTGTAAGAGAAGGGGGAGGTGCAGCATCTGTGACCTTGGGTTCATGCAGACAGTTACGGACGTTATATTTAGATGGCCCTTTTTTCTCGACATCAATAGGATTTTCTGACTTTTTATCCAACTTCCCCTTCCTTGAAAATTTGTCTTTGCATCCTGTCAATCGACGCGACCGCCTCGCGGTTTCTAGTCCTTCCTTGAGGAATTTTTGGCTTTGTGACGATTGTGATCTAGAAGAGATTGATTTCAATACACCCAATCTGCTTATATTTAAATATGTGAATGCATGGGATTATGGCATAGGCGGGTTTACTATAAAAAGTGATTCGGGAGAGTTGAAAACATGTATGGAATGTCACATTATCGATAAAGTCGACATTCTTTGGCTCCTGAAATTGAGGCGATTTTTGGAAAAGGCAAACAGATTCAAAATTTTAGGGCTCAATAATGTTTACGGAAGGGTAATTACATAAATTAATTTGCTTTTGTGTTTATACTTTTACTTGCAAGCATTGATAGAATAACAAAGAAAAAAAGGAAAAAATTAAGTCAAATTTATCTCTGTCTTGTAGTTTTCTGTAGATTTTGAGCTATTAAAGGGGACTCAGTTGCCACCTTATGAACTCGAGCATGTTGAGCTAAAAATGCCAATCAGAGATATGTTGCCAGTCTTGGATGGTCTACTTTGGTGTTTTCGTCCTCGATCCTTAAGTTTGACATCAATCTTTTCTGAAATGAGTGATGAAGAGCAGAGCCATTTCTTGAAGGTAGTAAGAGTTGCATACACCTCTTTTTCTTTTTCTTGTTCTTTTTTTTTTCTTTCTAAAAAAAGCTTCGCTTTTGTTTTTTATTACGTACCTATCATGTTTATTTCAACACGAAAGGATCTCTATCTATGCTCTTTTTTTGGTGTCACAATCAAATAATGATATTAGTTCTATATAAGCTAAACTGTCTTTTTATTTTATTTGTTTTTCAGCTTATATCTGAGAAGCTGATTCAACAAGAAGATCAAGGTCCAAATAATATTCGAATTGAGTGGTTTTTTCCTTCCAAAGCCGGAGAGACACCTTTCAAAATGTACTTCAGCCGGACCGCAATGTTTACATCATTACCAACAGTCACCTTTAAAAAGGAAGAAGATCCTGATACGGATCAGGGTCAGAAGTGGCGCAAGAAATATCAGGCGGCGTTTTAAACAAGTTTAGGGTCTTTGGGCTAAAAAGAAGAGTTCTGGATTGAAGAGTTCTATATCCGTTTCCTTTTAAATGTTTTCTTTCTGCTCAAAATTATCAGCCTATAAAATAATTATATGTGAGTAGTGATCATTAGCTTTTATGCAGAATGTTGTTTGTATTGCTTGACAACCAGCGAGTGCTAATTCTTCAATGACTATGGGAGTAAATTGAAGTAGAGTACTCGTAAACCTGAATGGTAGTGTTGGTTTCAAACTGTGATAATGTACTGTGTCTTGACTATTAATCTAGGAAGCTTTGGTTTCGTTACTGATTGTCAGATAATATTTGTGTGTTGAGCCACTGCTTGACTTTGTTTTGATGTACAGCGTTCTAGTTTTTGCTCCGGTTGCCATTATTCGACTGATTCGTTCTAATAGAGCCCACATTGGGATCGTTTCCTTCTTCCTCTGTCAGTGACCTTGAATTGCATCTAAAAAGATCTTGAACAAAAAAAATCAAAACTTTAATAATCTTTTTTGCTGTTTTGCTAACACTTTGTGTGCATCGTAAGTTTATTAACATTTTCTAGGAAAAACACAAATTCAAAGTTTTCTTAAAAACACAAACACATAAAAATTTTAGGGTAAATTGCAAAAATAGTCTTTAAAGTAGCCCAAATGCGCAAAAATAACCGAGACAAAAAGTATTGCAAAAACAACATTAATGTTCCATATTTTTGCAAAAAAGCCACCGATAGCTACTTTTTGCTAACTTTGTGTATGTTTCTCGTTAAGTGCCTCGTCACTGAGGACATTATTGTCATTTCACTCGTCTTAGTTTCTCCCGCCAAATTACTTCTAGGACAATATTTGCAAAGATAACTTAACGTCATTAAATCAACTAGAGTAGGCTTTTGCAGAAAACATTAAATTGGCACAACCAGAAATAAATTAACTTCATTTAACATACTTTCAAATCGATAATCAATAGTCAAACCATTGCTTTGAAAAAACCAAAAATCGGCACAACCAAACCCATAACCATCTAGAAACTATGGTTATTGTACGAAAGTATCAACAACAACAAGTAAACAGAAGAACTTTTATTCAAACCTAAGCCTCAATAGTCGGCTTAGATTATATCAACAATAGTATCCAAAATGTTACAAGATTAGATTAATGTCAATGAGACAATAATCATACAAATACAAAGAAGAGACAAGATCAGTGAAATGATCACAGAGAAGAGAAGAGTGTGTGAAATGATTGCACACACAGTGTGTCTAACCTAGATTAAGGGACTTATTAAATAGGAGATTAAGTTACACTAAGACCCTCTAACGGCTATAAATGACTCATCGTGAAATGAGAATAGCTTGTGACGAGCATCTTGGAACTTTAAACCTTTTATTTTTGTCCATGATTAACCCTGTAATAACCACCTTTGAACATAACTTGAAAGCCATTAGCAATTGATAGAATGACATGTTTGCCACAGATTAATACCCCAAAATTTAACATTCCCCTTGTCGATGGGCAAACATATCAAACAATATCAATTTTCACACAAGAATTTATCTTTGATAAGCAGGAGGTTTTTAGTAAGTATGTATGCGCTTTTGTTTGAAGAGCCAATCTTTTGGCACTTATAACTCCTCTTGCAATTTTTTCCACGATGAAGTGGACATCAATTTCAAAGTGTTTTGATCTTTCGTGGAAAAGCAGGATTGATGACAAGTTGTAAAGCGGTTTGTTATCACAAAAAGATTAACGGGAAGATTGATATCAAATTTTAGATCCTTTAAGATTTTTGAATCCAAATGATTTCACAGCAGATGAACATAGATCTATACTACGCTTATGTGGAAGATTTTGAAAGAGTGTTTTGTTTTTACTTTTCCATGAGATCAAACAATCATTAAAGAAAACACAATAACACAATGATTTTACGGTTTTCTTGCATTTGCCCAATCGCATCACTATATCCTTCAAGATGATTTTCGAGTTCTTTGAAATTGTACCTTAGACCTTTTCACGGAGCTCCTTTTAGATATCTCGAACATTGAGGGCACATTCTAGATGAGATTTTAATGGAGAATGCATATATTGTGCGGACAATGAGCGAGTATGAGATGTCAGTGCGGTATGAGTGAGATAGATAAGTTTCCCAAGTAACCCGATAACCGATGATGTTGACAAGTAGGGGATCATCGGCGGTGGGAATGTATGGAAGAACGAGTTGGGTTCCATAGGAGTGGACACAGGTTTGCACCGAAGACCAAATTCTTTGAGGAGTTCAAGGCAGTATTTACTTTGGGAGAGACAAATGTCATTCCAGTTTTAAAACCTCAATACCAAGAAAGTATTTTAAGTTTCCCAAGTCTTTGATATGAAATTTTGATTTTAGAAACTCTTTGAATAGGTTTATCTCATCAATACAGAGTTTCAGTGAGGACTATATCATCCATAAACAAGCGAGCAATAAACTTGTTATTCTCTGTTTTGGTGAATAAAGAATGATCATTGACATATTGAACAAAATTATTTTCCTTTAAAACACGACAAGTTTTCATTCCATTTCTTGGGAGCTTGTTTTAGGCCATATAGGGACTTGACAAGTTTGCAAACTTTATTTTATTGTTCTTATTCAGAACCCTTAGGGATGGTCATATAGATATCTTCATCAAGATCTCCATACAAGAAAGCATGGTTAACATCAAGTTGGAAAAGAGGCCATTTGTTTTCACAACTAAAGAAATAAGACATCTAACGATGACATTTTCTAGCAACAGAAAAGGTTTCATCATAGTCTATTCCTTCCCTTTTATTATAACCTTTAACAACTAATCTAGCCTTGTATCTATCAACTTCACCATTGGCTTTATATTTGATTTTAAAGATCCATTTGTAACCAATGGGAGTTCTATTAGGTGGGAGATCGGTTATATCCCAAGCATGATTTTCATTTAAGGCCTCAATTTCGAGTTCATAGCATCAACCCAATTACTATCAAGGATAGCTTCTTCATGCGGTGGGTTCAATACTTTTATTAAGACTAGAAGCAAAGCGATAATTATCTTTGTTTAAATTAGAATAGTTAACAACCTTTTCAACACCATATTTGACTTTCCTTCTACAATAAAGTCATTAAGATTCTTGGGCAACTTAGAAACTCGGTTGACCTTTTAACGATAGTGGTGGCAAGCCTCTTTCTTGTTCAGTGAATCGGTGATGTATCGGCATAATCGAGAAGATGTTGCAACGGTTCATCAATCCTAGTAGGATGACTTACCACAGTGCCATCATCATAGGATGTCACTCTCCGCTTCATCATTGGGACTTATTTGTGAGTCAAAGAAATTTTTGTGATTTAAATCTTTAGGCACATAAGTTTCAACAAAGGTTTTGACAAAGAATTTTTCATTTTGAAGGAAAACAGTTTCATAAAATTTGACATCTACGGAATAAAAATATTTTTTGTTTCTAAGCTCAAGAGTTTGTAACCTTTTTCTCATTTGAATAGCCAATAAAGACACTTTTTCGGACCTACTACCAAATTTATCGAGAGATGTTGAGAATGGTGGCATAGCATAAGCACCAAAGACTCTAAGGAGAGAGAGTGAAGGGTCATTCCCATACACAAGGAAGAAGGAGACTTGCGGACAACACGGAAGAGGGTAACTGTTTATGACATAAGCGGCAGTTAGAACACATTCGGGCCAAAGATATAGAGGTAATTCCCACAAACATAAGGGATCTAGCCACATTAAGGAGATGCCTATGTTTCCTTTACTAATACCATTTTGTTGAGGTGTGTAAACACAAGAGGTTTGATGTAAAATTCCTTTTCATGAAAGAAGTGTTGAAGTTTGTTATTGACAAATTACGTCCCGTTATCACTACGAATATCTTAACATTGTGTTCAAATTGATTTGATAGCATGTGAGTAAAGTTAACAATGGAAACATAAACATCATCCTTTCCTTAAGCATATAAACCCGGCCTAGAATAGTCATCAACAATGGTCAAAAAATATTTGTAACTGCTAGTGACTTTATATGGTCCCCATACATCTAGATGAACAAGTTGACCAATTTTAGTTGATTTATGTTCACTTAAAGGAAGTGGTTCCACTGGTTTGTTTAGCTTTATTACAAGTATCACGAGATGGTCGATTCGGAGGTTCCATCAAGATTAAGTGTGGACTTAAGTATATGTAGGACTTGGTCGGAGGGTGACCAAGTCTTTGATGCCAGATTTCTAGAAACATGACAAATGCAATCTGAGTTATTAGAAGCAATCTTACATGTGGAATCAATATCAAACATATATAACCCATTGCATTGTTTACCAATCCCCACAATCCTTTGATGCGAGAGATTTCTAGAAACATGACAAGCAATGCGGTTATTAGAAGCAATCTTACATGTGGAATCAATATCAAACATATATAACCCATTGCATTGTTTACCAATCCCACAATCCTTTTTGATGTAAATCCAGATATAGCAATTAGATTCATTAAAGCCAACAAACATTTTATTGTCTCTAACAATCTTATGAGCAGAGACAAAGAACCGACATTGTACTCGGGAACAACGGAACATCAAAAGAGTTAGGTCATTATTGACCTTTAAATCGTTAGGAATTAGAAATTCCGGTATTAAAGAGTCGGTCACCTCAAGTATATGTAATCGTTAAAAGCTCGTAGTCGTAGTTATTTTAAGTTAAGTAGTATTTAGTTAAGTAACACCGTGGAGGACGGACGGGTCTTTACCCACTGTATGCACGATCCACGACCCGATGTGTGGCGTTTTATGTAAGACTATAAATACTCTCTACCTCCCAAGGTAGAGTTGGAGCTCATAATAATATCTTTCACTTTCTCTCACTAAGTTCCCTAAACCTCTAACTTTCTCTCTAGAATTCCATCTATATGCTACTTTGTGTTATGGTTTGATGTGTATGTGAAAAGTTATATCTTACAATTGGTATCAAGAGCCATGGTTAGATCATATCTTGCACATCTTTGGATTTATAGTGGTTTTAGGTGGTTTTGAGTTTGAAAAAGTTTAGTGGTTTTGCATCATTTGGTTGATTTCTTGTGTTAAAGTTTGAATTTTGTTAGTACTTTTATGTTTAGAATCATCACAAGTGTTTAGGTTTTCATTTGGTAAGCTTGAATCATCTTGGTTGGGTTGTTTTGGATTGAAAAGTGATGTTTATATGGTTTTCTTGCTAGCGACTTAGCTCACGGATTATTTTCTTCATAGCGACTTGCTTTACAAAATTGTAGCGAGTTACGACTTTAGACCTAGCGAGTTAGATCTAGCGAGTTAAAGTACAAGTAGTGGACTCTCCACTACGGGTAGCGACAGTGGTAGCGACTTGATGCATGCGAGTTGCTCTTTAGCGACTTGTATCTTTAGCGACTTGAGTGGCAATTCTTGCCAAAATTTTGCTAGCGACTTGAGTCTTAGCGAGTTACTACTTAGCGACTTGCATTTGTCTAGCGACTTGGGACTCTAGCGACTTAGTGGTGTAGCGAATTAAGGGTTAGCGACTTAGTGCATTATCTTCTAGCGACTTAGTGCATTATCTTCTAGCGACTTAGTGCATTATCTTCTATCTTATCTTCTAGCGACTTGAGTGATTGTTTACGGTTTTCTCTTGATTTAGTAAAATCCGTGAAAGAATCTATTTCCGGTTTAATCATAGAGTTATAAAATCCGTATAATTTGTTAACATGTCTACCAACGTTCCTACTATCATCTCCACTTTGTTGAGGATGTTCAAGCGGTGGCTCGGATACTCGTCCACCCATGCTTGCAGGCCGACTACGATTCTTGGGCTCAGCGAATCGGTTGTATTGCCTTGGAAAGGAAAATGGTGTCAACATTCTCAAATCCATTGATGAAGGACCATATCGAGTTGAGGCGACTAGAGACATACTTGATACTAATGAAGATGGTACTCTGTTTACGGAATGGACGGACCTAAGATGTATGATGAGCTTGATGATAAGGATAAAAGAGATTTGATGCGAGATATCGGGGCTTCAAACATTGTTCTTCAAGGTCTTCTAAAGACATCTACAAGGCGATCAATCATAACACGATGCTAAGGCGGTTTGGGATAATGTTAAGATGCTTCTCTCGGGTTGAATTAACTATGGAAGACAGAGAATCCCACTCTATGGCCAATTTGAGCACTTCAAGATGAAACCGGATGAGAATGTCTATGAGTACTATGTGAGATTTCATAAGTTAGTTAATGACATGAGGAACATCGAATGACTATGCCTAACATTCGATTGAACTCAAAATTTGTGAACAACATGAATCCCGAATGGCACAAGTTTGTTACATTGTGAAGCTCACTAAAGGATTGAAGAATACAAACTATGAGCAACTCTATGCCTTCCTCCTTGAGAATGAGAGACATGCTATGTTTGAAAAATTGATTCTCAATCGGTTCAAAACCAACCGAGGGAGAGACAAGCTCGTCTAATGACTCTCTGACTTTCTACTCAAACATCGGAATCACAACCAAAGCATCACAAGTCATACCCTTGGGTAATGGTAATCACAAACTCATTCACGATCCTATGTACAAACAAGGCGATCTTGATGCTCACGTGGGTAGCTTCATTAATCAACTAGCTCTTCTCATTAGTCAAAACATGAATACTCTCCCACAAACCAACAACAACCTCGAGCGCATCTAACCCACACAATCAAGCCACTTTAAGATGGAAGGATCGTGGTGCAACGATTCGGGAAAGGCAGTATGATCGGGGACGAGGTGGGCGGGGAGAGGTTATGTTGGCAACGAGAATCGAGGAAGGAATGGTAACCAAGGTCAAGCTAAGCCAATCAAATGTTATAAGCGTGGTGGTGAGGACACATTGCAAGGCGCACATCTCAAAGCGTCCACGAAATCTTGAATACTTGAGAGATAAGATCTTTGCTGGCACAAGCTCGGGACAATGGTCTTGCTTTGGATGAAGAGGAATTCTTTGTTTCTTCTTGAGGGCAATGCCAAGACCTATGATGCGAGATGTAGATGAGCGACCTATTCGGGAGATAGGTCACAATCATCGAATGCCTTTCAAGTCGGTGGTTGTGATGCATCGACTACGATGTGGATGATGGACCTCGGCACACACAATTTTATGGCTAGCATTTCTCCAATGGTTTCTCCCAAGGTCTCTTCTTCACCACTAGGTGGCCCATCCCATGACAAGCTCATCTCGGAGGTACTAAAACTATCGATGATCTTGATGTGCAGCGGATGCATGACAAAGTACAATCAATGAAGCTATTGAATCAAATATTGAAAATATGGGTAATATCGATATTGTCCCATATGATCAATATGTGAAACAAAGTGAAAGTGAAGTTGTACCAAGTGATGCATCTTCTGCGATCAACAATGACTATGTTTTGGATGAATACACTGCATGTGCCCCGATGATTCCGTAATTTACGAACTAAATGCCTATAAAGAGCGTGTTGCTATTTATGAACAACGTGCTAAGTTTGAGTTGACCACTCGTGAGCGGGAAATGGATGACCAAGTGAGTACGATAATTAGAAAAAGTAAGTTTAGAGAAGTATTGAAACAAGAATTAAATTCCTTGCAAGAAAAACTTTCTAAAACATTAAACAAAAACAAGAACTTCAAGAAAATGTGAAAATGCTTAAGCAAGAATTTAATGCAAAGGAATCAAAACTCTTGAGAGATTTTCTAATCTAAAACTTTGAAAAACAAACTTGAGAACAAGTTGTACATACAAGGAAACACCATTCGATTGCTCACATGGTCACTAAACATCGAGTCTTAAGCGATAAGCATAGCATTCCCTTGTTGAGGAACCAAATCCGGAGGTAATTAAAAGGCTAGAAATGCTCATAAGGTGCTTTATGATGGTAATGAAATCCTTAAGCCTAAGCGAAACCTAGTTGCGTTGAGTGCCTTGAGGAAGATAAGAAATCGGATGAAGTCACTAGGAAAGGATGAACAAAAACTAGATGACCCGAAATGCAAAGAGAAAAAATTATTATCACTCCCCATGACTACAAGAAGGAAAAGCTGGATTTCCTTGAACATGTTTAAGCCTCAAACATTGTTGACTCCGAACAAATTTTACGGAAAAAGGATTTAGATAAGCGAAAAATGAAAATATTGTTGAAACAAACCCCCTTTATGGAAAATGCCTAGAAGCATTGTGTATCCTCCTAATACACCAATGCATCTAGTTCCTAGAAAAATTGCCACTAAAAGCAAGACCTTAATTAGTCAATATGTTATATTTCAACTATTTGTTGATTTTGAGAAAACTTGCAAGAAAAGGATCACACCTTGGTATATGAGAAGGAGAAAGGGTTTTGAGCAAATGAAAGAATGTTATTTAAGCGAGGTCATGCCTTTCTTTAAACTTCGAAAGATCACTTTGAGAGTCTTAAAAGGGAATAGAAAGCGATATCAAGGGAATGGAAAAGGAATTTGATGCAATGGTAGTGAAGTTAGTGATTATGGCGTGCACTAAAATATAATGAGATTGAGAGGAAGAACTTGCATACATTAAATGAGACTCTTATTCTTGAATGTGTTGCTCAAGATATTTTTCAACTTTGCTTCAAATTGCTCTATTAATGCTTCCAAATTTCATGAACTATCTGTTGCCTGAAAGTCTCCCATGATCGTGTCATTGAGCTTGAAAAACTAATTCTAAACTAAGCGAGAAAATTGAGCTGGATGATCACGACACTTTGGTTAAACATTTTCTAAACTAGAAGTTGAGTATTTTAATTTACAACTAAAATATCAACATCTCAAAGAAAATGTCAAAACTTCAAATATCAAGACATCTTGGATGCTCGAGTTTGATGCGATTTTCAAATTAACAAGCGTGATGAGCAGATTCAAGCTCGGTGCAACACGATCGAAAAGTTGAAAGCCCAAATCTCTCAATTAAAGGGTCAAGCGAACAATATGACGGGCTCCCAAATGCCTCCTCCTTTAGATTCTCGAATTCTCAAGCGTTTCATCTTCAAAACTTAGTAAATGCTTTACAAAGGAAAATGAAAGTTTTCTAGAAGAAAATGAAAAGGTTAACGTCATTTCAATGAGTTATTTGAATCAATTAAAGTCACTCGTAACAAAAATAACGATCAAATAGCGTCATTGCAAAAGGAAATTGAGAATCGAAGAGTCGGTAAAAGGAAAATGCCAATGACCAATGGGGAGAATGTTGTATCAAAGGTTCACTCTTGTAATAAATATGCTTTATCATGACATATGTCCTCCTCATCTAAGGAACAACAAACTTGCCATTCAAACATACTTCTCATCCCTTAAGGATTGCCTAGAATGTCTGCGTGAGATTGTTGAAGAGGATAAGCTAGAGAAACCTCATGATAATGCAATTGGACATGCATGCTTATATGCCAAACGATCTCAAGAAATCTTAGAATGCTTGATCACAATATGCCCAAAGTCATTAGGTGAGAGAGTTAATCCTTTGATTCCATGCTCAATGCCTAAAGCTAAGTATGATATGCATTCGATTCCCAATGTTTTGAATGTGAACCGTAGTGTACCTTTAAGTAGTTGATTCGGATCATCAATGCTAAGAAAGAGAACTCAAGTGTGCCTTCTAGGAGTACAAATCACGGTACCTCTAGTTTTAAGAAAGTGAACCTTAGTGCACTGCATGTAGTTCGGACCCGTACATCTAAGCAGGTGATGCAAAGAGTAGTTAAACCAACTAATGTTCCCATTCCTCTACAGGAGTGTCGGTGACATTAAGCGGAGCGGTCAAAGTCTCAAGACAATACAAGGAATGATAGGACCTCTCGAGCTAAGAATGTGCCTTTGGAAGAAAGTAGAAGAACAATCTAGGAACTTTAAGCTTGAATTGAATAAAGCGAATCGTGTTGATTCTAGTATTTGCCATAGGCGTCTTGTAATTAATTGAATTCGATACTATTTGCAAACCTTGTCTTGATGTCTTGCTTGAATTACATTTCTAATCATGAATGTGGTGTTACTTGTTACGCCTAATGATGTTAATTGTCCGATTAATATTGTTAATGCTAAAATTCATGCTAAGAAGGCTAAAAGGCAAAAGCGAAAGAAAGTTAGAAAGCGGTGGAAACCCACGGGAAGAACATTCGATAAAATAGGCTTTTATTGGACACTGTTGGTCTTAAGACTAATCGAGATAATGCCCACTAGAAAATGGATGCCTCTTGGTAGAACTATTCCCTTAAAGTGATCACTGCGTGAGCAGGGCTAATCTTGACACTAATCTTGCATCTATTCACAACGATTCCATTGCCTCACTTTACGATATGAATGCTTCTATTTACGATGTGGGTGTTCCAAACATTGTTACTAACCAAATGGAACCCATTCTTGCATGGGGATCCCAATTATCGATTATCCATTCTTATGCATGTTCAACTGCGGATCGTTCAAATCGTTACGTGGTACACGGACTCAGTTGTTCCAAGCATATATTTGGAGACGGTCGCGACTCATGAACCGTGAGCAAATTCATCGGGGCTGTTAGATTTGGTAATGATCATTTCGGTGCTATTATGGGTTATGGAGATTATGTTGTTGGTGATAGTGTCATCTCTAGAGTTTACTATGTAGAAGGTTTGGGTCATAATCATTTCTCTGTTGGTCAATTACGTGACTACGATCTAGAAGTTGCCTTGAAAAACATACACCTTTGTTAGAGATCTTAATGGTAAGGCTGTTAAAAGGAACTCGTGGGTCAAATCTTTACACCATCTCTATCGATGACATGATGAGGGCTTCTCAATCGCTTGTTATCAAAGGCTTCAAAACAAAGTCATGGTTATGGCATCGTCGTCTCAATCACTTGAACTTGGCACCATCAACGATCTTTCGAGAAAGGACTTAGTTGTAGGTTTACCTAGACTAAAGTATGAAAAGGATCATCTTTGTTCGACATGTCAATTGGGTAAAAGCAAAAGTATGCCCATAAACCCAAACCTACTAACTCATCACGAAGTTCTTCATATGATTCATATGGATTTATGTGGACCAATGAGGTGCGAGAATATCTTTGGGAAGAAATATGTGTTAGTTGTGGTTGATGATTACTCTAGATTCACAGGTCAAGTTCTTAAGGACAAAGGATGAAACTCACGATATCATCATCAAACTCATCAAGCAGTGCGAGTTCGACTTAACAAAACCGTCGAATTATCGAGCAGACAATGGGCGGGTTTGTCAACAAACAACTTAATGAATTCTATGAAAGCGTTGGAATCGGTCATCAAAGAAGTGTTCCACGAACTCCTCAACGAGCGGTGTAGTTGAAAGGCGAAATCGAACTACGGTTGAAGCCGCTAGAACAATGTTGATTTACTCAAAGGTTCCAATGTTTCTCGGGTGAAGCAATCGCCTTGCATGCTACACACAAAATCGTTCCCTAATTCACACTTGTACATGGAAAAACTCCATATGAACTTGTCCACAACGAAAACCTAATCTCTCTTTCCTTCGTGTGTTTGGTGCATTGTGCTATCCAACTAATGAGGTCAAGACTTAGGAAACTTAGGGCTAAAGTGACATTGGAGTATTTGTAGGATATGCACCAAACAAAAGGGATACCGAATCTACAACAAAAGAACCCGAAATATCATGGAAACAATTCACGTTACGTTTGATGGTGACCGGTCAAATGGCTCTGGACACTCCACTCGGGACCCGCACTTCAAAACAGTCCCATTGGTTCATCTCTTGTTCCAAACTCTTCTCAAGAAACTCCATATGTACCTCCATCGAAGATGATGTAAAGAAATTGTTTGATCCTATGTTTGATGAACTGTATGATTCAATTACTAATGAGGTGTTGATCCCTACAACGAGAGGATGCTCATATTCCGTGAATGAAGTCAATCCTTGGTCTCAATATCTTTAAGTCAAGAAGCACTGCTGCTTGATCCTTGATCTCATCAACAAATCATCATTCTTCAAATGTACATCATGGAAATGTTTACGGCATCAATGATGAAGTTAATCCCTTTGCTACTCTGAAGATGCTCCATTTGAAAACATATTTGCTACTCACGAATCATCATCGAACCATCTTCTTGAGGAGACATCGACTCGACTACCTCGGTTCCTCAACAAGCGCCACATGAACACCTCGGAAAATGGACTCACGATCATCCATTAGACAACATCATTGGAAATCCCTCTCGTCTGTATCAACCGGAAACAACTTGCAACCGATGCCTTATGGTGTTTCTTCAACTCCGTACTATCTAAGATCGAACCAAAAGATGTTAAAACCGCCATGAATGAAGATAGGTGGTTCAATGCCATGCAAGATGAAATTCATGAGTTTGATCGACTTGATGTATGGGAGTTAGTACACTCTCAGGCGTGCTATGATTATAGCTCTTAAATGGATCTTCAAAGTAAAACTTGATGAGCATGGTGATGTGTTGAAGAACAAGGCTCGATTAGTTGCTAAAGGATATCGTCAAGAGGAGGTATAGACTTTGAAGAATCTTTTGCTCCGTTGCTCGAATCGAGGCAATCGAATCTTTACGGCTAATCTTGCTAGTAAGAACATGGTAGTTTATCGGATGGATGTGAAGGCGGCATTTACGAGCGGAGATCTTAAAGAAGTCGTCTCGTCGGTAACTGAAGGATTTGTGAATCAAGAGCATCCTACTCACGTTTATCGTCGAAGAAGGCTCTTTACGGTTTAAAGCAAGCTCCAGGGCATGGTATGATACAACATCAAAGTTTCTTCTATCAACGGATTCACAAAGGAGCGATTGATCCTACATTGTTCACCGGAAGTCGAGCAAACATTTAACTCATGTTCAAATTTATGTTGATGATATTATTTTTGCCTCGGCGGACCCAATGGAATGTGATCGTTTTCAAATGAAATGAGTTCAAAGTTTCAAATGTCAATGATGGGACAAATGTCATTTTCTTGGGATTACAAATTTCACAAAGTCCGGAGGCATTTTCATAAATCAATCTAAATATGCAACAGAGATTTTAAAGAAATTTGGATTTGATTCAAGTGACCTGTTGACACCCCATGATTGATCGAACCAAACTAGATGAGGACCACTCGGGGATCATGATTGACCAAGCGAAATATCGTAGTATGATTGGATCACGATGTACCTCACGACTAGTAGACCGAGACATCTTGTTCATTTGTTTGCATGTGTGCTAGATACCGGCTAAGCCTACTAAAAGCACCTTGAAGCGATTAAGCGGGTCTTCGGTATCTCAAGGAACCATCAATATGGGACTATGGTACCGAAGGACACGGTATGTCACTAACGGCCTATCACGAGATCTTGATCATGCGAGTTGTCAAGATACACGTCGAAGTACATCCGGAGGTGCTCGGTTTTGGGTGATAAGCTTGTGGTGGTCTTCAAAAGCAAATGAGTACTTCTATTTCCTCTGAGAGGTGAATACATAGCCATGTCATCTTGTTGTGCTCAAATCTTATGGATGAGATCTCGATTATCGACTATGGCTTTGAATTCAACAAAATCCTACATCTTGTGATAATAAAAGTGCTATTGCTCTCTCATGCAACAACGTTCAACACTCAAGAGCAAAGCATATCGACATTCGACATCATTTCATCGGGAACAAGTGGAAAAAGGTGTGGTGGAACTATATTTTGTGAGGTGCGAATATCGGTTAGCGGACATCTTCACCAAAGCTCTTCCAAGAGAGCGTTTTGAGTTTATTCTTCCACGTCTTGGTTTGAAAAGCCTTCAACGAAACTCTCAAGCGTCTTGAGGAGGAAGGCGAGGAGTAAAGGTCTATCTTCATCTATCTCTTGTAAATATTTATTCGAAAAACAAAATACAAAATTATAAAACCTTCAAAAATCAAATAGAAAAATATAAAACTTTCAAAATCCATAAAAATTTGAAAAAAAATCGAAAAATCTTCAAAAATATTGTCATTTTGTCATGTTTCTCTCGATTCGATAATATCTACGGTCTTGATGTTGTCATTCAAAGAATGACACGGGACTTTAGATGTTGTTCGATTTTAAAAAAAAAAAAAAAAAAAAAAAAAAAAAATTTTTTGGGAGAAAGAGAAACAATGGTTTATTGTCATTTTGAGCAATAACCGGTTTTAAAAGAAAAAACGAGCCATGTTTTATCATGTTTTCAAAATTCCATGCTCGATTCTATAAACATTTATCTGCTGAAAACTAAATGCTTTGAAAAATAACTCGATCTCTATTTTTGATAATCATCGGGACTTATTTGTCAAAATCTCTATCTCTCGATCAACAACCTATGTCATTGATTGAGGGAGAATGATTTCAATTAAATTAAAAAGTTATTTGGCATTAAATTGTTTTCAAAAGATGTACATGCATGTTTTATCAATGGAGTTTAAAGTCTTAAAATCCGATCCTTATCGATTCAAACGCTTTCATAATCAAGTCACAATTCTCCTTAAAAGCTTTCAAAATCAATTTAAATCTATAAGAGATCACAAATCTCAAATGATTTGATAATTGTGATCGGGGAGAATGTGTGATTTAAATTGGATTTAAGCGATAATTCGGTAAATGGTTTTATAAGGATGTACATGCTTTGTCCTTCCCACATGTGACAAACGATTTCAAATTTTCAATGCACATGTTGAGGGGAGCATCTATCTTAAACCTATGATTTGAAATGTGATCATTTATCTCAATGTGCAAGTTCCTCTAGTATGTGCAAAACTCTTTTCAAACCTCGAGGCACATATTGAGGGGAGCAAATTTATGGAAACCTCATCCTTCCGGAAATGCTTTATCTACTTGATTTGATCAAGGAAGTGATGTTGATATCTTTAGAAAATGGTAATCAAAGAAGTTAATTCTTTCTCTTGCCTCCGTGTGCAAAACATTTTCAAATACTTGATGCACATGTTGAGGGGAGTTCTCGTTCTAAAAATATCAAAAACAATTCGGTACAAAATGCTTTGATAATATATCACAAGTATACGAATTGATTTTCAAATGGTTTTCAATTGGATCCAATGGCGGATGAACAATACCAAATAGACCGACCAACTTTACTTTATGTGCGGTGATATAAGGATGATAAGGTTAGGTATTGGTTCCCATGATCCGCCGAGCGGAGGGATCTACCGAGGACAATCCACTAGTTAGTGTAGAAGTCCTTAGGTATGATGATAAAAGGAGAAAAATGAGATATGGGAAGAGTGCGGACTAAGGCGAGCTAGTCTTGGAATAAACCCAACAAGGTTCTAGCTATGAAGTCTCGGTAAGCTTGAAGGGTTGAAGAATTAAAAAGAATTGAATGAGAAAGGGTGAAAACAAATAGCCCTCCATTTATTCAACCTTAGGGGCGAAACCGGGTTCAATTCATATGCTCTTGATGGTAACATCGGTATTGAAGACAAGGCGTCATGGACCCGGTGGCCTTGCACTTCAACTTTCCAAACCACTCAAGTTCCTCTTAAAGGACTTGTTTCATTCTCACGGGAACCGACATTATCTATCGACTTTCTCTTAGAGATTGTTGATATTGAAGAAGAGACCCTCTCCTAGTCTCGACACGGGATCCAAATATGCACAAATTGAGTCTAGAGCCACGAGATCATCAATAAATCTCATTAGGACACTTTCAATGAAGACTCTCTGTTTCACACAATGTGGAAGAGAGATTATATCTTGAGTCCTCGCATTATCCTTGTGGTATTGCGGAACATCCGAGTGATGTGTTTACACATTCACAATGAAGATGGAAAGCCTTACGGAGCCAACATCAAACAAGCTCTGGTAGGTGGCATGTGAGATCTATTATATGGATCAACCATGTGACAAGCGAGCGAAACAATGGGGCGATTCAATTTCTTGAATCAATCACAGGTTCGAGTTAGGGATTGACGGATACCTTTGAAAAACCGGTCTTTGTGCTTAACAACTCTTTTCTTTAGCACATCGACCGTGTACTCATTTTCAAACCAAAGGTGTTTTATGATTGATAATTGATTTTCAATAAAACCTTCGTTGTATTGCAAAAACAATTTCTATTGAGCAATACGATTGTTTTCAAATCTCTTTTCATCAATCGGTGGACTTAAAATTATTTGGTTCACTCACTCCGTGTTGTCTTCTTTGAGATGTTCGGTTTGAGAACGACTAGAGCATTCTGAAACCACATCAAGGAAATTCTTGAATTATACGATCACGAGCGGTACATGTCTTGATCAGCGGGGAACCGTGGGCGTGTACCTCAATTCAACGAAAGTGATCAAAGACACTTTCGTGCGATTTATTACTAGCTTGTTGTATGCGGTACACCCGGCGTTTGCGGTGATCGAAATGAAGCGGTCAATCCATAGCCGCATGCTCACTTAACACATTCATCTCAAAAGAAATCATGATTAGTGCATCAATGACTCGATATTTTCACTCCATGCTTACGCTTTCTGCTGCGCCAATATCATGATTCAACTAAAGCTTCCGCTACTCGATGAGAAGATATCATGATCCGAATGTGAGCATGTCGGTCCTAAAGTCACAACATCACATAATACCAACACCACAAAGGATGTCACGAGATTTTTGATAGCGGATGATCTCAAATGATGGCTCAAAATTATTATCACGTGGATCGGTAAAGACCTCCACTTGAAGTAACCAAACATGCAATGTGAAGAATCAATGACTACGAGCTTAGGAGCAAAGGACTACATCAAGAATGCAAGAACAATTTTAATGTAATATCTATTTGTATTCAATGTAATTTTGGTACATGATTGAGGTGACCTCCTTAGGGAGATTGTTAGGAATTAGAAATTCCGGTATTAAAGAGTCGGTCACCTCAAGTATATGTAATCGTTAAAAGCTCGTAGTCGTAGTTATTTTAAGTTAAGTAGTATTTAGTTAAGTAACACCGTGGAGGACAGACGGGTCTTTACCCAGCTGTATGCACGATCCACGACCCGATGTGTGGCGTTTTATGTAAGACTATAAATACTCTCTACCTCCCAAGGTAGAGTTTGGAACTCATAATAATATCTTTCACTTTCTCTCACTAAGTTCCTAAACCTCTAACTTTCTCTCTAGAATTCCATCTATATGCTACTTTGTGTTATGGTTTGATGTGTATGTGAAAAGTTATATCTTACAAACCCATAAGAAATTGCATTAACTTGATTAGCGATTGTGTTTTCAAAATGTTTTGCGACCTCACAAGTGCAAGGAGGCAAGCTAACCATACAATCAAATTGTTTCGATAAAGAGTTAAGGTTGTTATAGTAATCGACAAGAGAGGACCCACTTTGACTAAGAGAGTTTATATTTTTATGTAAATTAAAGATAGTTGAACCATCAACCTTATCATAGGTATCTTTAATATCATTCCACATTTCATAAGCGGTTTAGCATATATAGCACCAAAGAAATAGTTCGGTGAGAGGTTAAGGATCCAAGTAACTACAACATAGTTACAAGTATCCCATTGATTAGCAAGACTAGGGTTCGAATCATCTCTTATGCAAGTACCATCAATAAACCCTAACTTATTATGGTTTCTTAAGGCAAAGGTCATGGCCATATTCCATATTTTGTAATTTTCAGTTCCAGTGAGTTTGATAGTAATAATGGGTGTACCATTTGTGTTATTGGGGTGTAAATACAAAGCATCACCAAAGGATAAGCTTTTCGCAGTGGAAGAACCACCACCCCAATATTATCATCACCAATAGCCATAGAACAAACAATAAGATGACGAGAGATGATAAGATAGACAAAGGCACGTAGACGAAAAAAAAGAGCGAGATAGACGATAAAGAAATAAATAAGACTTTGTAATTAATAAACAACAAGTACCAAGCACATGAACTGGGTAAACCAGGCGGTATTCATACCACTCAGAGGTGGCGATCAAGATGTTAGTTTACCGTTTGCACCCACAAAGACTTAAGTCTTGTTTGTTTGAAGAAGAGATTAGACTTAGACTTACAGAGCAATATGCAGCGGAAAGAACAAATCACAATAAGAAATAACCAGTGATTATGCCGATAGCAATAACCACAAACCACCAAGTTGTGGCTGATGAGATGTCCCCAAGTTTCCACAAAGAAACCCTTGGATGTAGAATCAATAATGATTATGAGCCTGTAGCTCTGATACCATGTACGAAAGTATCAACAACAACAAGTAAACAAAAGAACTTTTATTCAAACCTAAGCCTCAATAGTCGGCTTAGATTATATCAACAATAGTATCCAAAATGTTACAAGATTAGATTAATGTCAATGAGACAATAATCATGCAAATACAAAGAAGAGACAAGATCAGTGAAATGATCAAAGAGAAGAGAAAAGTGTGTGAGAAATGATTGCACACACAAGTGTGTCTAACCCTAGATTAAGGGACTTATTAAATAGGAGATTAAGTTACACTAAGACCCCTCTAACGGCTATAAATGACTCATCGTGAGAAATGAGAATAGCTTGTGAGAAACGAGCATCTTGGAACTTTAAACCTTTTATTCTTTGTCCATGATTAACCCCTATAATAACCCTACACTGAACATAACTTGAAAGCCATTAGCAATTGATAGAATGACATGTTTGCCACAGATTAATACCCCAAAATTTAACAGTTATGGTTTTAGCACAACGATGCGTGTCGGCCCACATAACCATCTAGAAACTATCATCCACAAGAAAGTCGATGAATACCGGTCCACATGGCATTAAATTTGATGTTACAATAATAAAATATAACTAATATAATGAAACTCCGATAACTCTAACCGCATGAACCTTGCTAATTCTGACCACATGACCCTAAAACCACAACGATGAGTGTCAATTCCAGTTCCATCAGAAACCCATGTAATCCACAACTCAATGTGCCCAAAGTATCAACCATGAATGTATGATGCACAATTCAAAAGTTGTATGTTAACTACATTATAAACAGACTTTGTGCATCATTATTTTATTAAGTTATTGATTGTCAAGGTTATCGATATTAAAAGCCTAATAAGTTTAGTTATTTCGACATATAAACTTCATCTTGTTAATTTTAAAAGTTGTAAACTCAAGCTAATAAGTTTATACGTACGAGACAATCTACAAATCTTGAAAATCCAATAAGATCACAAAATACTATAACCGAAGCAGAGACGAAACTTGAATGTTTTTGTTGGAGGAGACAACTTGTAAAGTATTTGTTTTAGGAGGGCCGATAAACACAACGTAGAAATTTTTGTATTAAAAATAACTAAAACTACAAATAAAAGGGTATAAAATGTACATAAGATTCCGAAAATTTCGGAAGGGACGCAACCTCCCTCGGCCCCTTATATGTTCCGTCCCTTAACCGAAGCACTACCAAAGTCATCTAAAATGTTATCTATGAAAAGCAAATATTTTATGTAGTCAAACAACATGAATCTCTTTTCTCTTTTGAATCAGACGTCTTGTCACTTGCACAAAAGTGATTGTGTCTTAGAGGTGTTGGTTTAAGATTATTTTTGAGCTTACGTGTTAGCGCTTGCACAATCATTTCAGTTACCCGCAATTTATGAAACAAGATAAGAAAGTTTTTTGGGTGTAAAATATGAAAATAAAAATAAAAATAAAAATGAATGCTTCATCTAATTTTGATAATGTTGTTGTTGAACAATTTCTTAGTAAAAAGATTAATGTTATAGAGTAAGGATCAAATGAGAAATAAGATTAAAATGAGAAGGATGAGAATAAACCACAACCGCACATTTCAGAAGCATCTACCAACATAGATGCATCTCCCTTTAAATTTCTCACCCTCATTTAAAATTTGTGGCTCTAACTATTTCTAATTGTTCTCATTTCAAATTTTCTTCTCACTAGATCTCTTCCCGTTATAGTATAGTGTTTTGTTTGTTATATTAAATTATCGTATGTTACAACACTTTTCAATTAAATTTTGATTGTATTACATTTTTTGGATAACATTACAGAAAAAACTTAACTAAGAATATCGCAGATATAATTATTTGTTGTTATAAAATACCGTCACTATAAACGATTACTCATATATACTATATATAAAGAGAAAATACATTTATTTAAAACTTAGTAGATTAAAAAATGAGTGAGTAAGACTAAAATATTGAATTTAATATATTAAATATTTAAATAATTAATTACAATTTAAAACACTAATTTTTTCTGTTCACACTTACTCACACCCATATATACTTAAAAAGAAAATTGCATACACAAACCAACACTAAGGTTGTGTTTGTTTTTACTAAAAAAAGTGAACCACATCTTACCGGTCCGACACGCGGTCGGACATAAAGCTTGTTTGTTTTTTTTTCGTGAGTCGACACGGTCGAATGCATGTACATCTTCTTGAGCAAGAGTTAGAGATTATGTCTTCTCGCCTCTTATCGCATCTTCACAACCACCTCCCTTTAAACCCACAAAACCCTTCAACCCATAGATTAGAAAAACTACTACAAGATAGTTTTGAGTTGTGGGTTTGACATTTATACACTGAATAAAAGGACTGTGACATACTGGATTCTATGTATGTGAGAAAGAAATCATCACATTGGATGCGATTTGTGTTTAAAGTTAGGTGAGTATGTCGGATAAAAGGGAAGGTAGTGGTGCATTTGTGTTTAGTGAAAAAGATATATGTAGAAAGGCATGTCCTATTGTGTGAGTATCATAGGGTTGTGAATTATATTTAGGGTTATAATGAATTGGGCCAAATGTTTGGCAAGTGACCAAACAAATTTAGCAAAAAGATGTTTTGGGCTTGTTCATATATTTTGACATATGATATAAAGAACAAGCTACTTATTTAGTAGTTTATTATTGTGTTAAACTTAAAATAAAAATGTTTTGTTTTATATTTAAGGTTGTCAAAATCGTGAATCGGTAGTCGGGCGGTCGACCCCTTGTAGCTTGTAGACGGTTTAGGCGGGATTAATAGATAATTATCAGATTGATATTTTTGGTAAGTTTTGGGTATTTTCGTCGAGTTTTGGGTATTCTTGGCAAGACTTTTCTTAAAAAAATATCTTGTAATAGATATAAATAGCGACTATAATTGATTAAATTTGTTCAAGGTTGCAAAAATCGAGAATCAATGATTAATTCGGTTGGCCTTCTTGGTTAGTTTTAGGTATTTCCGAAGAGTTTTGGGTATTCCAGGCACGATTTTCCTTAAAAAGCATATTGAATAGATATAAACAGCGACTACAAGCTATTAAAACTAGTTTATGACGAGTTTTTGGTATTTCCGGCAATATTTGCAAGTTTTTAGCAAGTTTGACTATCTTTGACAGTCGTTGACCACATTTGACCGATTTGAACAAATCAAAAAGGTTTGGTGGCCCAGTAGCGCCTAGGCGGTGATTAATCGGCCTTGTAGACATTTTTTTTCAACGCTGATATTTACATAAGCTACTTCCTTATCGTATTGTTCTTAAAAAAACAGACATTTAAAATCATTAAGACAATTATATAAAAACAAACAACATTATTTCATTCAGATTCAGACTTTACAACCACCTCTTATCAGTAAGATGCATTAATCAAATTCAAACCAAACACACATCTTAATGAAACAACACACCCAAACATAAATCATCGGAAAAAATTACACGTTTGGTCCGTGTGGTTTGCTCAGATTTCATGTTTCATCCCTAAGTCATTTTAATTACACCACAGATACATATTTTTGAAACCTTGCACTCATTTAGTCCCTATTTTGGATGGGCCGTTAGTTTCTCCGTTAAGTGTTTGCATCGTTAGTCCCTCCGTTAATAATTTTTGCACAGTTAGTCCTATTTTTTCAAATAATAGTTTTCGCCAGTTATTCCTTCCCCTAATAATAGTTTTCACCCATTTTTTTTACGTTTTTGTCCGTCTTTATCCATTTTCATTCGTTTTTTATCCGTTTTCCCCCGTTTTTCACGTTTTCATCCGTTTTCGTATGTTTTTATATGTTTTCGTCTTTTTTTACGTTTTTATCCGTTTTCGTCCATTTTTTATCCGTTTTCAACATTTTTTTACGTTTTATCCGTTTTTGTTCGTTTTTTATTCGTTTTCGCCCGTTTTTGTCCGTTTTCATTCATTTTTTCTCCGTTTTCGCATGCTTTTTTACATTTTATATGTTTTCGTCCGTTCTTTTTTTGCGTTTTTGTCTGTTTTTATCCGTTTTTGTCATTTTTTTACGTTTTTGCCCGTTTTTACGTTTTGTCATTTTTATCCGTTTTGACCGTTTCTTTTACGTTTTTGTCCGTTTTCGTTCCTTTTTTATCCGTTTTCGTCATTTTTAACGTTTTTGCCCGTTTTCATTCGCTTTTTATCCGTTTTCGCACGTTTTTTTTACGTTTTTATATGTTTTCATCTGTTTTTTTTCATTTTTATCCGTTTCGTCCGTTTTTTATGTTTTCACCCCTTTTACGTTTTCTCTTTTTATCGTTTCGTTTGTTTTTAATCCGCTTTCATTTGTTTTTAATCTGTTTAGCCTTTTTACGTTTTCATCAATTTTTAACGTTTTATCCATTTTGTCTTTTTATATGTTTTCATCCATTTTATTATGTTTTGTCTATTTTATCGGTTTTAAATCCGTTTTTATATGTTTTCGTCCGTTTTTACGGTTTTGTCATCTTTATCGTTTTCGTTTGTTTTGTTTGTTATCTCCGTTTTGCCGTTTTATCCGGACAAAAGCGTAAAATTGTGAAACTACCTTAAACAGACGAAACTACCTAAAACAGACGAAAGCATAAAAAGAGACAACAACGTAAAAAGGACGAAAACATAAAAAGGAGAAACTACCTAAAAAGCAGAAAGCGTATAAAAAGGAAAACGTAAAGAAGGACGGCGTGTAAAGCAGAAAAACGTAAAAAGGATGAACGAACACGAATAAAAAATGAACAAAAACGTAAAAAGACAGACAAATACAGATAAAACCGAAAAAAACGGACGATAAACGTAAAAACGGGCAAAAACAGATAAAAAACGAACCAAAAAGGATAAAACAGATAAAAACGTAACAAAACGGATGAAAATGTTAAAAAACGCGCGAAACGGATAAAAAACGAATGAAAATGGATAAAAACGTAAAAACCAAGCGGCGGATAAAAGCGAACAACGGATAAAGCGACAAAAACGTAAAAGCGGCGGCGTAAAAATCGGACGGCGGATAAAGCGGACAACAATGTAAAAACGGACGAAAAATATATAAAACGTAAAAAGTGCGAAACGGATAACAGCGAATGAGAACGGATAAAAGCGGACAAAACGTAAAAAGTGGGCGAAAATGGATAAAATGAATAAAACGGATAAAAGCGGACAAAACGTGTCGAAAGCGGATAAAAACATAAAAAACGTAAAAAATGGGCGAAAGGATAAAAGCAGACGAAACGAATTAAAACATAAAAACGGACGAATAACTTAAAAACCGGAATTAAAACATGAAAGCGACAAAAAAAAGCGGACGAATAACTTATTATTTGAAAAATAGGGTAATGGTGCGAAAAGTATTAAAATAACGCAAACATAATATGAAAACGGTCCATCCAAAATAAGGATTAAAGAATCGATGTTTAAAAATAAATATATCTATAATTAAAAGCCTAAATTATCGCATCAATGCGCCAATGCGCCAACAGGCCTCGATAAGAAAAGAAAAAATAAAAGAAAAAAAGAAAAAAAACTACACCTAAAACACCCCCATAAAGCCACAAAACTTACCATCTTCCAAACCCACAAAATCTTCGGCCGCCGACAATCAACAAGGTATTTTTTTTTTCTTTCATGATTTATTTGAATCAATGCTGTTTTAGTTAGTTTTCTAAGTATATGAGTTTTATATGTATAAAGATTCAAGATTGTGTATATGGGTTTTTCTTTTCCTTACCATTTCTTGGTTCATAGTTGGATTTTTTGCTTTGTTTTTGTGTTTCTTGGTCCCACTAGTTATTATGTAACATATAAACTGTTAATTAGAATTAGGATTATTTGGTATGGGGGATTAGAAGATACTAAGATAGAACCTATTGGATTGGGTTGGTCATGAATAGAGGAGATGTTGGGTATTTAGGTTGCGTGTAGTAGTGACCGCCCACAATCACATCAGCGGCACATAATCAGCTTTCAACGCCACCAACATAGTGTGATAAGACAACCAACTTCAACCCCAAACATACCCCAAAAACACAAATATACCTCACAATATACAATCACACACACAAAAACAAAAACAAAGACCGACTTCTGCTCCAAAAGAAGCTAAGACGCGTTGGTTGTGTGTGGATATTATAAGAATGACGCGTCTTTGGTGCCGTTTCTCGCGTCTTTGGATGCTTATTACACATAGCCTTAATGAGTATGGCTGACCTTGACTTATGAGACGCGTTTTGATATAATATATGGGCATTATACCAGAAAGTAAAACCGTGAGGCGTAGGTGCCAAAGCGGACAATATCTAACGATAACGGGTTGGTTCATTACACAGTCATTAAATGCATTTTGGTATGAAGATTGTCGACACATTAGGCTGTCCCTTTAGTGCTTATTCGCATATTGTGTTTTTTTAAGATGTTGTAGTTTGTGGGTAATTTAGTGGTTATGGCTATTTGCTTGTATTTTGAGGAAAAGAACTTAGGAATATGCACATGAGATGTGCTTTATTTCCAAGTCATACGCATAAGCCAAAAAAATGCAGCCCCAAATACCCTTTAGTGTATTTTGATATTAAACGTAAAAGAGCTAATGAAAACCGATAATGTGAGTATACATATTTGTGTTCCGGAGATAGGTAGCTATATAGTAAGGTCGAAATGAGTCTGAGTTTGTAATGGCATTGTCGCCATACATATTTCAATTTTTCTTTCAGTTTAGGATGTTGTTTTCTTATACTAATGATTAGTTTTCAAGATGGTAAATTTCATAGTTTATTGCTTTGTATATTTGGACCTAATGTTCTTTGGATTGTCAAGCGTAAGACACACATATCCTCGGTATGAATGAGTAAATAGTTTTTAATTATTGGTTAAATTTTTGGTTATCATGCTTAACACAGATCCGTGTTACTCGGGTTATTGTTAATCTTGCTTTAGTTGTAGTTGGCCTTTTATGGGGATCACTATCGGACAATAAATACATTTATGAGAAAGAGTTTGTTTTAATTATAGATTGTTTGTTTTTTCTCGTGACATAAGAGACGAAAAAAGACTTTGTCTCACTTCAGTTTTGCAGAGGTTTTTAAGTTTATCCACCTCAGCAGAGAGGATTTTGGAAACACAACATCTGAAAAAACAAATCTACCGTAGCTTAAGCACATTTAATAAATATTCAATACGTGCATCATAAGACTTGTTTGAAGCTAACCTATATTATGGATTATTTGTTATTATGTTATAGGTAGCACAAAAAGCAGAACATTGTTAGCTGAAGTTTTGTGACTACTGAAAACCAAAGCTAGTGAAATTTTTGTAGGGAATGGAGGAAAACACAATCATAAAAGAGGATGCAACTGACCGGATATCAGAGCTTCCTGAATGTATTATTGAAAACATACTATTACGATTGGATAAACCTAAAGAGCGTGTTCGAGTGAGTGTATTATCTAAAAAATGGTTTGCTCTAACCGCTTCTTTACCCGTGTTAAAATTCCTTTTCTCTGATTTTGTGGATGAAGAAGATTGGATTTCCGGTCATGGTCGTCGTGATGTCAGGGAAAATTTTTACAAGTATGTTAAGCATACAGTTTCCAGATTTTGCAGCCAGCAAAACACAAAGATTGCCCACACATTAAAACTCTTAGCAGTGGTTGGGGATGATACAGAGTTAGACACTATTGGAAAATGCCTTGAATTAATTCTTATGAGAGGCGTAAAGGTGTTGGATATTTGTATCAAGAAAAGTAGGAAAAGTAAGTGTAGGCCAATGTACCGTCTGCGTGATATGCTCTCATATGTGTCGACATTAACATCGTTGCAAATATCTGACTGTGTGATGTTACCATCGTCCTTGATGGTTGATGTTGTCAACTTCAAGTCTTTGAAGGCGTTGTCGCTTAATAGAGTCCCTTTATTTACACTTGTGATCATGCATTTGACCGCTAGTTGCCCTCTTCTTCAGGATTTAGTTGTTGAATGTTGCTATGGTTTTAAAAAATTTTGTGTTTACGGGCAGAATCTTAAAACACTTCGGTTTATCGATGACAATGGAAAAGGAATTGAGGCAATAGATATTGATGCTCCAAATCTATGTGAATGCCTCCTTTCTGTAGGACAAGGGAGAGGTGCAACATCTGTGATCTTGGGTTCATGCAAACAGTTAAGGACCTTATATTTAGATGGGCCTTTTTTCCAGACATCAATAGGGTTTGCTGACTTTTTATCCAACTTCCCCTTCCTTGAAAATTTGTCTTTGTGTCTTGTCAATCGACGCAACATCCTCGCGGTTTCTAGTCCATCCTTGAGGAACTTTGTGCTGTATGACGAGTGTGATCTGGAAGAGATTGATATGAATACCCCTAATCTTCATCTATTTAGATACTCAAATTCATGGAATTGTAGCAAGTCAGGCGAGGTTATTATAAAAAGCGATACGGGAGAGTTGAAAACATGTATGGAATGTCACATTCTCAATAAAGTCGACACTCTTTGGCTCCTGAAATTGAGGCGATTTTTGGAAAAGGCAAACAAATTCAAGTTTTTGAAGCTTAATAATCGTTATGGAAGGGTAATTACCTAAATTTATTTGCTTTTGTATTTATACTTACTCGCGAGCAATGATAGAATAACAAAAAATATTAAGTCAACTTTATGTATGTCTTGTAGCTTTCTTTAGATTCTGATCTATTAAAGGTGACTCAGTTGCCACCTTATGAACTCGAGCATGTTGAGCTAAACCTGCCGATAAGACATGTATTGTCAGTCTTGGGTGGTGTACTTTGCTGTTTTTGTCCTCGTTCCTTAAGTTTGACATCAGGCTTTTCTGGAATAAGTGATGAAGGGCGGAGCCATTTCTTGAAGGTATTTAGAGTTACATGCACTTTTTTTTTTCTTTCTGAAATATGGTTCGCTTTTGTTTTTTTTTATTCATGTTCATTTCAACTTTAGTGGATCTTTATCTATGTTCTTTTTTCTGTGTTCCAGTTAAATAAAGATACTAGTTTTGTTTTTCAGTTTATATCTGAGAAGCTAATTCTACTAGAAGAGGGAGGGCCCACTAATATTCGAATCGAGTGGTCTATTCCTTCCAAAGCCAAAATCTACTTCAGCTGGAACTCAATGCTGACAACATTAACCCGTTATGATATGACGCAAACAGTCACTTTTACAAAGGAAGGTCGTGATACGGATCAGGGTCAGAGGTGGCTCAAGAAATATAAGAGACAGCGTTTTAAACAAGTTCAGAGGTCTTTAGGCAGATAAAGAATATCATGTTTCCTTAATGTTTCTTCTTTCTGCAGCCTATAAATAGTTATAGGGGAGTAGTGATTATGCAAATTTTGTTCGTATCGATGGACAACCTGGGGAGTGCTCACAGCTATATATAATGGCCAGAATTATCTTTTGCTCTTGTTTTCTTTTAGTTTAATAAAACCCATCCAGTCTAATATGTATCATGTCCGTGCATTATGTACGCCGTACAGCTATAATGGCGAGAATTATCCTTTGCTCTTGTTTTCTTTTAAAGATATGCAAGTGTAGAGGTTGCATGATCGTTTGAACTGAGGAATCCTTTGGTGACGATGGGAAATAATGTTTCGTGTGTTGAGCCATTGATTCGACTTTGTTTTGATGTACTGCTTTCTAGTTTTTGCGCTGATTGCCATTATTCTGACAACTCACTATCATTCATCTATGCAAATAATTCGACGAAGGCCTAGTCAAATTCTGTAAACTAACAGGTTTATTAAAACAAGGTATTGTTCTCGTGACAATATTCCTTATTCGTAAACTTTTGTTCATTCGTACACTAATAACCGAAAGAACACTGCCTATAGCTACAAGTACCAACGTAAAAATTGCAAATGGCTCGTCGAGAAAGTGAGGAATAGAGTATATGATTGGAAGAACAAATCCCTATCATTTGCCGACCGTCTACAATTAATAATCTCCGTTGTCCCATCTATGTGGAAAAACTAGAAGAGAGGGGACGGGGGGTGTTGGTGAGTAGTTTTACCAATTAAAACCTTGTTTTAAAAGATTTAGATCGACCTATGTCCTTCTTGATGTTTGGATATTGATACTTAGATACGAGATATATAATCAACAAGATAGAGTATAGAAAGATAGAAACATGACACAAGTATTTATAATGGTTCGGCTATAAGGACTCTTTCCTTGCCCTACTCCACTTACCGAGTACCCAACTCGAGAGTTCGTAAACACTACACTATAATCTCCTTATCATGGCGAAGAAGCCTTTACAACGTCGTTTACACTTTATCCGGTACAAAGCTAAATACCGGGTTCTTCCATAAGTTAGAATCAAAACTACGTTGCTTACACTTTATCCGATACAAGGCTAGATACAGAGTTCCTCTACAATGGAGGAACCAACACCCTATGCACCAACTATCACAACACACATCGACATACCATATCGAATACACCTATCGACACACCATAGCAACACCTTTAACTAACACAACGCATCTAGTAAAAACCAAGAAGAATCAACAAGAAATACTCCAGTGATCTTGTGATTATAACGAAGCCTAGCAACCCATATCTTCGAGCTTGCAAATCTTCTATGGGAAACATCGTGATCTCGCCTTTAAGAGGTACCTAGAGAATCACTAAAATAAAATCTACATGGATGATCTAAGATCAGAGTTTAGAGAGACAAAGAGAGGAGAGAATAATATATGTGAATGACCAAAAACAAGCGAGAAATGGCAAGCTATTTATAGGCCAAGTCTGGTTACTGTGGTCTGGTTCCGGCGGATCCTTCCCAGAAAGGATCCGACTAGTATAATCCAAGGGATCCGACGAGCTGGAGAAACCAGTCCGAATTTCGGGTTATATTCCGGGTCATGGGTTATGGGTATTGGACCATGGGTCATGGGTACCAAAAAAGATACAATATATATAGATAATGAGTTATGGGTCATGGGTCATGAGTTTGGGTCATGAGTTACCCAACATGACATATGCATGATGTAAATAAATGGGCCATGGATCATTGATATGGGTCATGGGCATAAGTTATGGGTTATACAAATATACCCATTATATTTACTTATATATTTATTTATCTAGTTTATGCTTAATGTATTAAGTAACAAGTATTAGTTTTTAAAATAGTTTTGACTTTATGTAAACTATTTAACTAGATGGTTTATTAATAGAATGAGTTAGGAAACTATTGACTTGAAAACTTACATATTTTATTTACCTCGTTTAAATACTTTTATGATTGTTATTAACAAAATATTGAAAGATCGTAGAATATAAATAAACGTTTTTACGGTTTATTTGTATTAACAATCTAATCTATTGGTCTCTAAGATAAAATTTTAAGGTCTACAATATAAAACAAAATAGAAAAAATCTCAAAGATTAGTTAATTAGTTAAAGCTGATGGGATAATAGTAAAATTGGTTAAATCTTGATTGATTTTGCTTAACAAGATGCTAATTCATACTTTTAGGATGTGGACTAAACAATGATAACAAGACCACCCGTAACAGGGGCAAGACGACTGAGTTACAACACCCAAGACACGTGAGTTGCCCCACAAGACGTGTGGGCGAAGGGAATAAATGAGGACTTGGTCTGTCCATCGAAAAACATACCCCAACGTTTAAAAAACTACCCAACTAAAAGATATAAAATTTCTTTTAAATTCTACTGGAATTTTATCTCTATAAATACCCCAATACTATTTCATTTTCATTCACACTTTCAAACAAATTCTTTCTTATACAACATCGGTCTACACATCTCATCTAAAACAAATGGATTTCGATCAAATTTTTACATCCTTGGATGAGGAAGAAGTTAGTAGTATCGATCTAGAGTTTTTAAAAGAGGCCGTTATGGTTTACCAAGCTTCCATTTCTACAATCCTAAAAACCCTGACTTATTAATTAAAACACGATAGATAGAGATCATTACAGTGCTTATGATCGTTTTGTGGTCGCTTACTTCTCTAAACTCAATGTAGGCAACAAATTATTTTAAAGCGGTTCGAATGAGCCGATAACTATTCACACATTTTTGGAAAAGAACGATAATTGTATTTTCAACATAGTAGTGATTATACGGGAAGGTTTGACATTTCCCATTGTTGAAGTGTACTTATGCAATTAGTCCATTGGTATCGACACCGCTCACGATGCTCGATACGAATATCTGTAAATGGGTGAGAAAACTTCCTGTGATTCTCTCCATGCTTTCTCTAAGGCTGTTATGGACTTATATGGAGACGAGTTATCGCTAAGGCCTACTTATATTGATGTCGAAAAACTCTATGTTTTTCACGAGGAAAATATGGGTTTCCTATGATGTTAGGAAGCATTGATATTATGGGTTGTTCGTGGACTAATTGCCCAAATACATATCGTGCTCAAAATTGTAGGGGTGATCACGAGCCACATCCATTCAATTTTGTTGGAAGGGGCTGTCTCACAAGACTTATCGATTCAACATGCGTTCTTTGGTGTTTCTGGGGCAAACAACAACGTCAACGTTACACGTCAATCGCCTTTATTCGACGATCTCAAAGATGGGAAAGCACCAGAGGTTCTGTTTGTTGCTAACGACGTGACTTATAAATATGGATATTATCTTACTGACGACATATATCCGGAATGGTTAGTTCTTGTTAAGTCTATTTCATAAGCCACGTGTGAATGATACAAAGCGAATAAGGTATAAGCAAGCGCATGAAGCAACAAGAAAAAATTCGGAACAAGCGTTCGTATGAACGCATGAAGAAACGTTACAAGTTGTTTGCGATTTAGTCAACACATAATCCTTAAAGCCGATTTTGTAGAACACATTTGGCGTCAAACAAATGCACAATAATGTGTAGTTTCATTTTATTTCAATTTTGATTGTATTATTATTATTTTTTGAATTGTCCATTTATGTTTTTTATTTATTAATGAAATTTTAATGTAAGTGTTTAAAAAAATGAAAATGAAATAAATAAATAAAGTAGAAATTGATGGTGAAATTAGTTATCCTATTACACTAAAATGGTGGTGAAATTGGTGGTAGAGAAAGATTAGGTGTCGTGATATGGCGGTGATCGGGGCCGTGTCGTGGATTCGGGGGCCCGTGCGAATGAAAATAATAGGCCTTTTAAAACATAAAATTCTTATGAGTGTACGAAAGGAGTACGTACAACATCAAGAAAGATTTGTAACCAAATAAAAGATGCTTAGAACTGATTATTTTCTAGCTTGCCATATTTTATATTTTACCATATATAGAGTTCAAGTTATTCTCTCAAACTTTCGTCCCCTCTGATTTGCTTTCCCTTTAATCACACGGGCCTAGTTGACTAATTGTTACCTAAGGGTGTTCACGGATTGGGTAATATTCACAGTAACCGAAAATCAAAACCGAACTGAACCGAAAATAACTGAACCGAATTTGTGACCGAACCGAATTGGTCAAAACCGAATCGAACCGAACTAAATATTTGGTTATCGGGTTAGATATGGTTTTGACAATGAAAACCGAAAACCGAACCGAAAAACGAATTCATATAAAATATATATTTTTCTATGTATATATGAAAAAAATCACTAAAACTCTTTTTAATATAAATATAACATGATTTAAGCTTGAAAAAATATTTTGTGCTAAAATATATATAATTAAATAAAAAATAATTAAAATTATGTAATTCGGGTTATTCGGTTCGGTTTTCGGTTATAGGGGTTCGGTTTACGATTATTCGATGCGGTTTTCGGTTCGGTTGAATCAAATTTAATTTCGGTTCGGTTCGGTTTCGGTTATACCGGAAAAAAAATTAACCGAACTAACGAATAAATAAACCAAATAACCCGATAACCGAACCGATGAACACCTATTGTTACCCATTTCCTTTTTATAATAGTTTGATTGAATGGGCCACAAAAGAACTGGGTTGCAGACTAGTGAAAGGTTAATAGGTTTTGGGTAGTATTTGGAGGCCCCCTAAGAATAATGGGCCCTGTACAGTTGGTCACCCTGCACATGCCCAAATCCGGCCCTGACAGTGATGAATGCATTCATGAGGTTTTCTTATGAGACTTAGGGCCCGTTTGGTTTGTTGATAGGTTTAGAATTCAGATTTAAATTTGATAGATATGAATGAAAAGAATGAGAGAGAATGCATTTGATTATTATAATATTACTTCCTCCGTCCCAAAATATAAATCCACTTTGTTATTTTTGGTTGTCCCAAAATTCATGTCCATTTTTAATTTCAACCAATCAAAATGCTTGTAAGTGGGTGAGAATGAATTTTATTGGTTAATATTGTAAGTACCACTTTTCTTAAACTTTGTGAAATATGAAAGTGGACGTATAATTTGAGACGGATGGAGTATAAATTAGTTATAATTAATTATGAAAATGATTGTTTGACTTTTAAAACTAATAAGAAAAAGACGAGCAAAATAATAAAAAAAGGTGGAAGTGTGTGGTGGACAGAAATTTGTCGGGTGGTATCAAACGAAACCTCCCAAAATGGTAGGAAATGAGTTTTTAGAAATGATTTCATTCGTTTATTTCTAAATGTGCTACCAAACAATTAATTTTTGGTATGATTGTGTTTTTTGAATCAAAAACCCACATAACAAACACACCCTTAGTCTATCGGCTAACTTGAATGAACACGGTATGAATTGAATGAACTAAATGATTATAAGCAGAATCGAATGGAAGTAGAACACTCAAGTAAGAACATCTCACTCATTAAACACACACATAGATAATAGCTCCAATGAGTTAATCAGCTCAATTTAAAAAAAAAGGAACAAGCATACTATTATTCTCCTTTTATACTAACAATAAACTAAGAGTGTTAGCTACAACTCAAGTTATTCAACAAGTTATAAACGTGTCGTGTCACCTTTTATCTTATAACACAGATTCTAAAAAAAACTTCTCTACAAACATTTCTATAACAAACCAAAAAAACCCCACTTAAAAAAAAAGCCGTGCGTTATACACAATAAATTCACACCTATAACTTACCTATAACACAGTACGCTTTGCAGTTTAACCATGTTATAGAAACCAAATCGGTCTTATAACATGCCTATAATTTCTTGTATTGAGCATTCTACTATTCAAAGATGCAGAAGTGGTCCAAGAACTATGAATACGATTGTGCAAGAATGACCCATAACGCGCAAACATATATTATGATATAGGATAAATAAATGTATAATCCTCTAATATTTGGGCAATTTTTGATTTAACGTTTAACCCTTTTAGGGCATGGTTTTATTCTTTCTGAAAGGTTTAAATCAATGAGAAAATCGTGACCGCGTGCAACTTTTTTTAGGTGGCGACTGATATCTCTCCAGTGTCATAGCCCCTTGGCAATTAACAACTGTTCCAGTGACTGATGATGTACCCTCCAAACAGGTCGAAGGACACCCCTTCGAACTGTGTCGAAGTCCTTCTGTACGAAGGCCCAAGTTAGTTCTCCCAAATGTTCATTGGCGTCAAACCATTCGTACACACTAAGGTTACCTATGGGGAATTCGCCACTCGAAGCCCTAAGCCTTTCGGGGTGTGGTTGACGAGGGAACAAAGGACAGAGGACCATCCTGACTTGGTCAAACCCACGATTTCCCTCTCATCCTTGGCTTTCCCGTCAAGGTTGAGAACGTGGGTCACTAAGCCCTAGCGGTTACCTAAAAGCATGGGACGCCCCATGTTCTTCGATATTAGCGCAGAGGTGCCCTCGAGCCTATTTTCTCTACTATAAATAGGTGGGACAAGCAGAAGTTTATGGTAAGCTCACTAAACACTTTACTCTTTACTCATACTCATTTTACAACCATAACTCATACTTACTCTCACGGAGGTGGTTCGCGAGGTCCAACCCTGCGTAATCATAAAACATAGTGTCTTCGTATTTCTTATTCTCGGTGAAAGACAAACTTGGCTGAAACACACACCCCTCTTACCTTCGATCATCATTGAAGCCTGGTAGTGCAATTTAGTGTACAATCAGTGGCGCCATCCATGGGACCCTCTACTATAAGTCCCATAATCACCAAGTCTTAACCTCCTAACTGATTACGGTACTTTTCCGGCATGGAAGTAGGACGAGAAGATACACCTCCACCAGGTTTTTCTACCTTGGTACCCATCACCACAACTAACATCGATAATCTCGCCTCTATAACCGCCTCCACCTTCACTACACGATCTCGCCTAGAAACAACTCCCATACATCACGCTTCAACTTCAGCTAATCCCATTCCATAAATTAGCCCTGCCTTAATTGAGGCAAACTTCGAAGCATTAGAGTCCTTGATAAGGGCTCACAAGAGGCAAGTTCTTAACACCAAATACGAAGGGAATTGGAATATTCCAGCAAGGAATATGATGAAGAGATTGAGATAGAAGAAAGGCCTCGACCAACAAGCAGGGGGCGATCTGCCTTACGAATTGGTTCTCCGTCCGTAAGGAGGCCTAATGGAACAACGATAGGTTTCAAAGATGGTCTCGGCAGAGATCCTGGTAGAAGGGAGAGAATACCGGGAGAAAAGAGGAGTGAGAACTCCAACGGAGGAAGTAATCCAGTTGGAAATGGTGCCTCCATCGTACGTTTCGAGTGTTGGAGGACCTCCTCCATACGCTAGGATAAACCAACTACCAACTCAAGGCATGAATCCCTACCTGCCTACTCAAACCTACAATGCTTATCCTCCGAATGGATCCCTTCACAACCAGAGTTACCAGCACATGCCTTATGGGCACTTTCCTATGCACCCTACACACCCAGTGAGGGGAAATCCTTCGTACCAAGCTCCCTCAGCTTATACCGCTTTCTCGCAACCACCTATCCCCGCAAATCACAATCCGTACAACCCTACACCTGCTTATGTACCTCCATACAACCCTTTCTATGCAGAAGCTTCTAGAGCTTGCACACCCTTCGTGAAATGGATCGAAGACTACCCTTTGCCTGATGGGTTGAAGATGCCTTCTCACATAGGCACTTACGATGGGAAAGGCGATCCGGATAAATTCTTGCACTTGTTTGAAGGAGCCATCAGGATGCAGAAGTGGGCTATGCCAGTGGCGTATCACATGTTCACCTACACTCTCGAGATTACGCACGAATATGTTGGAATGGGCAAAAGTAAGAAGCATCGTAAGTCTGGATGATCTCAATGCTAAGTTCCGATCGCACTTCAGCCAGCAGAAGAAGTACACTAAGACTCACTTAGCCGCCCATACCATCAAGCGGAGAGAAAGCGAAAGCACAAGGGCCTTCGTCACTCGGTACACTGACGAGACCTTGCAGATTCTGGGGTTGCATGACGAGCAAAGGATTTCCGGTTTCATGCATGGCTTATGAACACGAAGTCTGGTGGAATTTCTATCCACCGATCTTCCGACCACTTACAAGGCACTCATGGAAAAGACGTACACTTGGATTGAATCCAAGAAAGTAGCAGCCAACGGGGCTCCGGTCGAACAAAGAGAAGCCTCCGAAAAGTTCTCCAGGGGGTCCTCCTGGAAAGGAACCAAGAACAGATAGAAGAACAGGGACCGCTTCGCTCCCTATAACAAAGGCTCAAATCATGGGCTCTTGGAAAACTTGGTCAAGTCTCCTAGGAAATCCTCGCTCTTGAGAAAGTCTGCTAAGTCCTTGACCCACCCCTCACATGTCGGTACGAGGTAAAGGCAGGGACATGTCGAAGTACTGCCACTTTCACGAGGACCATGGGCACGACACTGATAGTTACAGGGAGTTGAAGAAGCAAATTGAAGAGGCAGTATGCTCCAGGCAGCTGGCACATCTGGTAAAAGGCATTAAGAAAGGAAAGGACAAGGTCTCCGACACCTAGTTGGGCGAATGGAAAGGAAGCAAGAAAGAAACTACCCCTGCAGAAGCCCCAATACTGATGGTACACAGACAGGATCCAACCCTGAAGCGAAAAGAAGCAGATGTAGAGCTAGGAAGTGTAGGGGAGATAACGTTTTCATCCATTCTAGGGCGGACACCTTCAACTGATCCTGTTGTCATCAAGGTGTGGGTCTCCAATAGGGAGGTGATAACATCAAATAGTCTTGATATTCTAAGCATTAATTTCTCCCTTTATCATCACATTATGAGTAAAATGCTAGTGAAAACATCCTTATTCCTTATTATCTCATTTCAGGACCTATTTTATGCAAGGAAGCAGTGAATGGACATTTTGAAGTCCATAGGATGACTTTTCTCTCAATTACGGGCGTAACCAAGTAATGAAGTTACGGCGTAGTAATGATTATGAAGATTACGGCGTAACAATGGAATATAATTACGCCGTAACATGACTACTGAACTAGAAGCAGCATTCTTGATAGGAGATAAGGCGTAACCCTCAGCTCAGGTTACGCCGTAATAACGGATAAACATAAGACTTACAAAGGATACGGCGTAACCATCAGCTCAGGTTACGCCGTAACAGAAGAAATGCATATGATTTAAGAAGACTATGGCGTAACCTCAGTTATGGTTACGCCGTAACCATGGATAAACAAAAGATTTGAGGAGTTACGGCGTAATTACTTAATAAATGTTACGCCGCAACTAGTATCCGAGCCTATAAATAGTCGAAGGTTTCATTAGTTTTAATTATCTCTCCTTCCCCAAACCTTCTAGGGTTTGGAGAGATCAAACACGAAAGAAGAAGCATGGTTTAGGAGCGTTGAATAACGAAGTGCTCGTCTCACGATTTCAGTTGTATTCGAGTTTGAATTCCTTTTATATTTTTCTAGGGTTTATACTATGAATTCATGTTATTAATTAAAGTTTGCAATTATGTCATTGATTTTCTCTTTATTTCTTTATAGACATTTACTAGTCTTATCATAGATCGCTAGTCTCGGTAATATTATAAACTTGTTAGTATCTAAAGGGTGGGAGATATGACCAACCGACCTCGATCTAATAGGTTGCAGTATGAGAGGAATTGGCCATAGTACAACCACTCTTCGTGTGCGAATCCCGACCAAATGATCACCTATCAAGTGGAGGTATTTAAGAGGTTGGGGAATCTAAGTTCCTAACGGCTGGGTTTCCACAGACTAGATCTAGTAGTTGTCCCTTAATGATCGCTATTAGGTTGCCGAATGATCCGGGTGACTGTTCATCTTGGTGAGGAATCTAAGAACCATAGGCCATGACGAATTGACCAAAGGAGCACGGTGATAATTAACCATTATATAGAACCTTTATATCGAGAATCAATTCATATTTGTATTCTTAATTAAGCTTTGTTTATCTATCTCTTTATCCTAAAATTACGGTATGCGTGTGTATGGAATAATAGCATATCGATGAATTATCATAATCTTATCACACCAAAATATTATCAATATCAATTCTAATCAACTTAGTTCTTTCAAGGTCACAACTCTCTTGGGACGATACTCGGATTACATAAGGCTTTACCACATCTGACCGGGTTCTCTGCTCGTTAGTATGTGTTGACCCTAAGTTATATAAATATTAAAAGCAGGATAAAATAGCACATCAGGAGGTGAACCGAGTGATTGAGTCCAAACCGTCAAGTTTATCACACAAGTCAACCACTTGTGAATGGTCAACCGTAATAAAATTAAAACAGTCTAAAACCAATGCAATGAAGATCTAGAGGAGTATAGTGTTACCTCAGGTCGTTAAGTCCCACGGAGGATTAATGGTGTTTAAAAACTTTCAGATGTCGAATAATCACTAAGGATAGTGATCAGTAAGGATTTTGCTTTGGATAATTACACTCTTGATTGATTGGAATTGTATTTGGATACGAATTGTAAAGCACAACAATCGATTAAATAAACTTAAACACGTATGTTTATTAAATTACGTAACGTACAAAATAAAGCGTGAGATCTAAGAAATAAAAGACCTACAAATATGAAAATGATATTTTGGAATCCTAAAAATAAAATAAAATTATTGGAAAATTAAAATTATTTTATGACTATTTATTTAATTATTATTAATTAAAAACTATTTTTAACTATTTAATAATACTCTAAAATATAAGAAAATGTGAAATAAAGCTAGAAAAATGAAATTATGATTTAGAAAAATCTAAAATATTATAAAACTTATTTTAAAACTGAAAATATAATTTTACACTTTTTATCTATTTATTATTAATTAATTACTATTTATTAGCTATTTAAATTACACTTAAATACAAGAAAATATAAAATTAACCTGAAAAATGAAATTTTAACTTAGAAAAATCTAAAATATTAGACAACTAAATTTAAAACTGAAAATATATTTTTTATGCTTTTTATTTATTTATTATTAATTATTTAATACTTTTAACTATTTTAAATTTTAATAAATACTAAACAAGCTAAGAAAATTATGAAACTTTTTATAAAAATATCCTATGATGACAGAAAGCTAAGAAAATTATAAAAACAAGAAGTGCTTAATAATAAGCTGAAAATAAAAATTAAAAAGCTAATTTCTATTAAATAAACGCTATCACTATTTTTAAAATGATGTTTTTGTGATTTTTCTTTTTGAAAACTATTTAACTGCTTAAAGTAAGAAACTTTTATGAAAACAAAAATTTTGAAACTTGAAAATAAGCTGTTTGAGAGCTTATTAGCTCAACAGTTAAGCTAATGAGCTTATTTGGATTTTTCAAGCTTAAATAAGCTTACAAACTGAAACCAAAGGTAGATTAAGATACAAACAAGCTTAAGCTACTTAAATGAAGCTAAAAAAACACAAAGGACTACACTAATAAGCTATTAATAAGCTAATAAGCACTAATCCTAAACCAACTAACCAAACAGGCCTGCAGCCATATTCACAAGCAGTTTAAGCTTATGTAATAAGCTAAAAAGCTCAAAACAAAGACTGAGGTGTCAAGATGGACTGGTGGGCTTTCCAAAAAGTCCAAGCTCACACACTGGGGTTGACTAATGAGCTTGTGGTGAGCTTGAGAAAAAGCTTATAAACCACTGAGTACATATGTGTACACAGAAATGGGACAACCTAAAAGTTACTTGCAGCCCTAACAAATAAGCTGCAAAGTGGAAAAATAAGCTTGGACTAAAGAGATGGGTAGATTAGCTTTCCAAAGAACCAAATTTCACAAGCTATGGTTTACTAATAAGCTTTTTATGAGCTTGTGAAATAGGTAGGCTCAACTGTGCACAGGGCACTATTTTGAAGAAGGGTCTAAAGTAAGCTAGAAAATAAGCAGTTTAAAAAGCTAATTGAAAATTATAAAAATTACTATTGTAAAGATGAGAAACTATACTTTAATATCCCAAAAGCTCAAATCTTGAAAGCTGAAATTAAGTCCTATAGAAAATTATCTATTTTATTCAAAAACGACTAAAACTGAAAATTTGACTTTTTATATTATGCTAAAGGTTGACTAATATGAACTTTGGATTGATTATACTAACTGATTATGTTGTAATAAGCTATGTTAAGATGAAAATAATCTAGGTGACCAAGTTATAAACCTCTATGATGAATTTTATTGCCTAAATCCTAACAGTGAACTAGTAGATTGAGATTAAAGGTGATTTTGACTTTTTACAAAGTAAGGACTGGATTTTATTGCTTCTTTAAGTTCTTATGACCTAATGTGACACAGATCAAACAAGAACAATGGCATAAACACTCTATAACACAGTTAAACCAGTGAATCCAAACAACCTTTTATGCAACTGTTTTGAAGATTTAAACACTAAAACGGATTTTTAAACCAAGAAAGCTATTGATTAACTTATATTAACTATATTTAGACAGGATTAAACTAAAATGAACAAGATTTAAACACTAATACTAAGAAATGCAAATTATGAGAAAATTGCTTACAACTGTGTCCAAGCACAAAACAGAGAACCAAAGACTGAAACAACTTCCTATAGCTTCCCAAGAAGCTCTAAACCAAAGGGCAATCCAATATTCACCCTGCTCCAGCTTTTATCTTCATTTCCATGGATTTTTATTTTCACTAATTTTTTGTATTTTGGTAATTTTCTTTTTGATTTCTAAAATGAGTTTTAAGGTTTCTAATAGCTTAAATAAGCTATATAGGAGCTTATGTTAGCTTATAAGTCCAAAGCAACAACTAACAACAACATTAACACATATTGAGATTTTTGAAATGAAAATTGCATAAACTGAATTTGCAACTGAAAACTTGGAATTGATGATTGCAAAAGATTTATATTACACTGAAATTGATATCAAGAGTACTTGAAAACTTAAAATTATACTGGAAATGTAAAATTAATGAAAATGACATACATTAACTAAATTAAAACTAGATATCTTTTTACATTGCATCTCCTCTCTTCTTTATAGCTTTTTGAGACTCCCCATATGCCTCTGAACATTTCCCATCAACAATCTTGACCATTGGTGCTCTGAAACAGATCCTAGCCTTTAAAACTGATTTTGGCGCCAAAAGTGGTACTAGTGGATTAGAGCAGGTTTTCTTCAATTAAGGATTATTGGAAGATTGTGGAGGTGGAGGGGACAAGATGAGAAGTAGATATGGAGCTAGGAGTGATTTGGCAGCAAAAACAGGGGTTGAGGTGAGGTTGGAGTGTTTGATGGTGGGGAAGCATTAAATGCTTGGTGGCTGGTATAGGAGGAGGGGGATGAGCTGGAGAGATAGGTAGTGAGGTGTAAAGGTGGTGAGGTGGAGGAAAAAACCACTGGTATTGGGATTACAGGCGAAGGTGAAGAAGATGAACAGTGATACTGGTATTTTGGCGCGTTGACTTTCGTTGACCCGTTTTTAATATTAACGAAAAGAGTTCAAAATGGGGGGTCAGAGGATAATGACAGGGGGTCTTTTGGGTTTGGCTGGGGTTCAAAATACATAAAGGGGGTCCGTTTGATATTAAATAAGCACAAGGACCATTCATGTAATTTTCTGTTTTATGAGGGACCAAAACTACCACTTTTCCAAAGTTATAATAAGGACCAATCTTGACAAACTTTAATAGTACAAGGACCATATTTGATTATTTTCCATTTTTAAATATCCAATGACCTTTTATGACAATTTTGTAAAGTTAAGGGACCTTTTACGCCATTTGCCCAAAGATTCATTCAAGGACCATTTTGACAATTTAGAATATTTTAGGGACCTTGAATGATAAAACTCCATATTTTTGGATTCGAGGGACTAGATTTGACAACTTTTGAAACTTGGGGACTAAAGCGCCAATTATGCAAACTTGATACGTTTTCATCGATTTTGATATTTTGCATTTAAAACACATAAAACACTTATTTGTGATATTTTTATCATTTTGATGCATTTACGAGTGTTTCGGATGTTTTGCGATCTAAAAAGGTACAAAAATGATGAGTATTTAGATACTCATCACCGAGCATACATGGACTGTGGAAGCTCCTGCGAATTCATCTACGAGCACTGCTTCCTAAAGCTTAAGCCATCAATACGCTCGCAGAGGGTAGACTCAAAGGTACCCTTGGTAGGGTTCTCCGTGAACACTCTTGGCCCTCGGAGAGGTTCCCGTGGAAATCACAATTGGAGAAGGCCCTTATCCGAGCGGAAACTCTCACCTTCATCATAGTCGGTCGATTCCTTACAATTTGTTGATAGGAAGGGCGCCATGCAAAAATGGATATCGTGGTCTCCACCATACACGCACCATCAAGTTCCAAACTCCCTCTGAGTGGGGACTGCTCATTCAAATTACTGAGGCGAGCGATGGGTGTATGGTGTCAAGAAAGTTAAAGAGGGCGGAGGAACCTCCGATAGCCATTCTAAGTTGTGCGAGGCCTTGAAGAGCGAGTGGTAGTAAATCCAAGTTACCCAGAACAAGCGATCGTGATAGGAAAGCGACTTCAACGAACTTCAAGGCAAAGCTTACGAGTGTTACAAACTAACCTTGATGTTTTGTATGGACCTATTCGACATGACAGGACTTCCAAAACGCGGTGATTGACGGAAAGCCCTTGATGCGGAACACGAGCTCAACGAATACAAGCACATGAGCCAAAATGCACAACAACCCGGTGACAAGTATCTTCTAGCCTTCATAACCGAACATAACTTAATTTCACCCTTCATCTTATCTCTATAAACAACTATTTCACGACCATTAGGATTAACAACCCTTACCATCTTTTGAGTACATAAAATGGCGACATTATAGTTACTAAGCCAATCCATGCCTATGATGACATCAAACTCTCCAAGAACTATAGGAATTAAGTCGATCCTAAAAATAATATTATCTACTTCCAATTCTATTTCACGAAACACATTAACTACGACTACCACTTTACTATCAGCTATTTCAACCTCAAAAGGTTTGGAGAGTTTAGATAGTGGAGAGGTTAATTGCTTGCTAAACCCTAAAGACACAAAGTATACAATAGCTCCCGAGTCATAAAGGACTCGAGCGGGAATGGAATTAACAAGAAGTATACCTGTAATAACATCGGGTCCCGACTTCGCTTCCTCCACTCCCATTTGATAAACCGTGCCTTAGGTTTTGGAATTTCAACTTTTCTTCCTTGACAGTCTTCACAATCTTAGCTTCATTTGTTTTTCGACTTGGACATTCATTTAGCTTATGTCCAACTTGATTACACCCATAACATATGACCATCGGCTTTGGACATTCTTTGCTCATATGGTTTAAGAAGCCACACTTGTAACATCCTGGCATGTTAAGTCTACATTCACCATAATGAAGCTTATGGAACTTTTTGCATTGTGTCTTTCCTTGATTCATTCCGGTCTTCTTGCCTAGATCAAACCTTGGCTTTTTACCCTCTCTACCCCCAAACACTTGCTTCCTCTTACCATCTTTATCTTCTTTATTCTTCTTTCTCATTAAGTCCACTTCTCTCACACGAGCCTGGCTTAGAAGATCTTCCAAGGTACTACATTTAAATGGTGAGGTTACTTCACGGGGGTCCTTAAGCATTCTTTGAACCTATCTACTTTAAGCTTTTCATTATTGTGGTACTCGGAGCAATAGGGAACCATGTCATTAAATTTCTTCCATAACTCATTCACCGTCTCGTTAGTTTGCACAAGGGTTTAGAATTCTTCACGAATTTTGTCAATCTCTTCCACCGGTGCGTATTCCAAGTGAATAATCCTTTAAACTCTTTACACATACACAACTCCGACCAAGCCTCCCCTTTTTTCACACGCTTTTCCTTCCCACCAAGTCCTAGCGCTATCACGAAGGAAATTGATAGCGTAGACTACCTTCTTTGTCTCTTCACACCCACTTGTGCGAAAAGCACCTTCAACGGTGATAAGCCACCTATTACATGCTATAGGGTCAAGGTTCCCGTGAACTTAGGCACATCACATGCCGTGAAGTCGCGGTAAGATGATTTATCACTTCTAGTAATTCTACCATAACCCTCTTCTCTCTTGAGCTCCGCGAATTCTCTTTATATAACTTCTTGAACGTTGAAGGTGGTCTCATTAACGAAATATGACGTAGATCTCTCAAGTGCCTTACCTATCCTTTTCCTCATTAAGGAATCCAAAGCCTTCACTTGCTCTTCCGTAAATCCTTCTAGGGCAGGGCCCTCGAACTAGAGGAAGAAGAACTCTTCGGAATTTTATCATTTTTGGTCGGACCACTTGCCGAAGATTCAGCACGCTTAGAAGTAGTAGCCTTTGCGGCTTCCTTGGGTTGGGTAATATCCATTTATTCTTTACTGAAATTTAAACAAAGCATTTGATCAAATATAACCACTATAACTTACACGATAATCATATTACCCTTACATATTTCTCCCTAACCCGCCACATGTGCAAGGCCTTAATGATTTTAAGCGACACATATGTGCCATCTTCTTATAACCACGGTGGCCAAGCATAGTTATAAAAACATGTAACATGGGGGTTCTTAAAACCATTGAGAAAGTGTACACATAGCATAACTATTACTAACACATTGCACACGGCCTAAGTCTAGGAAATTTCTAAGGTAAAGATCCTAAATCTCTTAGACCAAGGCTTTGATACCAAGTTGTTACACCCCCAAAACCGAAAATTTAAAACTTTTTGTATGACGGAGTTTGGACCGACTTTTACCACATTTCGACTAGATAATTAAGACTTGAACTATGAAAGAGAGAAGACCCGAAAATTTTCTTTTTAGTTTGGTTTTAGAAAAGATAGTCAATATGTCATCCTGACGGGCAGACGCCGTCGCTCACATTATGCGACGTCGTCCGACCATAGCGGAATGTCAGACCATGGCTAAACGTTAAAGCCTGACGGCTCAGAGGTTTTATAACCCGACGGCTTCAGAACAAGTTGAGACGCCGTCACGTTATAGCTGGGACGCCGTCTGAACTAAGAAATAACCTGACAGCTCAGAACACTTTTTAACCAGACGGGGTCACCCAGTTGGTGACGCTGTCTGGTGCCCAGACCTGCAAAAAAATGTGCAGATTTTCTGCACCACAACCAATTTTTACAACAACATACAAGAACATTAAGGAATTCAATTTAACCTCACATAGCTTATAAAGGCTGCTCCATTTCATTTTATGACACACAACATTCAAAATAAGTCAAATGGCCTTGCGCCAAACATCATTTTACCACATTTTGACCCAATAGCCACAAAGGGTTTAACACTAATAATTAAGAACCATATAGACAATCATTAGGAACATACGCACAACCAAAAGTGAGGAAAAGACGTTAAGACCCAAAATATACCAAACAAACTTGACTCTTCGGGGCTTCCAACTTCAACACCTTGATCCAGAAGACTAGCACAACTAGAAACTCATGCATAGTCCATCCTATACTTGATTCTTACCTTTATCCTCCTTGCTAGGACCTACAAAAATATCATCAACTATAACGTAAGCGAATTGCTTACTAAGTAAATGGGTTATGTGCAAGTAAGAATTTTAACAACAATAAATAATTCATGGAGCATCTATAACCCAAGAACATACTTTTAATTTGATATTTACACTACTTGAAAATATAAAAGCTATGGATCCAAGCTACTATTACAAGCTCCAACAAACTATAACAACAATAAATAATTCATAATTCAACACAATACAACAATAACCCACTATACTTACCTCCAATTTGTTCAATAGGTTTTCTACCAAGTAGACTCACAACTCCCTTAAGGTTCCTAATCAACAATTAATCTTAATTAGAGACTATAATTAGTAATTTCGATGAATTAAACATCTTTTATTACTACCTTAAACTTCTAAATTAAAAACCTTTATCATAAGGATTGGGGAAGATGCTTACTTGGTTTAGAGGTATGGAATTAAGAGTTTACTAATCTTGATAATCACCACAACAAGTCCAAATAAGGTTCAATTTGAAGGTTCTTGATATCTTCTTCTTCTTCCTCCCAAAACCCTTTCTTCACCTCCAGGTTTTCTCTAAAATTCTGGATAAGTCTTCTAATAAGACTATTTTTATTTATTTGACTTAGTTCAAATGACAACATTAGTCCCTCTATTCTAAGGTTCTCATACAATAGCCACTAAAGTTTCTAACTTAATTACTTAGTTATAACTTTTAAGAAAATTTAGAAAAACCAAAATAATATAAGGACCAATACTAACATTTAATAATACCTTATCGGGATACGGGTGTAACATCTAAAATAGCCACTTGACCTGTGAGGCTCACAACCTTGGCCTCCCAAGCTTCGGGTTGCCACATTCGGCTGTTGTGATAGCTAGCTCCTTCTCCAGCTCAACAATTCTGTTTCGAAGGTCTTGAGTGAGTGGATTCTTGTCAAAATCCTTTTCAATCTCCTCACACTTAGCCTCAAGCTCAGCATATTGCTTGTCCCTGTGCTTCACCCTGTCCAACATCACATTCATCTCCTGCCTAGCCTTCGTCACCGTTTGGGCGGTTCCTTGTGCGAACATTCGGATGGTTGTCCAACACCGCTTGCCTTGAAACGATCTTGTCATGCATATCGCATACCCCTTCAATGGACATGTTGTCCAACAATCCTTTCCAGCTCGGAGGGGTTACATGATCCGCAATGCGATGATAGGCAAGAGCGTTGGGAAGCTCTTTGGTGTCAGGCAGGCCTGCGACAAGTGAAATATCAAAGGGAAAGTTAGATGTAGCGATAAGCATTGTTTATAATTTCAGAAACAAGTACAAACCATGCATCTAAGGAGAATCATCGGGAAACTCAAAGGTAGACTTCACAGTCTTTCTGCCTTTGAAACCTTTCTGCCTAACAGCTCTGGACGCAGAGGTAGGAAGGAAAGTTTTCCTCTTGGTTGAGGACTTGACAACTTTAGCACTAGTCCCTTTCCTATTCTTCAACCTGTCAGCAATGCCCGTAGAACCAGTGATCTGGACCTCTTCATCAGCAGGGTCGTCCGAATCAGCCACATTCTCGTCCAATTGAGAAGGGCCCTCACTGTGGCACTTGCGGAGGCGAGGCAACAGCTCAACTTTGATAGCATCAACATAATTGTTATTAACTAAAGCGGATGGCGAACCAATGTCATAGGACCCTTGACTGCTCCATCGGCATGAAACTCAAATCTTCATCAATATCCTCGTGCATAAAGTTTCTAAAAGCCATCTCTGCAAAACAACAAACAAGAAAAGATAAATATCAGTGCTAATTGGTCCTACTTAAAGAAAGTGAAGTACACATACATTTTTCATGATACATGATCATGGGCTTAGCAGAAGACCCCTCCCAGCTTTGAGCAATCCCCGCCATAAAAAGAATAGGCTCGGGGAAGGATCGGACATCAGCGGGGTACTTGGCAAGACGCTGGTATAGAGGATTTCTTCAAACTTTATATGGAAGAGGGTCATTAAAACGCTTGGCCTCAAATCTGAAGGCCTCGTTAAGCAATGCTGGATATTTAGGTGGGATGATAGTGTTTTGAATATAAAAGAAACTACCCTTCCAATCTCTTATATTTTTAAAAGGCTTGAATAAGATTGGGAACATCCGTTCACCCTTTTCGCTAGGGTCACCCGGTTTCCACGGGATACAAGTTTAGAAACCCCTCGGCACCTCAAGTGTAGGCTCAAAACCATAAGCCTTACACATCACAATATATGTCGTAAGTTTGGCAAGGCCAAAGGGGTTAAACCGGGAAATGTGTACTTCATAGTATTGTAATAATTCTAAGATCAAGGGATGAATGGGTATCCTAAGATTTGACTGGCTAAACGAATGAGTATAAAGCCCTACGGAATTTTTTGGGGCATTGAAGATACCTTGATTTGGTTTTGGGAGCATGATTTTATACTCTTGGGGAATAGGGTATTGAGCAAGGAATTCATGCAAGTCTTGGGATGATAGAGTACATTTTTGTTGTTTGATGATGAATTTGGAATCCATATCTAATTAAAGCTAAGGAAAAGAAGAAAAGATTGACTTTACCTTTTGCTCAAGTCGGTCGGAGAAGGTTTACCGCGTGTAAAATTAGGCGGAGAAGGTAAAATGATCTAGGGTTTTCACCTAACGCCTATAAATACTCTTTTCAAATTTGTATATGGACCACACACGTGTCCCATTGACCAATCTTATCCGGATTTCAAATATGTTTAAATTTTGAATAGTCACTTGGGAAAACCGAGGTCAGGGGGTCGTTAGGAGTTCCTGTAGCGAGTTGTTAGCACTGATAAGATAGCATTTAAAGCGTATTAAGGGGCGTAAACACCTACGTTGTGGGGAAAATGCGTTGATTTTGCTCAAAGGATGGAGTCGAAAGCAATGCCTCCTTGTTCATAGGCATCACTTTCGACTGGGGGGCTTGATGATGTACCCTCCGAACAGGTCGAAGGACACCCCTTCGAACTGTGTCGAAGTCCTTCTGTACGAAGGCCCAAGTTAGTTCTCCCAAATTTTCATTGGCGTCAAACCATTCGTACACACGAAGGTTACCTGCGGAATTCACCACTTGATAAGGATTTAAAAAGTACTCTTTTAAGGGGTCATTTAAGCCTTTAATCGCCCACTTTTATATCCGTTACTGCTTAATTTCGTTCCTTTTCACTTTTTGGGTCTCTTGGAAGCTAAATGCTGGAATGATGCATATTTGGACGAAAAGGAGTGAATATATGAAGAAAATGGCAAAGTCAAGATCGAAGACACTCAAGCTGCTGAAATTGCACCTGTCGGCGTCCTAATCAAAAGGCGAAGCTGTCCCTTTATACGAATAAAGATCTCAGACGGCTCAGTAGACTTTTTGCTAAAATACAATTGATGACGTCAGGCTTTGAAGAGGAAGGGCGTCACTAAGACTTTTCATCTCAGACGGCCTAGATCCATAATCAGATGACGTTCCTGCTGAAGCCCGATGACGTCACAACTACAACGTGACACCGTCCCAACAATTACTTGGCCAGGACGAAAACCCTAATGACGGCGATCTAACGGCGTCCCACCTATAAGGTGACGCCGTGGAAAGTGTACAATTATATATAGAAATCGAATTTTCAGAATTTTGAGAGGTAGACTTGTGGAGTAAAAACCCTAAACGTTTGTAGTCCGACTTGGACAGTATCTTAGGGTTCTCAAACCCTATTTTACATCAAGATAAGTGTTTTACTTCATTAATTTCATTATTTCTTCCATTGATTGTGTGTATGCTTGCGTGTTTAACATGTCCGCTAAATTTCTTGTGTGTTTACGTAGATCTATCAAACCTAGTTATTAATTATTGATTGGTTGTCTCTTATCTTAGTTGTAATTGGCTTAGGAGTGCGATTAGACCATCGTTGTGTTTAAATGCTTGAGTAATCTTTGTGAACCTTAGATTATAAATCACTTAGCGGTTTCGTGGGCTAAACATCCAAAGATAACCCTTAAAGTTAGTTTATGAATCTTAGAGAATTTTGTAGGCAATAACCTTAAGGTAGCCTCAAAGAGTTAGGGAAAAAGGCACACCCTACGACCTTAGAAAACACAACGCGTTAAGGATAAGGATGTAACAATTCAACCACCAATAAAAGATAACTAGGGAGTAATAGTATCTAAGTAAACACATTTTTAATCATCATACGAGCACACATCAATAGACATAAGACTACCCATAGTTTAGATAATTAGATAGTAGAAGTAATCATTAGAAGCACCACCCCCCAATCCAAACCCCGAGATTTTACCCTTAGCTTTTTAAAAAATATAAAAAAGATAAAAAAAAGAATCTTCCTCAACCTCAATCTTAGCGTAGTACACTTCTTACTAGCATTCCTATTCCCCTAGAGAACGATATCAATACCCGAGGCTTACCCAATACTACACTACAACGATTAGGTTCACTTCCTAAGGTGTTGAAAAACTTGCTCGACGAAAAGGAAGTTCCTTTGACCCCGAACGCGGCTTGTGCGCGCATCAAGTTTTTGGCCCTATTGCCGGGGAATAGAATAGGTAGTTAGATTTCTATCTCGTTTAGGTTCCCTTGCTTGATTCCTATCAAGTAAGATTTTTTCTCATTTTTAGCTTCCTTGTAGTCTATCCCCCTTCTTCGTGACTTTGTTAGTCAACCCCATAACTTTTCATCATGGAAGGTGATAATCCACCAAATCAACCACTTCCCATCAACCAACCACCAATTGACCCGCCAAGAGGCCGTACTCTTGGTGAATACTCTAGACCGAGCCACCAAGGCTATAGGAACACCATTGAGCTCCCCGATCAAGCTCAAGCTACGGCCATGTGATCCGACACCATCCGGTTGGTGCAAAACGGATGTGCATTCCATGGACTTCGTTCTGAAGATCCTAATCAACATCTCAAAGAGTTCCTTAAAATCGTTGATTCTATCGACCTTGATGCTACCACACGAGAAACCACGCGCTTGATTCTCTTCCAATTCTCTCTATGGGACCAAGCTAGTAATTGGATTGAGCGACTTCCCGCAGGATCCATCTCAAGTTGGGATGATCTCACCACTCGTTTCCTTTCCCAGTTTTTCCCACTGGGGAGAAATACTAAACTTAGGAATGAAATCTTGATGTTCCAACAACGTCAAGGTGGATCTCTCTACGAGGCATGGAATCGATTCAAGGACTTGCTCCATAAATTCCCTCATCACAGCATCGATCTTTGGCTTCAAGTCCAAATCTTTTATGATCATGTCAACTTCTCAACTAAGCAATCCATCGACCAAGCGGCCGGTGGAAAACTTAGTGATCTCACCGCGTAAGAATCGTGGGGTACAATAGAGGACCTTGCCCTCTATGACAACAAACGTTGGAATGACCCCCGTGAGTTGCCCAAAACCGTCAAGGCAATATCCTTGCCTCCCATTGGCTCACAAACTTCCAATCGTAGGATGCTCGAACTTGAAGATCAAGTCATATTCCTAATGAGCTCCTACGAGAATACTAAGTCTTCACACCAAGTGAGCAAAATCACTCCACCTTGTGAGTTATGTAGTGGTCCCCACGACACTCGTGATTGCACAAGACTCCCCGAACAAGCTATTGCGGACTACGCCTCCCAAGACCGACGGAGGCGGGAGAAAAGTGGTACACTTTCAAGCCCGAGCAAAACAACTTAGGAAATTCCTACAACCCCTCATGGAGAAATCACCCTAACCTTGGGTGGAGCCAAAACTCAAACCCGCCCCAAAACTCATATAGTCCACCCAATAGGTCCAACCACTCCAAATACCGGAAATTCCACTAGTCTCGAGGCAATGGTGTCTAGGTTCATGTCATCTCAAGAAGCTCGATTGACTAAGCTTGAAGCTGATTTCAAGCAACGACAAAGCAATATGACAACCAAGCTTGACACCCTCTTAAAAGCCTTCAATGACCGGGAGATTGGAGCACTCCCAAGTGACACTATAAAGAATCTAAAAGTAAATTCGATTTCATTGACTTCATGTTCTTGCTCACCATGGGAGAGTGCACATCCATGACCTTCATACCCAAAAGTTCACCCGGTCAACGCCATCAACACGGGTTCCAAGCGATCCCTCATGAGGTACCAAGGAACCGAACTGTTGGTCCAACTAACTCTTGAGAAACCCATAAACCAAGAACCCAAACCTAATCTAGAAGAGGAGTACAAAGAACTCCACCAAGAAAAACTGGTTCTTGAAGTCTTGACTCATGCGCCTTATTATTATGCTTTAAAAGAAATTTATGAGCAAGAACTTAAATTAGGAGAATGTGGGTCCGCATTTGTGCAAAATAAGTTACCTAAGAAAATAGATGATCCCGGCTATTCATTCTTCCTTGTAGGCTAGGAAATTCCAAACCTTTTGACACTTTAGCCGACTTATGATCAAGCATCAATCTTCTTCCGTTGTCCCTTCATTGAAACCTTAACCTAGGTAAGATAGAACCAACGAAAACCATCTTAGGTCTAGCGGACGGAAGCATTGCATTCGGTAGGGATAATAAAAGACATGGTAGTACACGTGGGTCAATTGACTCTTTTGGCGGTTTCCATGTGCTAGACATGAATAAAGACCCTACATGCCAATTGTTAGTAGGGAGAGGATTCTTAGCTACAACTAGTGCCATAATTGATTGTAAGATGTCTAAGATAGTGGTAGGAGAAGGGAGTTCTAGGTCAATTTATGATGTCAAGAAGCCTACGAGATCATGTTGGATATAAATACCCTACGAGATCATGTTGGATATAAAACCATTTAGATATGAACCTTGGACTAATAAAGATTTTGTAGGTCCTCAACAACCTTTCTATCTAGAGGAGGCCTTTGTAAGTGACTCAACTTTCCATGAGCAACAATTGGCTAGGGACATTGAAGTGAACCCGTTCGAGGATGCCTTAGTGTTTAGGAAGATGATCGAGTTCCTAGGAGCCTTACCCGTTAATCTTAACATGTATAAATGGAAAGTTGAGAGTGAGAAGCCTAAGTATAATTGGAATTGGGATAGACCACCTAATAATGGAAATGGACAATGGCACATTAGGATGACAATCTATGACCCCGATGGAGAAAAGTTTGAAAAGGCATACCGAACTAAGCGTACCACTAGGAATTTAAAAGATAAGTTTGATCCCTATGACATTCTTGAGGATAAACTTACTTACATAGGTACGTAGGAGCACGACTTCGAGTCTAGCTACAAGATTCATAAATAAAGAAAAGCGCTTCGTGGGAGGCAACCCATGCTTAATTGTTTGCTCGTTTGTGTGTCATATATCTTTTTCATTATTGTATGTTCTCATATTTGAAATTGTGAAAATGCTTTATTTTGTCTTTAACCGTCTTAATTACAAATAATGGTATTTTACAAAAAAGGATAAGTGTTGGGAGGATTACACACGTTTTTAAAAGAACATGATCATGAGAACTACGATTATTGAAATTGATATATATATATGTGTGTTTGTTAGAGTCAAATGCTTGTATCGAGTCATAATGGATGTTTTGCGAAATTTTCTGATTCTAAAGATGTAATTTTTCCGAAAATTCCAGAAAATGCAAAGAGACCAATTTACATCGTCGAGATTATAACCTGACGACGTTAGGAGGAGCAGAAACAACTTATAAATTTTTTCTCGTTTTATGTGCTAAGTATAAATTTTTGGAAATTCTCAGGTCTTAATTTTCCAGAAAATCTGCAAACATCCATTTCACAAGCATTATATCCTAGTGTAGTTGAGTCATATAGAGTTTTACCGCCGATTTTACACGAAAGTTTCGTCTATTTTCTTAAAGTGTGCATGTTTTATTTATCAAAAAGAAGAAACATAATATTGGATGGAGCTTATCACACATACATTCTTCTTGGGAAAGAATTTAACCACTACTTTACACGGATCCTACCGAGCTAATCAAGGGAGTACTAGTTTCTTTCTCTTTTAATTACCTTCCTTTATCATAACTTTGATACTTTCGAGGAATATTGGGGACAATGTTCGGTTTAAGTGTAGGAGGGAGAATAAAGCGGAACTTTGAAACTATGCTTATCCTTGATTATTTGTCTTGTCCTATTTCATTTGTGTAATAAGCTATGAGAAATATTTGTTAGGGCAATTTTAGCACCAAATTTAAATTTTTTTATGACATGTATGAATGGGTTTTAGTCTTAATAAAACGTCTCATGGATAAGAGTTATATGACTAGCACAAAAAAACCGTTTACCACTCAAATTGCACCCCAAAAATCTGAGGTTCGCCCCTAGATCTATAGGAATTAAAACATTCACCTTTAATGCTTCGAGAGTGTACCGGTAGTATAATAGATTCTAGAACTTGTTTTGTGATGCATTCCGAGATTGCTAGTGAGACTACACTTGTGTAGTTAGGAATGACTAAATGATAAGAGGCATTAGGATAACCCTTGTTTGAAACCCGTATTATAATTACTTCTTCCACATCGGTCGAGTAATTACCCCACACCTGCGATGTACTCATCTTTAGTACACGATACCCTAGTTAACCCCTCGAGCCTATCTTTTTGCGGTTCTTGTGATGTTTCGGTTTCGGAATATCAATGAAGAGCATTGTTTACAATCCATCCCCAAATGTACACCCAAATTTCCTTAGCCTACCTTGTATGCACTCACCTTTAGTGCATTATTGTTATCATACTAAACCCTTAGTTCAATTATCTAGTTACTTACATGGTTGCTAAGTCGAGTCATATCTTTTGTACACGTTTTGGGATGATTGGGACTCATGGGTAAAGTAAAATTTTATGGAGTGACGGAAAGAACGTTAAATTCAAATTTCCTTTATGTTGGGAATTATGTGAAGTAGGATTTACTGCATCATCTTCTTTGAAGGATTACTGCGATGTAGAAGCGAGAATCTGTTGAAGAAGGATTCTCTTGAAGTGTAAAAGCCATATCGTGTTCTTCTTTGAAGGGTGGGCGACTAGGATCGACATCGTTGTATTATTTAAATGCTAACCCATCATTATTCTTGAGCGGCCCGAGGTTAGCATGGGTTTTATTGTCTTGCTCAATATAGTTTAGTGTATTAGTCATTAAATGCATGCTTGCATGTTTAGTCGATTGGGTAGTAATAGATTAGGGTTCCTTGTCTATAAAAGGAACCTCATAGTTTGTAATAGATAAAAATTCATCTGAAACATAGAGTTTCAGTTAATAAAAAGATCCATAGAGGATCTATGTGTTCTTAGTTATAACTCTAGCTAGAGCACTTTATAGTAGTCAATCAGTGACTTCAGGAATAGGTTTAGGCTTTCAAAAGTATGTAGGATTGGAAGCTAGGCAAGATGGGCGTAAATCTACACCTGCAGGATTAGAACATTTTAAAAAGGAAGGAGATTTACATGCTGTCCCTGGACCTATTAGAGGTGAATTTATGCCCACTGACCTGTCCATTACTACTGACTTTGATGGATCACACCATATGTATGGCAAAAAGTCAAAAGACTTGCTAGACAATGATGCTTCATCTTATGACTTTGTCTCTTTCTCTGACAGTGACAATTCATCGGATCAAGGATCTACTTACAACCGTGATTCAAGTGATAAGTCGGACCTTGTCAAGCCCTCACCGAGCCTACACCCAAGCTGCACCCAAGTCTATCTACAAGCCTTCTAGGATAGTGGCGAGGAATCCACTTCCAAGCTGTTTCCCCAAGACTTGTCTTTTAAATTTTGCATAATATGTCCGTTAAAACAATTCCTTTAATGTTTACGGCTTAAGTACTTCTACATGTAATCGAACATCTTCTTTGTTGAATACATCTTCCAAAAGGAAGACTTGTTTTGTTTGTGGAAGTAAACTTCATTTAATTAAGGATTGTGATTTTTATGAGCAAAGAATGGGCGCATGTGCTCTTCAGCAGAAACCTAGACCGGTGTGGACCAATGTTAAGAATATTCCACCTTATGTCCCACATGCTACTGAATCTCCTTGGAAGAGATCAGCTGATAGACCTTATGTGCAACCTATTAGCCCATATTTTAAACATGGTTATTGGCACCTTATGTTGACTCTATGAAAATGGGAAAGGATGTTGGGGACACCGCATCAAGTCCTCGGCAGGTTGTTCTTGGAATAATAAGAGACCTAAATATCAATGGACACCCAAGAACAATGGTGGATCTTACTCTTTTGCTAAACCTAAATCTAATGATCCACAAGCGGGTTCAAGTCAAGAATGACTTGAGCCTCCTCGATATCTAACATTATTTTGTATATATGTTTGTTTCGTAGGATCATCCCCTAAGCATAAAGATATTGGTATTGTTGATAGTGGTCGCTCAAGAAGTATGTCGGCAATACACTCAGACCTTGACAGATCTTAAGCACTCGAGGATCGTTAGTGTTGCCTATGTAATCATAAGCAAACTAATAGACAATCTCTACAACCCGTATTATATAGTGGAAAGTAAATACAAGTTGTTATAACTAAGAACACATAGATCCTCTATGGATCTTTTTATTAACTGAAACTCTATGTTTCAGATGAATTGTTATCTATTACAAACTATGAGGTTCCTTTTATAGACAAGGAACCCTAATCTATTACTACCCAATCGACTAAACATGCAAGCATGAGTCTTGACTTAGCAACGCCATTCTTTCATGCTTGTAACATAAGATTTTGACTTGCCACCACTAAATCGCCTATCCAACCAAACCCTTTGTTTCCCTACCGTAAGCCTAACATTACGACCCTTTTAAAGACCTCTTAGATAGTTGTTCCTAGGTGCTTACGCTAAAGCGGTGGAGGTTTGATCTAGTCTCAAGCCTATGGTAATCTATGTACTATGACCAGGTAATGAGTGTTTATCTTTCATTTCCATTTACTATATTTCATATACACCCGAGAGATGAGAGAATCCAAACACCACTTGTGAGGTGCTAGCATATAATTTTCGTGCTATTTATGACTATTGCGGTGCTTTTACTTGTCGTGAATTATGTTAAACCAATGCTTTATGCCCCCTAACTTATAGATTGATTGGCCAAAAGCACATTTGCTTGAGGACAAGCAAATACCAAGTGTAGGGATATTTGATAAGGATTTAAAACGTACACTTTTAAGGGGTCATTTAAGCCCTTAATCACCCACTTTTATATCCGTTACTGCTTAATTTCGTTTCTTTTCACTTTTTAGGTCTCTTGGAATCAAAATGCTGGAATGATGCATATTTGGACGAAAAGGAGCGAATATATGAAGAAAATGGCAAAGTCAAGATCGAAGACACTCAAGCTATCGAAATTGCACTGACGGCCCCAATCAAAGGCGGCGCCGTCCCTTTATACTGAATAAAGATCTCGGGCGGCTCAGAGACTTTTTACTAAAATACACCGGCAATCGAGCTTTGAAGAGGAAGGGTTTCACTAAGACTTTTCATCTCGACGGCCTAGATCCGTAATCCGACGACATCCTCGTTGAAGCCGACGGCGCCACAACTACAACGTGACGCCGTCCCAACGATTACTTGGCCAAGACGAAACCCTAATGACGAGGATGTGACGGCGTCCACCTATAAGGTGACGCCGTCGCAAGTGTACAATTATATATAGAAATCGAATTTTCAGAATTTTGAGAGGTAGACTTGTGGAGTAAAAACCCTAAACATTTGTAGTCCGACTTGGACAGTATCTTAGGGTTCTCAAACCCTATTTTACATCAAGATAAGTGTTTTATTTCATTGATTTCATTATGTCCGGCTAAATTTCTTGTGTGTTTGCTTAGATCTATGAAACTTAATTATTAATTATTGATTGGTTGTCTCTTATCATAATTGTAATTGGCTTAAGAGTGCGATTAGACCATCGTTGTGTTTAAATGCTTGATTAATCTTTGTGAACCTTAGTTTATAAATCACTTAGCGGATTTAGTAGGCTAAACATCCAAAGATAACCCTTAAAGTTAGTTTATGAATCTTAGAGAATTTCGTGAGGAAATAACCTTAAGGTAGTCTCAAAGAGTTAGGAAAAGGCAAACCCTACGACCTTAGAAAACACAATGCTTAAGAATAAGGACGTGACAATTCAACCACCAATAAAAGATAACTAGGGAGTAATAGATCTAAGTAAAATATTTTTAATCATCATACGAGCACACATCAATAGACATAAGACTACCCATAGTTTAGATAATTAGATAGTAGAAGTAATCGGTAGAAGTACCACCCCCAAAATCCAAACCTCGAGATTTTACCCTTAGCTTTCTAAAAAATAAAAAAAAGATAAAAAAAGAATCTTCCTCAACCTCATTCTTAGCGTAGTACACTTCTTACTAGCATTCCTATTCCCCTAGAGAACGATATCAATACCCGAGGCTTACCCAATACTACACTACAACGGTTAGGTTCACTGCCTAGGGTGTTGAAAAACTTGCTCGACGAAAAGGAAGTTCCTTTGACCCCGAACGCGCCTTGTACGCGCATCACCACTCGAAGCCCTAAGCCCTTCGGGGTGTGGTTGACGAGGGAACAAAGGACAGAGGACCATCCTGACTTGGTCAAACCCACGATCTCCCTCTCATCCTTGGCTTTTCCGCCAAGGTTGAGAACGTGAGTCACTAAGCCCTAACGGTTACCTAAAAGCATGGGACGCCCCCATGTTATCCGATATTAGTGCAGAGGTGCCCTCGAGCCTATTTTCTCTACTATAAATAGGTGGGACGGGCAGAAGTTTATGATAAGCTCACTAAACACTTTACTCTTTACTCATACTCACTTATACAACCATAACTCATACTTACTCTCACACCGGAGGTGGTTCGCAGGTCCAACCCCTGCATAATCACTTAACGTAGTGTCTTCGTATTTCTTATTCTCAGGTGAAAGACAAACTTGGCTGGAACACACACCCCTCTTACCTTCGATCATCATTGAAGCCTGGTAGTGCAATTTATTGTACAATCAGTGACATTTAGTCAAGATTTGGGATTGAACCCATAAAACAGGCCCGGATTTGAGCATGTGCGGCATACGCAACAGCACAGGGCTTCCATTTTAGGGGCTTCCAATTTCTAAAGCTTCATTTTAAGTATAAAAACATTTTTGGCAGATTTAATAGTGGTGACATATGATTTAGGATGAAAAATAGAAGATTTTTATTGTAGAAAAAAGAATGAGCTTTAGCATGAGTTAATGGAGAACAATGGAGATCTGGTTATGTTGGAGAAGATAACCTTATAGGTTGTATGCGGGGCCTTTAGAAATTTGAGTTTGTCTTTTAACTTCTAGGGAGTATAAATTTCAAAGTTCTAATATAGCCCTTGTCTTTATAGTTTATTATAATTTAATCCCTACCTTAGTTTAATACTTCTTTATGTTCAAGTCTTTTACGTGAGAGTTCATAACAATTAGTCAATTACATAATAACTTCACTAGAAGAACAATATTTTAGTTTGGGATGTCTTAATGAATTTTTTATCTATGATAAATATTTGAAATAAATGAGGCTTTATAAAAATGTTATAATATTTTAGAAGCCGATGGTTATGTTTAAAAAATGCGTTTGAACTATAATAAGATTAGTTAGTTGTGATTTGATTGATACCAATAACCAATATGTAGTACAATTATTGTTTGTTAATTACGTAAATTTTCCGTCTTTCATCATTAAAGGGCCTACTTTGAAATTACGGCACAGGGCCTCCAAATTCCATGAGACGGCCCAGCCATAAAGTACTTCTTCAAAATCCCTCACTGACATGAATTTATTCTTAACTTATGTTATAATCCTCAAAAATGCATATTTTTTACTTGTTGCCGTTGGAAAGGTTACATTCCCCCTTCCTGGGATGATGATACCCTTTTCAATTACGTATAAAGTATAAAAGTTGTACCCATGCTTATTTACAACTAGGGGCGTTAATCGGGCCAAGTTAATCGGGTTGGTTCAATTTGAGATGAGGTTAAAAGAACCCTATCCAAACCAACCCTATTTAGCATGGTTGTCAAAAACTCTGATCGTAAGATCGTACGATCCTACACATAAAAAATATCAGGATCTTAACAAGATCGTAATTCAAGTAGGGTCGTATCAGGATCGTAGGATCATGACTAGGATCGTAGGATCGGATCCTATTATTAACTTCTTTTTTTTCGCTATATTAACTTCTTAAGTATAAGCCCATGTCTTAAAGCACAAATGACTAATAATTCTTCCTGAAAGCCATTATTTTGGTGTTGTTAATTGATTGTACTTTGTAAAATGAATGAGTGTCAAACCATTATGCTTTTATGTACTATTTATAAATAAGTTTAGATGTGTCTTTTTGGGTTTATTATGAAAAACGACTTCGTGCTTTGTAACATGTCAGAAGCTTGGTTTTTTTAAGTAAATCATATATTGTGTTGCCCTCTATTATAAATTTTGTCGTTTCCTTTTCAAATACAACCCCATTTATTTTTTTGCATTAATCTATATATTGTAACAAAAAGTCACAAAATCACGTACCAATAAATTAACAATGTCTTTTTGCATTAATCTAAAAGTTATCGCAGAAAACTAATAATAAGAAACATTGAAACAAGATGCAGGTGCATGTATATAGTAATTTTGTGCAAGTATGCATTGCAATATATCTAATATTCTATTACTACGGTACTTGAACATATTACTTTTTCTTTTATCATCTATTTAGATTCGTATATCATCTAAAGTATTATATAGTAATATAAAACTACAACCTCTATACAAAAATATATACATTTTCATAGGATTTTACGATCCCGATCCGATCATACGATTACGATCTTGCGATGCGAAACCGATCCTAGATAAGATCCGATCCCGACAAATTTTACTATTTAGATTTCGAGTTGGTGCAGTGCATTTAGGGTTCAAATCAACCGAATATTAGTAACATGATAAAAAATAAAATGAAAATAGCTAGTTCTATAAAAATTATATTGGAAAAGTATAAAAAATACCTCTTATTTAGGTAAATCTGGTCAACCCGAACCCGAGTCATTTTAACATACTTAACTCGACCCTATTTAGTTTTTGGGTTGACCTGAATAAGATTATTAATCCGAATAACCCGTCGTATAAGCTTAAGGTGTTTGTTTATGCTTATTTTATGGGCTTATGACTTATGTGATTTTAATTTATATGTTATAAGCCTGATTTTTCTGGCTTATTTATGGACTTATAAAAGTTACTTATTTCTTTTATATGCATCGAACAATTTTTTTTGCTATTATTACTAAAGTTGATTTTTTGAACAATTTTCTTTTAAATGTATCATAGTTGTTACTTATTTCTTTTATATGTATCCAACAATTTTTTTTTGCTATTATTTATACTAAAGTTGATTTTTTGGGCATTTTTGTGTATTTTATGATCATTTTGCCCCTCATTTTAAAAATTCGAGAGAGGCAAAATGGTCATAAGTACACAAAAATGCCCAAAAAATCAAATTTAATACACATAATAGCAAAAAAAAATAAAAATTATTTGATACATATCGAAGAAAATCGTGACAACTATAATATATTTAGAGGTTATTAGCCCGTAAAGTTATGCAAGCCCAAAAATCGAAAAATAACAAAAAATAACCCATAAAAGTTGAGCTTAAAAAACAAAACATAAGCATAAACCACGAGGTTAAACAAACACCCCTATTTACAACTACGACATCATCAGGAACCGATTCTTTAATCACCCAACTCCACTTCACTGAAACCCTAATCTTATATAGACAAAAAAATCCACGCTCCATTCGTGCTAGTTTCTTTGTAAGTATTATATTTTAGATTAGTCTATTAGTTTTATGAATATATGTTGGAATTTTGTATAACATGCAAGTGGATTGTTCCATATTTGCTACCAATTCATGGATTGATATGATACGCGCCAATTTGGATTCCACTGATGGATTCCACTGAAGACCACGGATGGATTCCACTGAAGCCAAAAGTTAGTTATAACTTTTGGCGGGAAAATCTGTTTACTCCTTCCTCCCATTTCTCCTTCCTCCCTTTGTATAAATACTCATTTACATTCTTGTTGTAAGGCATTCACTGAAAAGACTTGTAATATTTTTCTCTCTTAATTCCATTACAAACTAAGTGAATCATTTGATTTCAAATACGGTTTCATTTCTTCTTATGTGATCCCCTGTTTCTTTTCATCAACAACTACATTTCATAACTGATTTCTGGTTGTTTACAATCTGGTACATATCAAGTGGTATTCAGAGCCCTTTTCTGGCACCATATTCTTTCAAGAGTGTTATATTGACATTCTTGATTTTCCGGTTATCTTCTCCGTTTCAATTCCGGCAAGAAACGGTTATTTTCCGGCGAAGTTAGGCACCACTAACTTCACCTGTTCTTTTCACATCAGATTAGTGTCAGACAATTGTACGGTCACAAGATTAGCCCATTAGTGGTTAAATTCTCTAATCTTGAACAAGCTGATCAGAAGCAATTGGTTTGAGTAATCAAGAACATGTTAATTGATAGTTATCACCCATAGTTGATGAGTTGTGATAATATCATTTCAAGAATGGTGCAAACAAGATCAAATGGTAATGGTGAGAACCCACATACATAATCAGTGGGGAATCAGTCTTTAGAAAGTAAATTGGATCAGATGATGGCTGCAATAACATCACTGCAGAATACTGTAACTGCTTTGCAAAACAAGGTTGATCATAGTTAAGGTACTAGCCAAAGGAGAGAAAATCTTGGTGGTCTTGGTAATAATGGCAGAAATGGTGGTCAACTGGTAACACAGTATGGAAGAATGTCTAAGATTGATTTTCCAAGATTCACTGGAGATGATGTCAAGGGATGGCTGTTCAGATGTAGACAATTCTTTAGGATTGATAACATTGAAGAAGAGATGAAGGTTGAATTGGCAGCCATGCATGTGTATGACAAGGCTTTAGTTTGGCATCAACAATTTGTCAAAAGTATGGTGTTGGATGTCCATGGGAGTTGTATGAAGGAGAGGCTTTGAAAAGATTTGGAAATGTGTTTGAAGATGCCATGGTTGAACTCAAGAATTTGAAACAAACTAGCACAGTTCAAGCCTATCAAGATAAGATTGAAGAGTTGCTGAATAGGTTGGAATTAACTGAGTCTCTTGCAATAAGTTTGTTCATTGGAGGGTTGAAGGATGAAATTAGCATGCCTGTGAGAATGTTTAAGCTTCATACCCTGGTTGATGTGTTTTCAATGGCAAAAATGCAAGAAGCTACACTTCTTGCCACAAAACCAAGGTATAATTCCTATCAACCTAATGTTAGATCTGTAAATACTGGTTATGTTAGTAAAGATGGAGGCATTTTTCCAAAACTAGTTAATAGACCTATGGCTTTGCCTGCACCCACAAGAACACCATATGGTGAGAATAGACCCTTTAAGAGATTGACTCAAAAGAATTGGAGGATAAGAGGGCTAAGAATCTTTGTTTTACTCGTGACCAAAAATATGTGCACGGACACAAATGTAGTGGTCAATTGCATTCATTAGAAGTGGTGTTGGATGAGGAAATTGAGTCTGTGGAGGAATAATTGGCTAATGATGAAATGGGTCATTTGGGGAATTATGATCAGACTTTTGAAATTGATCATAATAATGAAATGGTGGCTCAAATCTCATTGAATGCACTCACTGGTGTATACAATTATCAGACAATGAGGGTTAAGGGTATGGTAGGCAAACAAGGGGTGCATGTGCTTGTGGATTGTGGAAGTATACATAATTTCATTGATTTGCAGACTGCCAAGAAGTTGGGTTGTAAGACTAAAACTATGTGTCCTTTGCAAGTGTCTGTGGCTAATGGTCAAGCTATGACTAGTACTTTGATGTGTTGTGGTTTATCTGTGATCATGGGAGAAGAAACTTACATGATTGATGCTATGGTACTACCTTTAGGAGGTTGTGAAGTGGTGTTGGGAATACAGTGGTTGTCTACTTTAGGAGAAATTATGTGCAATTTTGAGAAATTAACCATGAGGTTCTATGTGGGAAATAAGAAAGTACTGCTACGAGGTTCTCAACAGGCCACACTTCAGTGGATGAAACCTAGAGAGCAGAACAGTGCTATGTTGAATTCTATGACATTGTGTGTATGTCCTGTATCATTTTGTAGTATGGTAGGGACAAGTATGATTGAGTCACAGAAGATTGATGAAATTTTGGGTGACTTTAAAGGTGTTTTTGAAGTTCCTACTGGTTTACCACCAAAAAGATCACATGATCATCACATTCCTCTTATGCCTAACACTCCTCCGGTTAACATCGACCTATAGGCATCCTCCAAGCCAAAAGGATGCCATTGAACGGATGGTACAAGAGTTATTGGATCTTGGTGTCATCGAACTAGTCAAAGTTCTTTCTCCTCTCCTATAGTCATGGTTAAAAGAAGGATGGCGGTTGGAGAATGTGTGTTGACTATAGACAATTGAATAAGAATATTGTCAAAGACAAATTTCCCATACCTATGATAGAAGAATTGATAGATGAATTACATGGGTCGTTGGTGTTTTCAAAACTTGATTTAAGGTCCGGGTATCACCAAATCGAATAAAGGAGGAAGACATTCATAAGACGCATTCGAACTCATGATGGCCACTATGAGTTTTAGTGATGCCATTTGGACTCACAAATGCCCTTCCACATTTCAATCACTAATGAATGAGATCTTTAAACCCTATTTGAGGAAGTTCACATTGGTTTTCTTTGATGACATCTTGGTTTATAGCAAGTCAATCAAGAACACATTGTACACCTTCAAATGATTTTGTAGACTATGCAGCTCACACCTTGTTTGCAAAAGGAGCAAGTGTACTTTTGCGTATCCGGTGGAGTATTTGGGTCATATCATCACCGATAAAGGGGTTGCAACAGATCCTTCTAAGATTGAGGCTATGAAAGATTGGCCTACACCCAAGAATGTGAAGCAACCGAGAGGATTTTGGGTCTCACAGCTATTATAGGAGGTTCATTAAGGGGTATGGAATCATCGACAAGCCATTAAGCGCCTTATTGAAGAAGAACTCTTTTGAGTGGTCTGATATAGCTCAAGAAGCTTTTGAGCAATTGAAGTTGGCCATGATACAAGCACCAGTGTTGGGGTTGCCTAGCTTTGAGAAAGAATTCACTATGGAAACTGATGCATGTGGAACTGGTATTGGTGCTGTGTTGTTGCAAGATGGTCATCCATTGGCATACCTGAGTAAGGCCTTATCTCTTAGACATCAAGCTTTGTCCACTTATGAAAAAGAATTTTTAGTTGTCATCTTGGCATTGGAGAAGTGGAAGGGATACTTAATGGGTAGACATTTTAAGATCAAGACTGACCACTTCAGCCTCAAATACTTGTTGGATCAAAGGCTTACTACTCCTTTCCAAGTTAAATGGTTGCCTAAATTGCTTGGGTATGATTATGAAATTGTCTATAAGGAGGCGTTGAAAATGTGGTAGTCGATGCTTTGTCTAGAAAGGAAATGCAGGGTCAATTATTGGCAATGATAGCTACTAATGTGACCACTGGACTTCTCAGAGAAATTGAAGAAAGTTGGGTGACAGATGAGAAGTTGGCCAAATTAATATAACAGTTTGACGATCCTCATTTTCAATCAACAAAGTACACTTGGTCTAATGGCCAGTTAAGAAGGAAAGGTAGATTGTGGTGGGAGGTAATGATGTATTGAGAAAGAAAATCTTCTCACAAATCCACAATGACTCAGTTGGTGGGCATTCTGGTGTTCAAGTGACTGCGGAAGATGAGTTCTATTTGTTATTAGAAGGAATGAGAAAAGTGGTTAAACAATGGATCGTGGAATGTGATGTGTGTGAGGCAAAAGCTCGATCTCGGTGCCTATCCAGACTCTTGCAGCCTTTGCCCATACCGTTAGAGCATGGAGTGATATATCCATGGACTTTGTGGAAGGATCGCCAAAGTCTCATGGAAAGATCATATATTGGTGGTGGTGGGCAGGCTCGAAAGTATGCTCATTTTATTTCCTTCAAAGATCCTTTTACAACCGCATGTGGCACAAGTGTTCTTAGATAACATCTACAAGTTACATGGTTTGCCAAATACCATTGTAAGTGACAGAGACAAAGTGTTCCTAAGTGCTTTTGGCAATCATTGTTTAAGGCTTTGAAAGTTAAACGCAAATGTCAATGACCTACCATCCACAATCGGATGGAAAAAGTGGTGAATAGGTGTCTGAGTGCTACCGAGATGTATGGACGGTGAGAAACCAAAAGAGTGGACACAATGGCTTTCAATGGCGAGTTTTGGTATAACACAAATTTCCACACTGCTATCCGACTACCCCATTTGAAGTGTTATATGGTCAAACACCACCCATCCACATGCCTTATTTGCTGGGGAAAGTACAGTTGAGACTGTGGATAGAACAATGCAAGCAAGAGAACAGTGGTTAACATGCTTAAATTTCATCTGAAGAGAGCATAAGACAGGATGAAGAGTTTGGCGATAAACACAGAATCGATATGAATTTTGAAGAAGGTGTTTGGGTTTATTTGAAATCGCAACCATATAGGCAAGTGACGACTAGAAAAGTCCCTATAACAAACTCTCATCTAAGTACTATGGTCCTTTCAAGATTATAGAAGATTGGCAATGTGGCTTATAAATTGCGACTTCCAGTGGTAGTCAAATCCATCCAATATTTCATGTGTCCCAACTTAAGCTTTGCAAAGGGGTGGTTGATAAGCCCGGAACTCTTCCCATGTGTGATAATGAAGGACTCCTATCGATTTCGAGTGAAAATCATTGATAGGAGATTGGGAAAGGTTGACAATAGGGTCTTTGCTTATGTGTTAGTACAATGGTCAAATGGCGTGAAGAAGATGCAACTTGGGAACTTTATCTTGAATTCATCAAGAAGTATCCGGGTTTGATCAAGAGGAAGCAATCAAGGTGCTATTTGACCGTGGAAAGTCAAATGTTAAGGGAAGGAATTTGATACGCCAATTTGGATTCCACCGATGGATTCCATCAAGACCACGGATGGATTCTGACTGAAGCCAAAAGTTAGTTATAACTTTTGGCGGGAAAATCTGTTTACTCCTTCCTCCCATTTCTCCTTCCTCCCTTTGTATAAATATTCATTTACATTCTTGTTGTAAGGCATTCACTGAAAAGACTTGTAATATTTTTCTCTCTTAATTCCATTACAAACTAAGTGAATCATTTGATTTCAAATACGGTTTCATTTCTTCTTATGTGATCCCCTGTTTGTTTTCATCAACAACTACATTTCATAACTGATTTCTGGTTGTTTACAATCTGGTACATATCATGATATTGCGTTGGTTACTAAAATATTTAAGGATATTGATTTTGATGTTGTTTTGATAAGTTCATAGCACAATTATTCATAGGTTTAATGCAGTTGTGTCTAGATGGGTTTATATGGAAACGTGATAACTTGTAGGTTGATGCTAGTCTAAACAAAACTCTTAACAGATCATGGGTGTACTTGGATCACTTTTAAAGTTGGTGCGTCCAACGGATTGTTATACTAACATACGTACAAGTTATTACTTTTTCATATCAACCCATCATCTCATCTAGACCAGTTTGGATCTAGTTTGCGAGCTCTATGCCTTAAAGGATGGGCAAAGAAATCTATTCTACCTTTAGCTTAATCACATTTAATAAATACTCAATTCGTGCAACATAAAAGCCGTGTTTGAACTTGACCTATTTAGAAATAATTATTATTTTACAGTTGGCAGCTTATTTTTTTATTATCTATAGTAGGTATCACAAACATATAGTTCAATTTCTGTGACTCCCCGAACTAATATTTTGTAGGGAAATGGAGGAGGAGAACATTATTATAAAAGATGCAACTGACCGGATATCAGAGCTTCCTGAAGGTATTATTGAAAACATACTATTACGGTTGGATGAATCTAAAGATCGTGTTCGAGTGAGTGTATTGTCCAAAAAATGGTTTGCTCTAACTGTTTCTTTACCCGTGCTCAAATTCAATTGGCATAATTTTTTGCGTGAAAAAGTTTGGAATTCTGGTCGTAATGACAGGGAAATTTTTTACAAGTATGTTAAGCATACAATTTCCAGATTTTGCGGCCAGCAAAACGTGAAGATTGCTCACACATTCAAACTTTATATGGTGGTTGCCTATAAGAAAGAGTTGGACATCATTGACAAATGCATTAAATTAATTCTAATGAGAGGCGTAAAGGTGTTGGATATTTGTATCTGGAAAAGTAGGATAAGTAGATGTCAACCAGTGTACCTTCTGCCTGATATACTCTCATCTGTGTCGACATTAACATCTTTGAAAATATCTGATCGTGTGATGTTACCTTCGTCCTTGATGGTTGATGTTGTCAACTTCAAGTCTTTGAAGGAATTGTGGCTTAAGAGTATCCTTTTAAATTCACGTGTGATCAAGAATTTGACCGCTAGTTGCCCTCTTCTTGAGGAATTAGTTGTTAACTGTTGCTATGGTTTTAAGAAATTCTGTGTTTATGGGCGGCTTCAGAATCTTAAGAAACTTCGGTTTATCGATTACAATGGAAATGGGGTTGAGACAATAGATATTGTAGCTCCAAACCTATGTGAATGTTTCCTTTCTGTAAGACAAGGGAGAGGTGCAACATCTGCGACCTTGGGTTTATGCAAACAGTTGAGGACGTTACATTTAGATGGGCCTTTATTCCCAACATCAGTAGGGTTTTCTGACTTTTTATCCAACTTCCCTTTCCTTGAAAATTTGTCTTTGTGTCATGTCAATCAATGCAACACCCTCACGGTTTCTAGTTCTTCCTTGAGGAAATTTGTGCTATGTGGTGAGTGTTACCTGGAAAAGATCGATATCAATACACCTAATCTGCTATTATTTTGCTATTCAAATGCATGGATTTGTAGCGATTCAGGCGAGTTTGTTATAAAAAGAGATTCTGGAGAGTTGAAAGCATGTATGGAATGTAACATTTTCCATGAAGTCGACACTCTTTGGCTCCTGAAATTGAGGAAATTTTTGGAAAAGGCGAACAAATTAAAAATTTTGAAGCTTAATGACCTTTACGGAATGGTAATTACCTATATTCATTTGCTTTTGTGTTTATACTTGCCCGCGAGCAATGATAGAATAACAAAAAAATAAATTCAACTTTATGTATGTCTTGTAGCTTTCCATAGATTCTGAGGTATTAAAGGTGACTCAGTTGCTACCTTATGAACTCGAGTATGTTGAGCTAAAACTGCCGATCAGACATGTATTGCCAGTATTGGATGGTCTACTTTGGTGTTTTCGTCCTCGATCCCTAAGTTTGACATCATGCTTTTCTGGAATAAGTGATGAAGAGCGGAGCCATTTCGTGAAGGTAGTAAGAGTTGCATGCAATTCTTTTTCTTTCTAAATAATGGTTCCCTTTTGTTTTTTATTACGTTGCAGCATAACTTATCATGTTCTTTTTTATATTAAATTAGTTCTGTATAAGCTAAGATGTCTGGTTATTTTATTTGTTTTTCAGTGTATATCTAAAAGTCTAATTCAACAAGAAGATCAAGGCCCTGCTAATATTGGAATCGAGTGGTCTTTTCCTTCAAAAAACAAAATCTACTTCAGCTGGAGCTCAATGTTGACAGCATTACCTCGTTATGGAATGACACAAACAGTCACCTTTAAAAAGGAAGAAGGTCCTGATATGGATGAGGCTCAGAAGTGGTGCAAGAAATATCAAAGGCGGCGTTTTAAACAAGCGCAGGGGTCTTTGGGCAAAAAAAGAAGAGTTCTGGATTGAAGAGTTTTATCCTGTTTCCTTATAACAATTTTTATTTATTTATTTATATATATATATTTTTGGGTCCAATTATCAGCCTATTAATAGTTTGAAAATGATTGAGAGACCTAATTATGTGCCTAAGTTAATGCCTAAACATGTGTGTTATGATTCTCATAGTTTGTGAAAAAGTGGATCCCCTAGCTTCAGGATGATGCCACACAGGCTTAGGCACATCTTTAGGTTTCCCAATTAGAACTTGGAATACTTATAAGGGAGTAGGGATCATTGGTTTTTATTCGAATTTTGTTTGTATTGATTGACAACCAGGGAGTGCTCATTCTTCAGTCACAATGGGAGTAAAGTAGATTACTGGTAAATCTGAATTAATTAGTAGTGTTGGTTTCAAACTGTAATAACGGCACGCTGTCTTGACTGTCAATCTAGGAAGCTTTGGTTTCGTTACCATTATTCTGACAAATAATGTTTGTATGCTTAATTAGCCATTGCTTCGACTTTGTTTTGATGTACCGCTTTCTAGTTTTTTGCTCGTCGTTGCCATTATTCTGACAAGTCACTATTATCCATACTATGCAAATAATTCGATGGAAGCCTTATCAAATTCTCCAAACTAACAGGTGCACTAAAACAAGCTAACATTCTTGTGACAATATTCCTAATTCCCAAACATGGGTTCATTCACACACCAAGAACAATGCCTATAACTACAAGAACCAACATGAATCTAAGTAACCTTACGACAAACCCTCCACTGATTTGTTCTACTAGAGTCCACTTTCAGATCTTTCACTTCTTCCAGTGTCACTAACCTTGATTGCATAAAAAAATATCAAAAAAATCCAAAATATATTAATTTTTTTTTTTGCTGTTTTACAAACATTGTGTGTGCATATTACTGAATAAGAACAACTGAACAAGGTTTTTGAAAAAAAAATAAAATAAAATAAAATAAAAATTGACTTTTCTCAAAAGGGGTATCTGAAAAAAAAAATTATCGATTTTTTCAAATACACATGTTTACTAACACTTTGTATGCATACTACTGATAAATCACAAGGGTATTAAAAAAGGGAGATGATGCACACAACAAACATGCAAATATAATTTTGTGGCGTGGATATCATCTCCCATTAAAAGAAAGTTTATTAATTCTCGATGTTCCGTGTGCCTATGAGTGTTATAAAAATTCTTGAGAGCATTAGGAAAAAATTCTTTTGGGGCGGGACTGGGGAGGGTAAAAAAATTTCTTAGGTCAAATGGGATTCGGTTCATGCTTCGTTTGGGGATGTGGGGTTAAACGTGGGATCTCTTAGGGCAAAAAATTTGGCGTTGTTGGGTAAATGGTGGTGGAGGTTTAGGACGGAAGGCGGGGGGTTATGGGTTAGGATTATAAAAGTATTCATGGGGCTTGCGGGGTCTAAGATGGCCTTGCGGTGGGTATGGGGGAGGGGGTTTGGGCGATATTATGAAGATTGGGCGGAGATTGATAGAGTCGGGATAGATTTTACCGATTCGTGTTTGGGGGTACTAGGTGACGGGAGGGATATCAGGTTTTGGGAGGATATATGGGTGGATGGTAGGAGACTATGCGATAGATTTTCCCGGTTATATCATTTGGATAGGAGGAAGGCGGATAGCGTAATGGATAAGGGTTATTGGGTAAATAATGGGTGGACGTGGGCGTGGGATTGGAATAGGAGTATTAGCGGTAGAGTATGTAGGGAATATGATGATCTAATGGAGGTTTTGCGGAATGTTACTGTTTCTACTACTTGTAGGGATAGATGGAGGTGGACACTCGACGAAGATGGTGACTTCAAAGTTAAAACGCTTACGAGTTTGATCGAGGAGAAGATTCTTCAAGTGGATAATGGTCGTCACGACACGCTTTGGAACAAGTTAGTGCCTAAGAAGGTCAATATTTTTGTTTGGAGAGCTCAGTTGTAGACTTCGATGCGTGTGGAACTTGATAGAAGAGGCATTGATTTGGACTCAGTTCTTTGTGCGTCTTGCAACGATAGTGTGGAAACATGTGCCCATTGTTTAGTCACTTGTGATTTTGCAATGAGTGTATGGACCAGACTATTTAATTAGTGGAAGATAGGGATTGTTAACGCCTTTGCTATTGATGATATTTTTTCTCATAGTGGAAACGTTAACATTCCTACCTCTATATCTTATATTTGGCAAGCGGTTGTTTGGACTTCCGGGTACTTCATTTGGAAGGAAAGAAACGCTCGTGTGTTCGGCAATAAAGTATCAAGCGCTAATAAAATTTTACAAGACATTCAACTCAAAAGCTTCGACTGGATAGCGAGAAGATCAAAAAAGTTTAAAGCGATAGATTGGCAACAATGGCTTCGAGATCCTCGAAAGATTCTTCATCATTAACATTCGGCTGCAGTTCTACAGTTAGGGCCTTTTATTGGTTGCGGACAATTAGTATTTTAAGTGATACCTCAGTCTTGAAGTTCATGTTGGCATTACTATCTTGTGCTTTGTTTGGATTATTTTATCCTTATATGGTACCAGATGGTAGTGGTTCATGGGTCAATTGGGTTGGTTTTTCCCTATTCTTTTGTGAGATAGTTCATAGGTAAGTTCTGGTTTAATCTTATTTATATCTAATGTCTTCTTTTTTGGGTCCCGTCCTTTTTTAAGCATCTTGTTTATTTAGCGTGGGATGCCTTGTATTGTATTTTTGACTTCTTTCGAGGTTCTTAATGTTATGTTGTCTTTTTTAAAAAAAAAGAAAGTTTATTAATTTTGGTCCAAAGAAAACATTAATTTAAAAGTTTTCTTAAAAGGGTATAGAAAAGGACATAAATTTGTTAATTTTCACAACAGGTTTTTAAAAAATCACAAATTTATTGATTTTCTCAAAGGGAAAAAGCTAAATATGCTTAATGTACTTTTCACCAGATCTCATTATGTTTCATCTACTCTTAATATTGTCATTATGCTTAACGTAGTTTACAATCAATAGATCATTATACATAACCGGAGCCACCCCTTTCACATGAAAAGACTCAAATACCCTTGTCTTCTTCCCTATCCATTGCTGCCATTTTCACTTGCCAACACTTCACCATTTCCAAATGCCAAAACCACCACCACGAGGACACGAAAAGCCATGTTCGCAAATCCACGTTGTTTAGCTAATGACGAACGACCACAACCACTGAACCACCACCAAGTTAAATACAAGAAGTTAAAATACAAATCCCACACACTCAATCAAAACCCAGATCCAAACCGATCAAAATCCATCACATAAGCCTCGATCTAAAATCATCACCGATCTAATTCACCACCAGTCACACCCTCGCCGGCAACAAACCCCGTTCACCTCAGGCGGCAACAATGGCGGAGGATTCAACTCATGCGGCAGCAACAAACCCCGTTCACCTCCACACACTACTGTTCTGGATTCAACTCAGGCGGCATCCACCGCTGTTCTGGATTTTTTTTTTCTTTCTGGTTAATGACACCATACTCAAGTAGTGGTGATGATGGTCCAAGGGTATTTAAGTCTTTTTGCATAAGATAGAAGCATTTGTTAAGCATTATGACAACTTACGTGAACAACATTAAGCATTATGACAATAAAAAAAGTTTAGTATGTCCCCGTTCACCTCCACACACTACTGTTCTGGATTCAACTCAGGCGGCATCCACCGCTGTTCTGGAATTTTTTTTTTCTTTCTGGTTAATGACACCATACTCAAGTAGTGGTGATGATGGTCCGAGGGTATTTAAGTCTTTTTGCATAAGATAGAAGCATTTTTTAAGCATTATGACAACTTACGTGAACAACATTAAGCATTATGACAATAAAAAAAGTTTAGTATGTAGAATGAGTTATCTTGATAAGTACATTAAGCATTTATGGCTTTTTTCCTTTCTCAAATCTTGGTCTTTAGTCGCACCTCTCTTTTCACGAATTTTTAGTTAATCGACACTGTTTTCTATGGGTGTCAAACAGCCTCCATCAACGATGCTTTCCTCCGCCACAGTAGGTTTTGTTGTTTCAATATTTTTGCAGGCAGCTTCTTAATCTTTGTGGTATTTCGCCCTTCATTGGTGACCTTTTAATTTTTCAAACTGCGTACAACTTAAAAGTGGACTAATAAATTGAGGCATGCGGAGTAATATATAAAAATCGGTTTGTTATGGCGTACATTTCGTTGGTCAAAGATAGCCAAGAGTTTTTTTTTTTTTTTTTAATCCGAGAACAATGAATGAAAATAATTTTAGTGACAAACTTTATAGTCCTCATCAATCCGTTGACTAATTTCAATCTAAAAATATCTACGACACAATCTTGTGACAATTTAAAAGACGTTTTATGAGTTTCGTCACTAGTTTTTAGTTTGTGACGAAACATTGGTGAGGATAATTTACAGCGTCACTAAATGTCCTAATTAGTAATTAGTAACGAGATCACGAGTCGTCAATAAACTTTTCGTCACTAGATAACCTTTTTCTTGTAGTGTATATGTGTTTGTTGGACTCACCGTTTAACAAACAAGCCCAATCTAAAATAATATAATAATTTTCCTTTTGATATTCTCATTTTGAACGGGATATCTCAACTATATTTTACACTTCACTCATGCACACAAACATGAACCCTAATTAAATCTCCATTACAATCCACAATTTTAATTTCCAAAATCTTCAACAATAAGGTATGCATAACCCCATATATGTGTCAAATTTGTGTATTTTGGTTTAAGTTTGCATTATTTTCTTCAGAATCAAGGTTTATTACATGTATGGAAATTAATTATTAAGGTTTAATTATCAATGTATTTAGGTTTGTATGTATGTAGTTAGAGATTTAATAGAAACTCAAGGTTCTAATTTTGGATTTATACTAAATGACAATGTACTTTCATCGTACTGAAGTGTGTGAATTATTGTTTGTCTCCGCAACTGTTATCAACTTTCAGAAAGTGTTCTGGTATGCATATTTTGTTGACGTGTCATACCAAAAATGTGACACGCGTCACCTTTTTTATATATTAGTTTAAGTGATAGTCAGAGGCGGAGCCAGTAGGGTGGCTGGCGGGTGCTCGGCCACCCCCAACCGGCCCAACTAGCCTAGCTTGTACCTTGGTTTATTCTGGCCAACGTTTTATAAAGTCTTCAGTCTATCCCTCCTAACTCCCACATCGTCATTACGATCTTCAAATCATAAATATTTGCAGCAATCGCTTGCTTTAAACCACTCTTAGGAAAAGATACTAGTTTCAAAAGCAGACTGGGTATCGTGAAGAAGATACAGGTTTAAAAAATAGTAGTAGAAGAAGAAGAAGGGTTGGTGGGGTTATGAATAAATATTGGAAAATTAATACCGAGTGGTATAAAAGAGAAACCCATATATCAATGTTTTGTGTGGTAACTTCACACTTTTGTCGTTTTGGAAAATGAGAAACCCATATATCAAAATTTTCTTTTATTAATTGTTTGTTTTAGTTTACTTTCACTTTTGATTATTTTTATTTGTTTCCACTTGGTAGCATGTTAGTAATATTTTGTTGAAGATTTAAGGTCATTTACAATAACTAAAGACCTAACTGTCATTTCATTCAAGTTTAAAATCGGCCTGGATGCTTGAACCGTTAAACCGGTATGGCAATCGATTTAAAAACGGCATATTATCAAAATTATGTCCGGCCTCCGGCCCCCCTTAACACAGATTCCTGGCTCCGCCCCTGGATAGTGATATTGTGACGCGTCAACAAAATGTGTATATTTGAACACTTTTTGAAAACTGATATCATTTCGTTATGATATCTAAAGACAAGATCAAAGCATGGAGACCAAGTTAATTTACGAGAAAGAACATGAAAGCTTTCATACACCTTCCTTTACCAATCAACAATATTCAATTTTCACGCGTAAATGGTAATCAGAGAGTGTTATGCATTCAAATGTTCTTTGTGTTCCTGATAAGTAATGTACCATCACTTAGTAAATCTATGTATCTCTTAAATATTAAAGGGGAACAGTTATGATGAGGAAATATGTATCCACATGGATAATCATTGTTCCTCTCCCGTTTTATATAAAGATGCATATTAAACTTTGTTTTTGTGTTTTGTAGGATGAAATTAAGTAGAAAAAACTTAACAGCGAGAGGGAGAAAAGGGAACAAGAAACTGGAATATGATGTTCACTTACAGTACAATGCTCAGTGTTATTATATGTCTTCAGTGATCCAATATATACTTTCAAACTGCTCGTGGATGGACTTAACATATATGAGTTTGTATATGTATTAATAAGCTTATCTAAACGTGCTTAATTATGTTGATAGTTGGATGTTCCGTTACCAATCAATACTTTCTCTTGAGTATCAAAACTGAAAATACATTTCACTTGTTCCGATGCATACAAGTGATTCTCTATATGTACAGTCCTTATATATGATGAGTAGGCAAGAGAAAAAGCTCAAGAACAAGATGAGTCCTTGTTATACATTAACAAAGAAGATCCGATTGTACATATTAAGGTATGTTTTTATGTATACTTTGACAAGATTTCTTTTAGTAGTCTCGTGTATATTTTTTTTCAAGAAAATTCAATTGTTGACTCTAAAACCGAAGGTACATGCACTTTGAGATGGAAATATGTTGATACTGATTGCTTATAATGGCTGTAATTATGGAATGGGTCAAACTAGGTACTTTTAAGACCCTAATCAACCGGGCTTTATGACCCTCTTTGTAGTAGTGATGGAGCATCTAAAATTAAATCAAGTGTTAGTTTGTTATATCATTAGAACTTGAATGAATCTCATGTAGTCAAGTTTACACACGATTCATACATTTTAAGTACGCGATATGTGTTTTGTTTTTGAAATTCCACATAGGCATGTCATTGTTTAGATGATGGACACTGTTATTTATCAATAGTCATAATTAAGATAGCATCTAAAAATCATATTTGACCTTATGTGCAGGTACTCCCAAAGCATCTCAGCTAGTATAAGTAATATAAAACAAAAAGTCAAAATCTTACATTCTTTTTTAAATGCCTCTACTTGTAACTAATGATGGATATAAAATTAGTTTTAGCAAATGAAGTTACCAAGTGTGGAATATAAATTTAAATTAATCCCCAAAATATATGAAATGTTCAGTTCTGTTCAGCCGTCCTAGCTAGTTGATGCATGCTGCATCATTTGAATACATTTTCCCTCCTAACTAAGACACTTTCAAAGTCAATGATATGAAATAACCCGGCGCGTTAATTTCTTATTGAAAATTAACCAATGAATGTCGAGGTTGAATGTAGCCATAACTAGTGACTAGTATTAAACTTTTATTAGGTATACAATTATTGAGCTAATTGCCAATATTTTATCCAATATAGCAGAGCCAAGTTGGACGCAAGTTGGAGAAGAGTTGAATCTGATGCCTATAAAGTAATATCAATCCGTTTAATTTACTAATTAAAAATGAAATGTCAACGATTTTCTAAATAACTATCATACCCTTTATCTATTTGTATAATCACTCTTTTAAATATTAACAAGGGTAAAATCGGTTAACATAGAATATTACAAGATCAATAGTTGCAACTAACATCTATAAATGAAAATTTAACTTCATTATAAAAGTATCGAACTTATAGTGTATACATACATATACATACCTTCGTTAATCCAAAGTTCTTGATTCAACTCAATCTAAATAACAGTTCCACAGCACAAAATTAACATGTTCATGCTAGTAAAATATGTGATCCTTTTATGGTTCTCCTTCGTTTTCAGTTATTTAACAACCACTCAAGCTCAACCTGGTTTCTATCGCTACTACTGTGGTCACCCCCGTAACCGGAGTAATTATACAGAAAACAGTACATTCAAAATAAATCTGGACACCACTCTTTCCAACCTCCTCACCACCAACAATGGATTTGGTTTCTACAATCTCTCAATTGGCCAAGGCATTGATAGAGTCAACTCACTCGCTCTATGTCAAGGCGACATTAATTCACATCTCTGTCAAATTTGTCTAAATAAATCCATGGTTGCGGCGCGAAAAGTATGTCCCAACAATGTATATGTAGTATGGTGGTATGACACATGTTTGTTGACATACACCAATGATACTCTATTGGGAAATACTGAATTAAGAGATATTTCTTGGAGGACTGATCCACAAAATACAACTAATGTTGCTCGGTTCAACGGTGCTCTTAGATTGTTGTTGGATAAGCTTAAAGCTGATGCGGTAGCAGGGGGTCCGCTAAAATTTGCCACTGGGAACACAACGGGACCTGATTTTACAACTATATATGCACTTTTGCAGTGCACTCCAGATTTATCGAAGCAGGAGTGTAATAATTGCTTAGATAATATTTTTTTGGAAATACCAGGAAAGTTAAATGGGGGCAGAGGAGGGAGATTTCTTGCAGTTATGTGTAATTTTCGGTACGAAATATATATGTTTTTTAACGAGAGTATTGATCTTGTCATCCCGCCCGACCATCATCTTCGCTACCATCTCCATCATCACAACCAGGTATGGATGGTATATTTTTTCTATGAACGTCATAGCTGATAGTTACGAACGCTTGACGTGTTCATTATTAATCGACTAAGATTATTTCAAGTTAAGGTTAATTAACATGACTAATCATATTGTCTTACAATAAAGCAATGTTCACCGTGTAAATTGACACATTTATGATTTATAACAAGAGTCATACCTTTTTTAATTAAACAATATGAATAGTCATGTTGATCCCATATAAAAGAATATCAACACATATTAAGTCTTGGTTTTCAAGAATTGCGATCAAATATCCCTCAATGTAAATTATATGTTTTTTTTTTTCAAACCAACATGCCTTTTTTTTCTTCATTTTGATGCACACATGCCTGCCCGCTAACCTGGTTTTCAAATTTTGGACATGTACACGGGTGTTGAAAACAATTTGTGCATCATTCTAAAAAAAGTGATCTTTTCATAATTAAGCTATCAACTATGCGAAAAACTAGTTTATGTGAAAAAATAGTTATCGTCGTCCATAATAATTATGTATTTCATCTTTATGCATCATGAAGAGATCGATTCAGATTCTAAGGCATTTCTCATCTTAATGTTTCATGAAGAGATCCATTCAAATTTTAAGGCATTTCAGGATCTCAAAATATTTAACGTATATGAGTTATGTTTGATATCTTATAAACTTTTTCAGAGATATTTATAGCAAAAATATGTGATTGATGAAGTAAAGCGCTTTATGAGTTATTGATGTGACAGAATGATTTTAAGCTTGTAAACTTTCAGGATTTTTTTTTTTTTTCGTTTGAAGGCTAGAACTTTTAGAAACTTTTACGATAGCTGATGGTGGAACACTTTTTTTTTTTAAATACTGACACATCAACAAATATATACAGGAGCCCATGTTAAGACGACCTAGTTTTGTGTATTACATTGGCCATTCAGAAAAAAAAAAAAAAAAAAAACTTTTAAAACGACCTTAACAATGATGCCGGAGCCCTAGGATCAATCATTATCTATATCTTTATTTCCAAAAAGTTTGAAGGATTCAAATCACATTTTTGAAACTCAGAGGGCTTATTAATTAACCACAATTGTCTTTCAGATAATTGGGCCGGGGTTTATTGATATGGAGTATTACCATTAAAACTTTAAAGATGAACCATTTATTTATGTGTTGCTTGTAAGGAAACTGTATTTAGTTATGGTGATATAGTTTCAACTCACGTCGTTCATTGTTTTACGACACTTACTTTTTCTCAGGAAGAAAGAAAAAGACCATGCAAACTGTGACAATAGTAACTGTTACTATGACATTCATTGTGGTCTTAATAATTGCTTCACTTTGTATCTTTGTGAGATTGAAGAAGAAGAGGCAAATCCCACCTATGCCCCCTAATAGTAAGTTTCAAGTCCATATATAGCTTAATGTTCATAGTTATGACAATCTTAAAGATCAATGGATTATAATCATAAGGATCAATTGAAATACCTTTAGGGACGAAAGATACAACATAGTTTGTTGAAAGTCAAAGTCAAAGAACCGGTTTTTGTCAGTTTTGTGACTTTTAGCAACGACATTTGTCACCGCTAAAAGTCTGCCGTCATCCATTCTACTTAATTTTTGCAGTGTGTCTAGGCTAATAAATAAGAGGTTACTCAATTTAGTGGTTGATACATCGGATGTCATATGTGAAAATGACAAAAACATGTCACGACATAGGGTGGGTTGCCCGGGGCTGCTCATGCCACTAATATATATTCGTTCGTCTTTGTAGTGTATTTTTTATGAAATTTGTCAGATTCTAAAATAGCAACTGTGTACTATAAAAAAAAACTTTTGGAACAAATCCTATAGGTTATGAGCTTGATAAACAGATATTGTGTAATGACTACTGCATTTTTTTTTATTTGAATGGCAATTGTGTAAACACCTAGCAAGGAGCTATGGAGAAAGAACTGCTAAGAAGAAAAAACCATGTTAGTTGCAAGACAATATTCTAATCAACTCTTTTTCTTTCACACTACTAGCCGAAAGTATGGATATCGGCACTGCTCAATCTTTGCAATTCGACTTTAGTACAGTGCAACTTGCTACAATGACTTTTCTGAAGACAATAAGCTGGGACGAGGTGGTTTTGGAGCAGTTTACAAGGTATATATAATCTAACAGACAAATCTTGCTAGTAGTTATTATGCCTCAGCATGAGAAGTTATTTTACTATATATTGCTGCTTTTCCCTTATTTATTGATTTATTATTATTTTTTTTTACTAATAAGCATTCATTGCCATCACATTATTTACATACAGGGAGTGCTTGAAGATGGACACCAAGTAGCAGTAAAGAGGTTAGCAAAGGATTCTGGACAATTCAAGAATGAGGTTTTGCTACTTGCGAAGCTTCAACATCGTAATTTGGTTAGGTTGCTCGGGTTTAGCACACAAGGAAGCGAGCGAGTTCTCATATACGAGTTCTTGCCAAATGCCAGTCTTGATCAATTCATATTTGGTATTCTCACTAACTAGTCATTACACCATTTGAGGGTTTCATAATGCATTTTAGCAATGAATTCTGACACTGTAGATACCAAATAAAAGCCTAGCTTGCCTGGTTTACACGCGGTAACTTCTTTTCATCTTTAAAAAATAAGACCTAGCGACTTTAGTAGGAATATGTTCTTTGTTGTTTAAACTAAGGGAATTTTGCCAACACAATGTAAGCAAAGATCCCAAATTTGACAATGATCGAGTGCAAGCTAAGTATGACTCTATTCTTTCTCATGAAAAAATTAAAGTTCCTTATAATTTTACTAGTGAGAGTTAAATTTCACAATATAAGTATGAAAAATAATTTATGACAAATTTAGGGACCAAATGTAGTTCAATTTTGAAAAAGTTGATTTATATTTTTGAAGATTGAACTTTTACTGCATTTGATAAGAGATAAAAGTATTATTTTCTCCTGCACGGCAAATTATATTATATAGAACCTAGTAAGGACCTGGGCAAAAGTTACAAGAGATGGGGAGAGAGTGTTAGAAGGATTAAAAAAACTACTCAATCCAAGTGAAAGTAACTTTTATAAGCCAGATAGAGATCCAAGTATGAGACAAGCTTTATGTCATTTAGGAGAAGGTTTTTCTTCGGCTTATTGCAAGAGAGAAATGCACGCATACCTCGCATTATCTTTTAGCTTGTTGGTTACCTTTCTTGTTAAATGTGACATGAATTAAGTATCGATAGTATAAATAACCAATTTATGATGGTGGTTGTAGATCCAGTGAAACATACACTTCTTGATTGGGAAAAACGCTACAAAATCATCACAGGAGTTGCCAAGGGACTTTTATACCTTCATGAAGATTCTCGCCTAAAAATAATTCATCGTGATATGAAAGCTAGCAATGTTTTGTTAGATGCAGAAATGAATGCTAAAATTGCAGATTTTGGCATGGCAAGGTTGTTTAAACAAGAGGATACTCAAGCCAACACTAGTCTAATTGTTGGAACCCAGTAAGTGGTATATACATGATACCTATGAATTCCATTTCCCAAATTCACTAGAATTTCTTTTCTTTAGTTATACATATGGTTGCTACCAATTTCTAGAACATTATGTGACCTATGTAGACTTGCAGAGTGTAGGTTGCTAAATGATAACAAGGAATACACATATTGGACAACTAGTTGCTAATATGATTGCTACCTATCATGATCTGAATACCCTATTTTCTATAACTGAAAACTCACGGACGCGCACACACACACAACACACACACGTTTTTGACCCAATTGTGATTTGAACCCTCAAGCACTTGGCAGATCAGGGGCACCTTATGTACATCTTGAATAGTGCTAGGTTAATCGCATGTTGCCTTTTCAGTATGCATATCTTTGTACGTTATTACGTGTTTTTTTTTTGTCTATCTAGCTTTTCTTTTTTCTTATGTAATTGACTAAGATAGTTATGCTAGTGCCTAGCATTTTTAATTTTCCCTCTCTACGCTTTTTTTACAGAGGTTATATGGCACCAGAATACATCATGCAAGGCCAGTTTTCTGTAAAATCAGATGTCTTTAGCTTTGGAGTGTTGGTACTCGAGATCATAGCAGGCCAGAGGAGCTAATGTTTTCACCATGGCGAAAGCATCCAAGATCTTCTTAGCTTTGTACGTACCCATATATTTCAACACAATCATGTAACTGTTAAAAATATTTCCATTGCAAAAATCAGTTTTCCTTCTAGTTTAAACATGTATAAAGAACTACTTTGTTATATATTTAGGCATGGAAGAGCTAGGAAAATGGGACATGGTCAGATTTGATAGATCCCACATTGAAGACGGGATCAGGTTCAGTACGTGACATCATTAGAAGTATTCACATCGGGTTATTATGCATTCAAGAAAATGTTACTGATAGGCCAACAATGGGTTCAGTTGTACTTATGCTTAATAGCTCGTCTATCACACTTCCATTACCATCACAACCTGCATTTTTCATGCGTAGTAGCTGTACCAATCCTGAAATGCCGCTTCTTATGGAGTTTAGTTCTTCAACGGAGAGTAGTGTTTTAGAAAAACATGATATATATTCATGGACAAAGTCAAGATCATCTCAATTTTCAGTAAATGATGTTCAGATTGTTACTAGATAGGTGTCTTGAATACACTCGATACGATACCCATGCAAATTAAATCTTGGTTTTCTTGAGAATCTTATTATCATTGTACCTCTTATGATTAATCAGAAACACCCAAAAGGATATTTGATATGAATCTTTTAGTCTATTTATAATTGAAGATGATCCGGTTGGTAAAGAGTGGGTATGTTTATACTTTATAGTGTTTAGGTCAATTTGAGTGTTGGTGAGAGAAGCAAGAAACAACTTAATAATGATTGGACTAGGGAAAGACATTTATGGCAAAAAGTCTTCATGCTTATTTTATTTGTTGAGAAAAAACATTTGGGCATCAAATATTTGACTTTATGATTATGTTTGTTATTTGTGCATTGCCAGTTTGCCACGAATCACAATATTCTTTTATTTAATGCATTGTTTCTTTTGGATCAAAGCTATTAAATATTGAAATAACTATAGGGTAAAATAGTTAAATTGGGTATACGTAACCGATTTTTTAATGAAATAATATTTTTTAAGACAAACAAAGCAAGTGATGTGGGGAATAGAAATGAGATTGAGTGAGTATTATTTTAATATATTTTTCACAAATCTATTTACTACTTAGGTACTGTTTGGCGAGAAACTTTGTTGAGAAATTGTTGAGCTTTTGTTATAAAATAATCTCTTCAAAATAAATAAACTCAGTTTGGATCGTTAACTTCAAGTTTTATTTGAAACAAATAGCTCTAAATGAAAGGCGATTCATGAAGCTTTTAAACATTTTGGATTATTAAAACTTTAAATTCTTGATATCTCTCTAAACATTTGTTTATAATTATGTATATGTCCTTTTACGTCATTTTACATCTTATAATTACGTTTAACAATTAACTTACCAAACACTTTTATTGAAAAAAAGATCTGAGAATGGCTCGTATTATGATTTTAGATTAACATTTTACATTTCTGATGTCTGAATTTACAATTTAGTTTTCTTAAACATACTGGCTTAATAATTTTGTTTACCTTTCAAAAAAATAATAATTTTGTTTAATACTAAACGTTAGAAATATCATTTTGAGATTTACCATCATCAACAAAGACAGACGAATAAATACTTTTATTATAAATAGTACTAAAATTATTTGCATTAAATGACGCCCCTGTGTTTATATTCCAAGAGTATTGTGGAGTACTCGATAGGGTTGGATTGGCCATGTAAGTCTGTTAGGCTTGAAAATGCGTTGGGCATGAGACTTCATAAATTGGGCTAGTAATTGTTGTTGTACTTGGGCAATTTGGTTTGGTTCAATCCTTGAAGTCCGAACATGTTTCGTCAAATAATATAACAAATTCAAGAAAAATAGTTCGGCTATGGATTAAGGTTCTTGTACAAAATAATTGCTTTAATATATTCGTAAAGGGGAGGCTACACAAGACCTCATAATCCACCTCCCATGCACCATGAGTGGGGCTCACGACCAATCATTTGTTTTTTTTTTTTTTTTTTTTTTTTTTGTGTAGAGTTAACTTGTACAGTGTATTTATTTGTTTAAATTGTGTAGTGTTTTAATATGTATAGCGTATTTATTTGTGTAGTGTTTTTATATGTAGAGTATATTTATTTGTGTAGTTTTTCGTTATGTTTTTTAATTGTGTATTGTTTCCATTTAATTAAACAATAACAATAAAATTAAACATTATCACATTAAACAAGTACAACAACAAATGCTACTACTACTGCAACTAGGGGTGTTATTCGGGTTGACCCGGTCGGGTTCGGGTCAACTCGGGTCGGGTCAAATCGGGTAAAGCCTTAAAAAAACATACCTGAACCCTACCTTGTTTAGAACTCGGGTCAACTCGGGTCGGGTCAATTTGGATTCGGGTCAACTCGGGTCGGGTCAATCGGGTCGGGTCAATTCGGGTTTGGTAGCAGGCCCCTTTTATAATCACTCATACAAAATTGCAACTAATGAAAACCTCACATAAAAATAAAAACAAAAGATACTAAGTGTGTGTTTGGCATGGAACATGTAGGAGCATCTGAGAGTGGTGGCGTTGTGAAATTTAATCCTCGTTTGACAAGCATTAAGTAGGTTTATCAATTTTTTTGGAATGCTCTTTCGTTTTAACGACTCGTAAAGTAGAATTTATTAGCGTTAAACATATAAGAGTTGTTTTATACATTAAGATTACATCTACAACTATATTATCAGGCGTTTTAAAAAAAATAAAAATAAAAATAAAAAAAAGCCCGTTATTACTCACAGTTACTGTTTGAAACTACTACTCACTTATACCGTTATTTTTGCCAAACGCAACTTAAAAGTTTGATGTCTATTATTGTTAGAATAGAAATTCAAATATTAAACATTGATCACATAAAATAAACACGTTTTTTTGAACTTAAATAAACACGTTTATTATATACGAGCGTGTGAACATGGTTGACTAATATTTAACAAAAATTCAGTCTGCAATAATAACATGAATCAACCAATCAAAACTTCACATTACACATTACTATATTTTGTCTTACTTTTTGGTGTAGACCCAAACCATATATTTCTAGACCAATACCATCAAACCCCTTTACCACTCCAGAAATCTAGAACTAAACTTACGTACATCTTTTTCTGAACATATTACAACTATTTCAAAGCTTGTCATATTGGATAAAGCCGGACGCAATCGAGGAGTCGACATCGGTTGGCCAACAAAAAAAACCATCCGCAACCGATGTTCGGGCAAGACGAATGGGGATGTTGGTTGTGACATCGGTCGAAGAGCATATATTTGGCATATCGAGTGAAAACTCACTCGATGTTTGTTCTTCAAATCCAATTCTTCTCTTCATTCATTGGTTACTTTTACTTTATTAACATTTTAACAATAAATTAACATGATGTATTTATTTTGATTGGTAAAATCACCTTTTATTGACCAACGTTGCATGTAACTTATGTTCAACTAGATTGTATCTATATTTTCGGTAAGAATAAGGAGGGTTTGAAGATAGTTGGTTACGGTTGAGGGAAAAAGAGCTCGAGATGAAAAAGAAAAACTTGAGCTCATGAGGATATCAAAGCAGTCAGTCATAATCTTCTACAACACCTAATCGACCCAAAATTGACCGGCCGCCATTTTTTTTTTAATTAAGTAGTGTAATGTTTTTTTATTTTATTTAGTAATGTAATGTTTTTTTTTTTTTTTTTTTTTTTTTAATTTGAATGAAATTTAAATTTAATGTTAAAATGTTTGAATTTAAAAAATAAAAAATAAAAATAAAAAAGCTTGGTCGTCATTGGGCATCCGGGTCGTGTCGGTCATTGGAGAGAGAAAGGCGGCGTGGTATTTGGATGGCCGGAGTCGTCCAGTCCTGACTGGGACTAGCCTAAAGTACATTAAACTCTTGCCAAACCGGAAAAGGAATAATAATAAAAAGTCGGGTCCTACTACCCAAACACCCCGTATAGGGGGTGTTTGGGTTTTATCTCTCCCACTATATACTGGTCACGTGGCTACAAGAGGACCCACGAGTTATATCTATTCGTTTGATATAGAGCAATTGATCAATCACGTGGGTAATGGTCAACAATATGGGGTTGATCTTGTCACAAGGGGACCCACGAGTTATATCTATTCGTTTGATAGTGACAGATGATGTACCCCACAAACCTTTCCATCCTCTTGTTTATTTAAAAAGCAAAATCTTTTTTTTAATCCATATTACAAAAAGTACTACTATATTTATTCATATTATAGACAATTAATTAAAACATATACCAAATTAAAACAACCGACTAAAACACTACTTACTAAAAAGTCAATAAAAGCTTCATGTTTTAATGTTTAGCGTGTTGAAATTTTTTATACATTATTTTACGTTCTTTTTTTTAATTGGAAAAAGTTTTTTAATCGATTAAAAAGCGCAATTTTTTAAATCGATAAAACTTTTAAAAATCGATTTAAAAATAAATTGGAAAAACTTTTCAAAATCGATTAAAAAATGCAATTTTTTAAATCGGAAAAACTTTATTTTTTTAAAGCGAAATATATATTTTAAGTAGATTTTAAGAAAAAAATAACACAAAATATAACAAATACACAATAAAAAACATAACGCAATTTTAACTGCACAAATATATTTTAGACTAAAATACACCGTTGGTCCCTAAACTTGTATCGGAGGATCGCGATGGGACGAACCTCGCCCTTTTCATCGTCGGGGTCCCTATTTCGAGTTTTCACTCATCAAGTCCTTTGACCAAGTTAACATCGATTTTGTTTTGTAGTCGGGGTATTTTAGTCCATACACATTTATACTTTTATAACACATTTTTATTTAACCCCTTCATCTTTCATCCTTGTCATTATTTCCCCAAATCATTCATCTCCCCAACATTCGTGGTCATCATCTCCTTGTTTGGTTCATTGTTGCAATACAGTTCATCACCAATCACTTTATTTCGCAACAATGATGATTATATCACCAAGACTTTATTTCACAACAATGATTATATCAATCATTGTTGTGGATCTGGAGGATATATGCAAATCTATATAATAATTTAAAGATTCATTTCAACAAACCCATTAAATGAAATTAAAATTTTAAAACTAGTCTTGTAAAACCTTGTTTTGTTTGACTTATTCCTCCCAACGAAATCATCGACTTCCTTCCTCGCCCGCCTTCACCGATTCTCGGTTAGTTTTATTTTATTTTTATTCGATACTTCATCCAATTGACCAATTCTATTAAATTTACAATTTGGATTAATATTTATTATAGTTTGGATTAATAATATTCTTTGTTAATCTTTTAAAGGGATTGATCCGAGAGTGAAATAAGCGTTTTTACTTACAATTGATTATTTGTTTTAGATAAATGAAGTTTACTTGGATTCAAATTAAGCTAGTTGCACTAGGTTGGTTCATTCTGGTGGATTGACTTTAAGCTAATGCTAATTTTGGGCTACTTTATATAATTGTTTACGTGAAGTATCATCCGTTTACACGCTCATGGTTCACTAAGGAGGATCTTGAGGTGTTACGTTTGGAGCTCATTGCATATTATAACTAATGTGCGGGGCATTTAGAATGGCATCTTGGATCATATTGTTTCGTATTGTAGATCTTGAATAGTTCTTCTATGGATTATACAAGTAGCTAATGTTTGTAGCATATATCCTTGTAGACAACATATAGTATTAGAGCTCATAAGCGACTAAGCTCCAAGCCTAACTTGGGTTAACACACATTTCGTGGAAAGATTCATATATTTTTGAAGGCAAAGGAATCTCTAGATTGCAGATAGATTAGTTAAATTCCAAAGATCACATTTTATGGCATTTTCGCGTTTTCATCCAAATGATTACTCGGTCGATCATTAAGCTTCGCAAACTTCATTCGGTCTTCATTTGTTCAACCTGCTACCATTCAGTTGGTACACTTGAATCTTGTATAAAACCGGATCCACTTGATTTACGCAACCATAAAGATTGGTTAAGCCCAACTGAAGTTGTTAAGATCTTTGAAACATTAAAAGATCTTATTTGCTAAGTTATTAATAACTGAATCTTGGCATTGGGATTGGATTGGTATTTGGTCGGTTGTTATTTTGTAGTTCGATGCTTGTGTGATACGGGTTCATGAAAACCTTTGTCACACCCCAATTTACTTGTTTTTGGTGAATGGAATTCACGAGGATAGTATCATAGCACCACATTCAGTTATATTGAGCGACCTAAAGTGTCGTTTGAAAAGAACATCGTTTGATTTATTAAAACAATCGAGTTTACAAAGTATAGGTCCCAAATGTTTACAAAGTTTGCGGAAACATAAATATATTACAAGTCCAAACGATGTTTTGAAAGAAAGTGCCATGATGTACAATGATGTAAGTCGGCCTTGCGACTCAAAAGGTGGTTCTTAACCATGCCATGATGATAATGCCTTAGTTACACGAAAATACATTGCTAAAGCGGTCAACAATAATGTTGGTGAGAAATCATAGGTTTATGTAAATGTTTTATACGACTACACAAGTATAGATCGGGCATGACAATTATGTCACGTAAAAATGTTACGAGCATGACAATTATGTCACGTAAAAATGTTACAATTGCTTAAGCGCATGATCACGAAGCTCGGTGCCGATGTACCCCCAGAGTGTCTTGCCAAACAACTCTAATAATGTTTATGAATGAAATGCATCCATTATGACAAGTTGGGATTCACCAACTCGGATGGAGGTGTCACCTCGATAGATCTATCCACTCACACACGCTTAGAAAATTAATGGCTCATGCATTAAAGTGGGGACTTTTAGCGGCAACTTTGTAACTCAAGCAATGTAAATGAATTTAACATACTTGGTATCGTAATAAAATGTTGTGCAATGTATTCTCCCCGTATGTTTGAAATAATGTAAAACTTGTAAAAGCGGGCTATGAAAACTCACTTGATAAACCGGTATGATGACAAGAGTGAGTACACGAGGTATAATGTGAAACTTTAATCTGGACCTATTACGAATGATATGATATGTAATGAGTTGCAATGTAATGTTATGCATGCATTTCGTATGTTATTTATACCATTTGCGAGTTTTGAAATATTACTTATCGTCGAAAAATACTCTTTTGACGACTTGACCCTTCAAAAATGACTTTACAAGTTTTTACGTCAAAATGTCATCCTACAATGGTTTTATAATGATTTTTGGTGAAATTATCACTTTTCGTCGAAAAACAATGTCGTCGGAATTTTCATGAAATTGACAAAAATGGCTTTGGAAAACTAGTCGTAAAATGGTGTACGTCGATCGTTAGAAAACGAACTCGACGGTTTTGGAAAGTTTGTATCGAAATCTAGAAGTTTCGATTCGGGGAGTTTTCGCCAAAAGGTCTCGAACATAAAGATAATAAGGGTTAAAGATAGTGATTTTGGCTAATTGTTATGTAAAAGTGAGTTTCGCCAAGTTTAAACATCCGTAATTAATTTATTACAACTCCGCTATACAAACGACATGTCGTTTTGAAAAATATGCTCGGTGATCTAAATTTTACTAGAAGAAATTTCGTTCCAAAAGTTCCACATCATAGTTAAAACAGCCTCCAACATGGTCGTTTCACTTCTGTAACACTTGTATCGTAAAATAATATAGTTTTCGAAAATAATAGTTACGGCAATTTTATGAAAACGTGCATATCTTTGTCGTTTCAAATCCGTTTTCTACGTATAATCGTCCTTAGCTTCGTATCAAAGTATACTAATATATTTTGACAAGTCGAAATAATTTGTGAAGCTTAAGGCTCGTTTTGACTCGAACAACGTAAAAATAGCTTCTGAAATTTCGAAAAATGTATATTTAGTCGTCAAACTTGTAAAATCCATAACTTCTTCGTTATAACTCCGTTTAATCCGTTCAAGCGACCACGGATTCGTTTTAAAGTATATTTTCTAAATATCAAGGCCAAAATATCGTGCCTCTGTCGGTTTTCAGAAAATCAAAACAAGGACAGAACATAATATATACTTATCGAAAATAGTTTTTCTCGGACAAAACCTGTTCTAATCCCTTCAAATCAACTCCAAAACTAATCTAATCCTACCATACACCTTCTTAGGGTGTCATGGGTTCCTAATCATCATCAAGACCAAAGAATACCAAGGGATAATTATAGGATGACCATATATATAAAAACTCAAAAATCAAGTAAAATGGTATAAATCACATATGTCTTGCATGTTTGTACCAAAAATGAAAAGATACATATGAAATGAAAAGGAAACATGAAAAATGAAAGAAACATGCTTACAAGTGAATATGATGAGGTGCAAGTAACAAGGTTAAACCTAAACACTCTTGGTTTTTATTTCAAAACCTTATAAAGAATGTTAACTAGATTGATATTAACTTGAGAAAAATTTTTGATGATGATCCCTTGGAAACTCTATATGTGGCCGGTTCTATGGAGACCCAAAGAAGAGAGAAAACAACTTTCTAACACTTGGAAAAACTTTGTGAAGTGAATGAATGTGTAAATAATTGAAGTAGACTTATATGGATTGTGTAAAAACATAATCAATCAAAGGCCATGCACCATTAATTGTCACCTCTCCCCCTTGGTCGGCCAAGGGGGGAGGTATTAGTCAAAATATAATTTTTTTTTCTTTCTTTACTTGAATAAAATTTGTCAAAAGATATGTAAGTAAATTTGTAGGAAATTGTAACTTATAGGATAAATGGTAACTTTTAGGTACAAGTAAGTTTTTAATAGATCAAAATAGAATGTAATGATATATTAAAAATTGTAAAAATACATTCCTTGTGAAATTTGAGTGATAAAATAATTATCGTATAATTTTTAAGAAAAACGTCGTAATAATTTAACTTTAACGATTAATATACCAAATAAATTCAAAATACTAGATAAACTCAAAATATAGTTTTTACAACTAAATGTGAGTATAAAAAAATATGTCGGGATCATTTTTGAAAGTAACGGATTAAATATTCAAAATAATAACTCACGCGATAACGTTTATTTAATATAAAAATTACGCGTTTAAGGTGAAATGCAATGTCATGAATGAATTAACGTGATGCAAATGATGTCAATGAAATGTAGACTAATCTTAGTCCATATGAAATGTACGAGATGATATAATCATGAATTCGCCGCTAAACCTTTAAGGTTACGCGAATTTGGAACACGTAAACCTAGATTACGATAAATGTTGAAATAGTGAGGCATAAATTGTTTCGAGAAATGACCTGAAAGTACGGGTTGTCACATTCGCCCATCCAAAAAGGAATTCAGTCCCTGAATTCAATTCGTGTTGGTCTATCGAATTTTCGAGTTTGTGATGAATATCGATGAAAGAAAACATGGAGAAGTGTCGTTACGGTTGTCGATGATCGAGGACGTACAAAACATCGTTTGGGTAAATCTCGCATGAGTAATACTTTGACTGTGGAATATGTGAACATTTTGCTTGCACTAAGATTTATAAATAACCGCTCCCAACATAACATGATCCCTCCAGAATTAGACATAGTTAGCTAGGCTATGTATAATTAAGGAACGATGATGTGACGTTCGGTTTAGTTGTTATAACTCTCGATGCTTACAAGGATTTAAACCGTGTCGTTAAAATGGTCGATAAGATAAAAAGAAGTAAAATTCTCGTAAGCGATATTGAATCGAAAGGAAATAAAGTACGATAGATGAGAATATTTTACAACGAGTGGTTTATCAAAAGTAGTACATCTTAGGTTATAAAGATTCGGATATGATGGAAAACATAAACTTAGTATGACATATTACATAAGGAGAAATAAGACTGTTAGTTTCCGAACTTCTTGATCTTCCGCGTCGTTGGTACCTTGACGAGCTTCTCCTCCACCTAACATGTATGCCTTCCATGAGCACCTTCAACTTGTTGACCTTGGTTTTGAGGACATTGATTCCGATAGTGTCCTTGCTCCCACATCCGAAACATGTAATTATAGTTTTGCCTTTACAATCCTCGGCTAGATGTCGGTTTTGGCATTCGCGGCACTTGGCGGGGCAAGGACCCGTGTGATGATACTTACATCGATTACATAGTGGTTTAGTCCCAACATATCCTTTTCCTTACAGGTCCTTAGCAAGGTGTCCCACTGTTTGACAGATAAAGCATATACCACATGGACCATTATGATGTAGCGTGCATTGATGGTATCGTGGTAAGTTTCCAGTATAAGTTCTTTCTTTTGTTGGTGCAGCAACATGAACCCTGGCGGCTTCTTGTCTTCTATTTTGTTGTTGGTGATGGTTAGTGTTACGGCTTTTGTTGTTGTTGTTATAACCTCCCTGGTCATTTTCCCATTTCCTTTTGTTGTTGTTAGCTTGGTTGTCGCGGTTGTTGTTGTCGATAAAGTTCTCCCTCCTCACAACTTGAGCCATGAGTATTTGAGTTACCTTGATGGTCTCTTCAATTGTTTGCGAATCGAAAGAGGTTACCTCTTCTTGAATGCATTTTGGAAGTCCTCCAATGAAACTTTCCAGTAGTTTCTCATTGTCCAGAACCATATATGGACATAAAGCAGCCAACTCTTGAAACCTTCTGATGTAGGTCTCAATGTCATAACCAACGGTCATTAGCCCAAGAAATTCCATTTTCAATTTCTTCACCTCTTTGGGCGGACAATACTTCTTAGTCATCAACCTCTTGAATTGATCCCATGAGAGCTTATAAGCATTTTCCATACCAATAGGCATGCATAATGATTCCACCATAACATTGCCTCATCCAAGAGTGTACTAGTAGCAAATTTCACCTTGCGGTCATCCGGGCAATCGCATAGAAGAAATAACGACTCGATCCTTTCCAACCAGCGGATCGTAGCAATGGCTCCTTCGTGCCTCCGAACTTAGGGGTCCACCGCTCTTAAAGTCCATGTATGTACCACTTGAACTCTCGAACCTCCTGCAACTCCTGTAGTAGTAGCAAGTCTAGTAGCTTGATGCTGACCATGGTCTCGGCAGTAGCGGCAGCAGATTATCGTTGCTCGTTCTTTCTCTAGTGCCCTAGCTACACTATCCTCTATATACTTTTGGATATCGGCTTGTGTCATAGCTGGTGGGGCTCTCTTCGGCGCCATAACTCTTCAAAATAAAAGGAAAATGAGACGTGGTCAAATCCTATGTTAAGAATAAGCGCTCTAAAGAGAAGTGATAGAAGGTGGTAAGTTTGATGTTATTTGGAATTTCTAGAGATCACAATGCCTTAGGGGAAGTTTATATCGATAACCTTAATTTAACCAAATTTTCCTTTAAGGGACACTCATTGTAGGGAAGTTCACATATTGTTGAGGCCATGTTTAATAGAATGTTCTCGATCCGGTTAGAAGACTTGGTATATCCTATAGTGTTGCTTCATGGGTATTCGCTCGTATTAAATCTGTAACTCGGTCTAGCTAGTACTTTTGGAATGATAGAGTTTGGATTCTAATTCAAAATAGTGGTTCGGAATGTCTCGTGATGTCTTAAGATTTTTGTTGAGTTTTGAATCATCCTACCTCCTAGTTCTAGTCCTTGTTGGTAATTCCAAAATCCTTCCATTGTTTTCTTGTATCGAGGAATCCTCCTCACAGATGGTATAGGAAGTCTTTCCTAAAAGGTCACTCGTCAAATCCTAACTTATCGGTTGAGTGAGAGATAAATGGCGTAAGCATCTATAGAGTGTTAACAAAAGAAATGTTTATGCACGATTTATCTGATTATACAACTTTGCTTTCAAACGAGAATAAATAGTTTGTAAGAAAATTACAGTAAAGTTTATGAAAAGGTTTGTAAAACCACTTTATTGAGTAAGAAAGAAACATTTTTTATCATTTACAGTTTAATAATAAATCTTAGTTGTGGCTTGGTGTTAAAGCAACAACTTGTTAAGGTGATTTTAAAACAGCTTATATAGTGATAGAAAACGGCTTAACAATGGTAGTGAAATATTTTGATTATAACATAACTCGTGAAATGATTTGTAAAATAGCTTACAAGAAAACAATTTATCGTTTGTCAAATAATAGAAGATTTAAGTAGTTCAATTAATATCAAGATGGTTTATAGGTTGGTAATATAATAGTCGATAAAGTAAAGGCGAATAGTCATGAGGTAAGCTTACCAAGTTTTATGATTTTAAATCGAGACGATGGCTAAAATAGCTCACCAAAAGGGTAAAATAGTTTATAAGACCGTAATATTACTTGCGGGAAAAATTTGTAATATAGTTTATAACTTGCTATTGCAATTATTTGTTGTTTATAAAATAATAGCAAATTAATCGGTTTATCATACTATGAGAAAATAGTTTGCAAAGTATCGATAAGGTCATTGTTTATAAAGTATTATTAAAGTCGTAAATTTTTGGTTTAATGAGTACAGGAGTAAGATGAAATGGTCGGTAAAATAGTTGAAAGCGGTTTGCGTTGAGATAACGATGAAGTTTATTATCTCATAAGAGGAATGTAGGACAAATAGTTGGTATTCAACGTTTTGTTTTGTAAGATAATAGCTCGATGATTTTTCGGAGTAACATGAAAATCGTTTCGCATGAGGATATTAAATAGTTGATAAAATGGTGAAACCAATTGATAAGTTGGTAAGAAAACAACTTACGTTAAAACTTTATGAAACAACGTTTCTAAGATGGTGATAAAATAGTTGAAATAAAATCAAGTGAAACAATTTCATGAAATAGTAGCGAGGATAATTTGGAATAAAATTTGTTGAATGGTTTGCAGGATACATAAGAGAACCTTATCGAGTAATAACGGTCTACTAATTGGTCGAGAATAAAGTTGGCCTAACCCTAGTAAGATAGTGATGTATCGTCGTGAAATGATGGAAAATTGGGCAATTGGAGTAAGGAATGAAATAAACAAGGTAGTGATTATCGTAGAGATAATAAATGATAAAGATCACATTAGCTAGGAAGGTACTTATTATACATTCTGTTGGTGGTCTAATCGTGTTTCAAGTGTAGGAGTAGTAGGCGGTCTAGCAACAATAGTCCTAGAACTCTCACAGATCCTCAAACCTATGAGATGGTGTAGTGTCTATAGTCTTAGTGGTAGATGGTAATGGTGTGTCAAATCATGCACGCTTCCCAGTCGCAAGTTAGGTATATAGTGTCGGGTATGAGATGTGATGGTACGGATGGTGCTCAAATGATAATGATGATGAAAATAATGACAATGATGATAATGGAATCCTTGTGGTGAGTTAAGAAAATAGGTTCATTAGGACTAAGCCTATAAATCCTACCCAATAGTATGATCTGTCCCAACTGAGTGATAAAAATTGTCCTGATCTTACAGTGAATCGATAGTGATCGTGATGGTGTAGGTGCAACTTCGTCCTCCTAAAAAGGTCTCAGTGTCATCATCTGATGTTATCGGTGTTGAGTCAACTGATGTTAAAATTGTGATAGGGAATGACAAGGCATTCTCCATGTCAAAGTGATGCGAGTATAATGGAATGGGTATTTAAGAGCATCCATGTGACAATCGATTTGAAATGAAAGTAAATAACTCAAAAATGTACGTAAACCGCATGTAAAGTGAACATTCACTTATGATGAAATGATGAGATGCTATGATAATGTAGTTCTAGTCTAGGGTCAATGATGCAACCTAGTTCTCTATAACTCAAGCTCGATGCCAATCATCACCCCCAATTTACTGTTTTGCGTGAATGGAATTCTGGGATAGTATCATAGCACCACATTCACGGTTATATTGAGCGACCTAAAGTGTCGTTTGAAAAGAACATCGTTTGATTTATTAAAACAATCGAGTTTACAAAGTATAGGTCCCAAATGTTTACAAAGTTTGCGGAAACATAAATATATTACAAGTCCAAACGATGTTTTGAAAGAAAGTGCCATGATGTACAATGATGTAAGTCGGCGCGACTCAAAAGGTGGTTCCTAACCATGCCATGATGATAATGCCTTAGTTACACGAAAATACATTGCTAAAGCGGTCAACAATAATGTTGGTGAGAAATCATAGGTTTATGTAAATGTTTTATACGACTACACAAGTATAGATCGGGCATGACAATTATGTCACGTAAAAATGTTACAGGCATGACAATTATGTCACGTAAAATGTTACAATTGCTTAAGCGCATGATACCAAGCTCGGGATGATGTACGCCCCAACAAAGTGTCTTGCCAAACAACTCTAATAATGTTTATGAATGAAATGCATCCGTATGACAAGTTGGGATTCACCAACTCGGATGGAGTGTCACCCTCGATAGATCTATCCACTCACACGCTTCTAGAAAATTAACGGCTCATGCATTAAAGTGGGACTTTTAGCGGCAACTTTGTAACTCAAGCAATGTAAATGAATTTAACATACTTGGTATCGTAATAAAAATGTTGTGCAATGTATTCTCCCGTAGGTTTGAAATAATGTAAAAACTTGTAAAAGCAGGGCTATGAAAACTCACTTGATAAAGCTGGTATGATGACAAGAGTGAGTACACCGAGGTATAATGTGAAACTTTAATCTGGACCTATTACGAATGATATGATATGTAATGAGTTGCAATGTAATGTTATGCATGCATTTCGTATGTTATTTATACCATTTGCGAGTTTTGAAATATTACTTATCGTCGAAAAATACTCTTTTGACGACTTGACCCTTCAAAATGACTTTACAAGTTTTACGTCAAATGTCATCCTACAATGGTTTTATAATGATTTTTGGTGAAATTATCACTTTTAGTTGAAAAACAATGTCGTCGAATTTTCATGAAATTGACAAAAATGGCTTTGGAAAACTAGTCGTAAAATGGTGTACGTCGATCGTTAGAAAACGAACTCGACGGTTTTGGAAAGTTTGTATCGAAATCTAGAAGTTTCGATTCGGGAGTTTTCGTCAAAAGGTCTCGAACATAAAGATAATAAGGGTTAAAGATAGTGATTTTGGCTAATTGTTATGTAAAAAGTGAGTTTATTAAGTTTAAACATCCGTAATTAATTTATTACAACTCCGCTATACAAACGACATCGTTTTGAAAATATGCTCGGTGATCTAAATTTTACTAGAAGACATTTCGTTCCAAAAGTTCCACATCATAGTTAAAAACAGCCTCCAACATGGTCGTTTCACCACTGTAACACTTGTATCGTAAAATAATATAGTTTTTCGGAAAATAATAGTTCTGGCAATTTTGTGAAAACGCGTGCATATCTTTGTCGTTTCAAATCCGTTTTCTACGATAATCGTCCTTAGCTTCGTATCAAAGTATACTAATATATTTTGACAAGTCGAAATAATTTGTGAAGCTTAAGGCTCGTTTTGACTCGAACAATGTAAAAATAGCTTGAAATTTACGAAAAATGTATATTTAGTCGTCAAACTTGTAAAATCCATAACTTCTTCGTTATAACTCCGTTTTAATCCGTTCAAGCGACCACGGATTCGTTTTAAAGTATATTTTCTAAATATCAAGGCCAAAATGTCGTGCCTACTGTCGGTTTTCAGAAAATCAAAACAAGGACAGAACATAATATATACTTATCGAAAATAGTTTTTCTCGGACAAAACCTATTCTAATCCCTTCAAATCAACTCCAAAACTAATCTAATCCTACCATACACCTTCTTAGGGTGTCATGGGTTCCTAATCATCATCAAGACCAAAGAATACCAAGGGGATAATTATAGGATGACCATATATATATAAAACTCCAAAAATCAAGTAAAAATGGTATAAATCACATATGTCTTGCATGTTTGTACCAAAAATGAAAAGATACATATGAAATGAAAAGGAAACATGAAAAATGAAAGAAACATACTTACAAGTGAATATGATGAGGTGCAAGTAACAAGGTTAAACCTAAACACTCTTGGTTTTTATTTCAAAACCTTATAAAGAATGTTAACTAGATTGATATTAACTTGAGAAAATTTTTGATGATGATCCCTTGGAAACTCTATATGTGGCGGTTCTATGGAGACCCAAAGAAGAGAAAACAACTTTTAACACTTGGAAAAACTTTGTGAAGTGAATGAATGTGTAAATAATTGAAGTAGACTTATATGGATTGTGTAAAACATAATCAATCAAAGGCCATGCACCATTAATTGTCACCTCTCCCCTTGGTCGGCCAGGGGAGGTATAGAATCAAAATATATATATATATTTTTTCTTTCTTTACTTGAATAAAATTTGTCAAAAGATATGTAAGTAAATTTGTAGGAAATTATAACTTATAGGATAAATGGTAACTTTTAGGTACAAGTAAGTTTTAATAGATCAAAATAGAATGTAATGATATATTAAAAATTGTAAAATACATTCCTTGTGAAATTTGGTGATAAAATAATTATCGATAATTTTTAAAAAAAGCGTCGTAATAATTTAACTTTAACGATTAATATACCAAATAAATTCAAAATACTAGATAAACTCAAAATATAGTTTTTACAACTAAATGTGAGTATAAAAAAATATGTCGGGATCATTTTTGAAAGTAACGGATTAAATATTCAAAATAATAACTCACGCGATAACGTTTATTTAATATAAATATTACGCGTTTAAGGTGAAATGCAATGTCATGAATGAACTAACGTGATGCAAATGATGTCAATGAAATGTAGACTAATCTTAGTCCATATGAAATGTACGAGATGATATAATCATGAATTCGCTAAACCTTTAAGGTTACGCGATTTGGAACACGTAAACCTAGTTTACGATAAATGTTGAAATAGTGAGGCATAAATTGTTTGAGAAATGACCGAAAGTGCGGGTTGTCACAACTGTTTAGGCTCTTGTCACACTTGATGAAAGTGATAAGTTTTTCCGCCGTTTGTGCATATTCTCGGGCAATATCCAAGTGTATGGAAGCCAAGAGAAAGGTATCACTAGCGAGAAAGGATCTACAAGCTTTACTAGCTTCAATGTAAACCATATGCTAAATAAGTCCTCACGAGAAACAAAGTGAATTGCGAAAAAAGGCCGAATCTTTTCACGAAACAATCAAGGAGATGGCGATGGTCACACCGCCATGAGAGCTAACGACATTTGTTGCAAGTCAAATGAACAAGTTTATGCGCTACCCGATCCTTTGATACCAATAGTTAATGATGAAATGCATATAGCATTGAATGCTTGCATCGACAAACTCTTGAATTGCCTAAGAATCCAATTACCGAACCAAGTACACCAACAAAGAAATGTAAGAGAAAAGAAATTCAAAACTCAGTGAGCCTAGTTGCTCAAGAACACTCCGGAAGAGGAAAGCACAAAAGTAAGTACCTTTACGAAACACTTGAACAATATTTTGCGTTATATAATGTTATTTTGTTGACAATTTAGTGTTCCCTCCTCTTCAATACACTTAAAAACTATGGAGAACAATTGCAAGAAGTAAACAATATAACCGAAATTGAGACCGCTTTACGATATGCCGAGTTATAGTGTTTGGTCAATCGGGTCAAGATCATGATAGGAACGACTCAAGGCATCGCCTATCTGCACACTAAAGAGAACCAAATCATATTCCGTGATCGATGACTTCTAACATATTGCTCGACGGGTATGATGATATTATTTGAGTTAAATTCATATAGTACCAACTTATGTTTTAATTGTCCCGATCTATTATTTCGATAAGTCCGTCATTAAAAATGATTTGTTCGATTATGTTTATTTTTTCATAAGACTTCAATGCAAAAATCGCAGATTTTGGGTTGGCAAGGCGTGGTCCGATAAATGGTGATACCCATCTTTCTACACAAATAATGGGAACATATGGGTGCACGACCCCAAAGTACATTACAAGCGAGTTCGTACATTCACGGTATAGAACTAGCAATTAATTTCTCAATTATAACTTACTATATTCGATTATATGTGGTATGTGCGAGTTATTTGAATGGGAAGAATGACATATATTCATTTGGAGTGGTGTTCTTGGAAACTCTAACAGCTTACGGGTTTTGACAAGGCTACACCGAGAGCGAGCAAAATGCTGTAGAGTGGATGAGGACAATGTTACCCAACAAGAAAATGGTCAAGAATATGGTTGACCCGATTCTTGGTCTTGACTACCCACCCCAAGCGGCTTACAAGTGTGCTCAACTTATTTTGAAGTGTACTCAACCGTAACCAAGAGATAGACCATCCATTGAACAAGTGTTGCGAGCTTTTACGAGCTTAGAACGGCTTAGTAGTGTTAAAACTATCATATGACCAGGTTTTTTTTTTTTGCTAGATATCTTTTACGAAACACGATCTTTTGTATTTCACCGTCGTTGAATTGGGTCATGTAGCATATAGCAATAATTGTACTATAGACTGAATTTTTGGTTTACTTTTCGAGTTGATGTCATTGAATAGCAACATACTTTTATATATCTATTACTAAAATTGTTTGAATGAAATATTCTCTTTATGATATCACCGGTATCTTGTTTAGAGCTTTTATAGTCATCATTTTGTTCAAGTATTTTTAGTCTCTTGTATCTTTTGTGGCGGTAATTAGGTAATATAAACGCAATGCGCTACATTGTTCTTGAGGTTTTCTTGTTCTTGAGTTAATATGTGTACAGTTTGGATCTTTATCAAATCCAGTTTTTCTATACTTTGCTAGTTTAGAAGTAGGGATTTTGCTACTTTTAGCAAGATTAAAATTGAACTACTATCATAATTTTCTTCAAACAAATTTAATTTGGATGATAGCTTTCAAAATCATTACACGGATTAACCACTTCGAGTTTGACTTGTTTTCTCATATCCATCCATCTTGCCACCTTTATAAACACCCAATAAATTCGTTGAAATGAAACATATACAACCAACAAAGGCCGCATTCACTTGCTCAAGGTGCAAGAAGTCATTGATATAGAACCGGAAGCTCATGTACATTTTTGATTATGCTGAACCGAGAAGCTCGGTGGGAGATGATGATGTTGGGGAGATGAATGGTTTGGGTAGATGATGAAGAGAATGAAAGATGAAGGGTAAAATATAAATGTGTTATAAAAGTATAAATGTGTATGGACTAAAATACCTCGACTACAAAACAAAAATCGACTTTGACTTGGTCAAAGGACTAATCTGACATTTAATAGCTCTTGTTTGGACCGTGGCGATGATTATGGCCAGTTACGTCCCATCGCGATCCTCTGATACAAGTTTAGGGACCAACGGTGTATTTTAGTCTATATTTTAACAAAAGTACTTTGGTCAAGGCTCTTCTTCAACGCAGTGCTCAAACTGCGAAACTAAAGATAAAACGATCAACATGCTATTGGCTCAAAACAATTTGTTGAAGGCAAGAATAATCTTCATGTGGAGTAGATTTCGTTGTAATATTGAAAACATTTGTTGTTGTACTTGTTTAATGTTTTAATGTCTAATGTTTTAACGTAAAAACACTACACAAATATACACTCTTACATATAAAACACTACACATATAAATACACACTATATATATACACTACACAAATAAATAATTAAATATATACACTACAAAAAAAAAAAAAAAAAAAAAAAAAAAAAATCCAATCATTGGCCCAATGATTGGTCTATGGGATGTTGGGGAAGGAAATCATGGGATGTTGGGGTAGGATGAGCCTAAAAAGTCGGCTAAACCGGGCCATGTGAAAGACAGGCCAAACCGCGTTGAAGATGGAGGTTGACACTTTCAAAAAGCGAGCCGAGAAATAAATAGTGGAATTTACATATAGACCCCTTGGGAATTTAGAAAAGGACTTTTGAGTTTGAAATGTAATGATTAGTGTCAACAGCTGTTGCATGCCAACACTTAACACGACAGATTCGGCGTATCTCTTAATAAACGCTTTACTGCTTTAGTATCTATGTACTCAGGGGCGGACCTAGGCTTAACAAGGTGGTTCCTGGGAACCACCTTGGAAGACGAATTTGTTTAGAAGCTATGTGTAGTTATTTTCTGGGACCTACCTTGAAAACACAGTAGGAACCACCTTGGATTTAAATTGGAAGGGAAAAAGAAAAAGAAACAAGAATGGGAAAATATTTTGACCGGACATTGATGTCGGAGACTCGGAGAGTTAGAGAAGGCGATAAGCTATGTGTAGTTTATTGAAGGAGTTTGTTTTTTCGAAAATAGTCATTTTTTGGTTTGGTTGAAGTACTTTTAGTGTGTAAAACATTAATTGGTGGGATACACTATTCATACGAAATCTATCCCATAGACCGCCACTATTCTCGGGAATATTCCTTCGTCCCCCACTTTTTCGATCACAACACGCTTTTGTCGGTTTCATTAGTATTCGGCAGTTTATGCGTTTGGCTTATTAAACTTTATATTTACTGATTCGCATTTTCGGGTTTATAGCTTTTGATATAAACAAAATTATAAAATTAAAAAACAAAAAAAAAAAAAAAAAAGGGTAGAGTACATCTAAAATTATACCCACTGTATGAATAACCCCACCCTAATTGGTGCTTTTACGGGGTGACACTATTCACTGGTTACACCTAGTAGCAACGGGGTCTAGTGGGTCAAGGGTACTTTTCGCTTTTGTTTTTTTTGTCTTTTCGCTTTTTTTTTTTTTTTTTTTTTTTTTTTTTTTTTTGTCATTGTTGGTTTGGGTGGGGTTATTTTATCCCAAAGTTTATTTTTTGTCCAGGTTTTGGGTGGGGTTATTTTGTCCCAAAAAAGTTTTTTTTTGTCCAAGTGCATAAGCACACAAGTAGCAGTCCAATAAGTTTTTTTTGTCCAAGTGCATTAGCACACAAGCAGATTGAAAACAGGCTCAGATTAGAGTTCATCATCGCTAAGTTTTTTTTTGTCCAAGTGCATAAGCACACAGTGCATTGAATCTGACGCAGATTAGAGTTCATACAAGCAGATTGAATATAGGCTCAGATTAGAGTTCATCATCGCCAAGTTTTTTTTTTTTTGTCCAAAGGCATAAGCACACAAGCAGATTGCACAAAGGTTGCAAAGTGATAAAAATATCACAATTGATAAAAAGTGTTAGGCTCGGATATGAAGGTTGCAAAGTGATAAAATATCACTTTGCCGCTGTGTCGGTTATAAAACCAATCGTCATCCTTTGTTTTGAAAATTTTTTGTCCAAGGCAGTGATTGCACACAAGTGCCTGATCGAGTTGCACAATACC